>JAWWEY010000115.1:1478630-1489050 GCA_035582745.1 Loriotus luctuosus
ATCTTGGGTGCAGCCCGGGCTGGGCTTTTGTGCTGCCCAAGGTGGATCCATGGAGGAGATACTTTGAATAAATCCCTGCTTTATTCTTTAGCTCTGTCCAGCCTCTGTTCTAGGTCAGCCTTCACAAGGCATCACTTCCTTCCTATCTTCTATTCCTTAACTCACATCTTCTCCACTGCATCCATTTCCAGGTCTTCATCTGTAGATTTTAGGTTGAAGGGCTCCCAGTCCCTATTTTCAAGTGAGATCTTTGCCATCTGAAACCAATCCCGAAGAATTGCCAAGCAAAAATGCCCCAATCTCCAGGGATTCTTTGCTGTGCATCCCTGAAAAGCTGGCTGTGAAATCAACCCCTGGATTCTTCCTCCCTCTCCTGTTTCCCACAGAAGAATTTTCATGTCACTGAGGACTTTGTGAAGTCTGGAAATAAACAGAGGAACCCTGGGAAGGCCGGGAAACATCAGCTCGTGGTTCCTGTGGACATCTGCAGGAAAAAAATCCCAGAATTTCCCATGGCTACCAACAAATGGAGTTTTACAACACCCAGACGTGCCAGGAAAAGGGTCAAAGATCATCCTGGATCCAGGTGGCCAACTTGGCTAGTGAGGGCTTCTGTGCCAGTTCCTGCAGCCAGCAGCTCAGGAGGGAGGATTTGGCCGGAATTCCGGACACCTGCCCGGAGCTCCGGAGCCCAAATGACCGGATACCCCCGGCAGCTGAGTCAACAGCACAAGTGCAGGCAAAGCTCAGCTTTACAAGGCTGGGGCTGCACCAAGAGGCTTCAGAAGTCGCGATTTGGGCTGGGAAGTCAAGAGTGGGTGGGCCAGATGTTGGTGAGATCCCAAGAATGCTCCAGAGATGGTTGGTATTCCCTGTGTGTCTCCCTTCCGTCCTACTGGGAATGGGTTTTGGTGCTGATATTTGCATTCAAGCTCCAATTAAAAATTTTAAAAAGGGGGAAAAGCCACAAACCCCAAAGCAAAATTCAAGAAGGGAAAAGTGGGAATGAGCCCAAACCTGAAAAGGAATTTTAGGATGTTCCAGTGATTTAAGGCAGTGATGGGAGGCGCTATTTTTGTGGAATGTTCATATTTTACTTCAATTTGTTTTGATTTTATTTGCATATTCTGGAAGATCCATCCATGTAATTCATCCTAATTTTTAGTAAGATATGGGATACAATCAGACCTGGAGGGATCTGAATGAAGTCAGGGGTTCAAAGTGGAGTTTTATCCATGAGAATAACAAATCCTCTTTTCCTCCATGGTTCCTTAAGGCCATGGGATCATTCAGTGAAGCCCAGAGGTCATTAATTATTCTAAAATAAAATTTTTCTGCTTTTAAATTTGAAGATAATGAGTTGACCAATTTCTCCAGGGACATTTCTGCTCCTGAAGTTTAGAATTAGGAAAAAAATAAACAAACCTTCATCTAAAGAAACATTATCACACTTTTGGAAACTCCCAGAAAGGTGAGATAGATTGCTCAGAAATATTGTGGTTATTCATCACATTCTTTTTAAATCTGGCCAAAATCATCTTAAATCAATTTATTCCAATAAAAATGAATGGGGAAACACAACAGCTCAGACCAAAAAGGTTTTTAGGAAGAAACTCTTGGGAGATGCCTAAAAATAAACACAAAAAATGGGCATTTCCCCTCCATATTCCCTTTGATCTTCCATGGGAATTTCACAAAAACCAGGGCTGCTGATTTTGGCCATCTTTAATTTCAAATGGCCAAATATTCGTCCAGAACTCCTTTTTCATGTTTTAAGAACTCACTTTCCACTCTCAAAATCTGTCAGAAGTAACAGTGAAGGGGTGCTTTTTAGGGATATCTGCCTTTTAGGAGGAAAAAATATTTGGATGCAGTTTCTGGGTCAATTCTAGGAATTACTGGGAGGAAAATATCTATTTAAGGATGCAACAAAACTTTTCATTTTTTTAAACGATCAGGGGATGGTTTTAACAGATTTTGAATTTTGGATTAATAGCAGGAGTGGCTGCCAGTAAATCCCAGGAATTAATTCTGCTTGACAAATTATTTGCAGGATTGGTCACGTCCAGTTTTGGGGTTATTTTTCACCAAAAAAGTTGATAAAACAGAGATGAACTCAGTTATGTAGTGCTTGGAATTTGAGTGAACAACAGAATCCCAGAATTCTGGGATGGGTCAGGCTGGAAGGGAGGACAGTGGGTCACTGATCCCATCCCCCTTCTCCATCCCAGAGCCCATGGGATGTGTCCAGATGGACCTGGAATATCCCCAGGGAGGAGACTCCAGCCCCTCTCTGGTCTCTGCTCAGGGCTGGGCACTGCCCAGGGCAGAAGTTCTGCCTCCTGTCCAGGTGGAACTTCCTGGGATCAGTTTCTGCCCATTCCTTGTCCCATGGCTGGGCCCCATGGAGCAGAACCTGGTACATGATCGGCAGATGTTTCCAAACTTTGATAAGATCCTCAATTTTCTCTTCTTGACCCCAAACAGCCCCAGGTTCCACATCCTGCTGATGTTCCAGTCTCCTCGTTATTTGTGTTGCCCTTCCCTTGACTCCACTCAGGAGCTCCACGTCTTTCTTTAGAGAAATTAAATTTTCAGATAATTTCCATCTCAAAAAATTCTTGGATAAAAGTCCCATTAACCACATTTGGGAATTAAGATTAGAATGGGCTCCTTGGCTGATGGACAGCTCAGGAATAGGCGTGGGGCAGATGAGAGTTTGGGATGGAACTCCTTCTCCTGGGACATCCTGGGAGTGGCGGCACAAACCAGGACATGGCTGTTTTTAAATGTTATTTTAGGTGAAATTCCTACTCCTGAAGAAATGAATTCCTGAAGAATTGAGAGGGAATGGAGTTCATAACTTAGATTATAAAATGAATCAAGCAAAGCTGGCAGGGCTCTTACAGGTTCTACCTTGATTTTGTCCCTCAGAGGAAAAATGGAAATAAAATTTATTTTTATAGAGTTAATCATTTGCTGTGAGGAGATGGATCCTTGCTGGAGTCACTTGGATTTTCCATCATAATTCCAGAGGATACTGGAGATAGGACATGAAGAACCCCTCATTATCATAATTAATTACACTGGGATGGTGGAAACTGTCCCTGCCCACAGCAGAGGATTGGGATGAGATGGTCCTTAAGGACCCTTCCAGAATTATCTGGAATTCCACGATAATTTCTGCTGGGATCCAAAGGTTGAAGGCAATCACAGCACTTTATCAATTTTCTCATGTGAGGTCTGCACAGAAAACAGATTAATCAGGACTGTTCTGGGGGAAATTGGTTTTTCAGTGTCTTTGTTTTTGTGGTTTTCCCTCCAAGCTTTGAGCCTGGAGTGAACAATTCCTGGCTCTATTTAAATTATCTACTTGTATATTTTATTCCACGAATGCTGATTTGATTTTTCAGAATTCCGCGCTTACATTGCCTCAAAATCCCATTAAAAAGGAGGAATTTGATGGTTTTTTTTTCCTATTTTCCTTTTATTTTCTTCAATGTAAGACTGTGGTGGGTCTTTGAGGTTCAGATTTGGCTCCAAGAGTTCAACCCCAGTCAGCTCTGATGGACCTGGATCCTTTGGTCGATGGTTTCTCTTCTGTTGATTCACTTCTGGAAAGGGAATAAAAGGGGGAAAATGGGAAAAAATAGAAAAAAAGAAGGAAAAATGTTGTATGGAGGTTCTAAAGCCCTCCCATCCATTGGATTCCTCACACACAAACATGCTGGGAGTGGAATCTGTCCATCCTTCAGTATCATGAGTTTGGTTTAAAGTGTTGCCTGGATGGGAAAGTTTTATAATCACATTCCCTGGCCTGAAGTTCTGTGGGAAATATCAGGTTAACCTGGCTGGAAGTGGCTGCCAGAAAACACAGAAAATTCCTTGGGAAGCCAAACTTTCTACTCCAAAGTGCTTCCAAACATGGAATGTGTGTGAGGGTGTCTATTTATGCACAGAGAGAGACACACACGCATGATACACATCTTTTAACAGGAGACACACACACCTTCCTAAATCCATTCCCACTGGGAATTTCATTGGCATCAAGGTGCTGATATTTGGGACAAATTCAAACTTTTGTCTTAATCAACAGATAAAATATCTCACACTGCATTTGACGTTTAAAAAATTAAGTTTTTTTACACAAGCATTTTATGTCGGGCAAAACACGGACCAAAAGTTGGAAGAAGCGGATCCTCATCCCAACAAAACTTTGGTTCCTCTCTCAGCTGACTCAGCTGCTGAGATTTCCTGTTGTCAACAAATAAATTGGGATGATTCAGGGCAGGAGCCTGGTGGGGTGCTGGGAATGTTGCTCCTCCTGCTCCGTCCCATTCCCTTCCTTTCCATGAATTGTGGTGGAAGCCCAGGCAGTGAAAAGTTCCTTGGGGAGCATCCAAAGCATGGAAGGTGTCTGATCCCATCCCAAATGGGCAACCAGAGCCAGTGAAAAATGGCCAAGCTGATGTGGTGAACAATTTCAGTATTGGCACCTAATTACCACCTCTGAGTGCTGAAAGTCAATTCCCTTTTTCCAATAAACTATTTCCTAATATCTTTCCTATTAAAATTCTCATTCCCATATTTTCTTTTTCTTAAAACTGGTGTAATTTTTTTCCTCTTTGCTACTTAAACACATTTTTGTACTACTTAGAATGTAGATTTGAAATAAGCCAAAAATTTTGATAACTTCCAAAATTATTTTGAACAGAAAATAGTTTATGAGTTGTTTTTTCATTAAAAACCATAATATTTTTATGTCAGTGTAAGAACACAAAGCTCCACAGTGATTACATTTTTTGGCATTTTTCGAGTTAATATTTTATTGAAAAAATGAAAATATTGACTCAAAATAACATTAAAAATATTAAATATATTATAAAGCAGTAACTCTCCACATTAAAGAGCACAGACCACCAATAATTCATACAGACCATTGTGGTGGTCCACAAGATAAACATTTGGGAAAGAAAGCAGCAGGAGATCCTAAGAGTTTTATGGAAAATGGTCCAACAAAAGTTTTTTCTGGTATTCAATTCTTCATCAAAAGGAAAAATGCAGTGAACCACAGCTTTGGGGGAAATGTTCCAGAGTGTTGGGAAATTTTTGCTTCTGAAAGGATCCCAAAATCTCTGCAGCTGCCTCAGAGCAATAGGACGACTCTCAGGGAATTTTCCGAGGTTGCCACAGGGGTTTTTCAGTCTCTTCTAAGCTGGAAATTTCAACAATTACCTCAGGATTAATTAATTTTTGATTGGACCATGAAGTGGTCAAGAACTTGGAATGAAATTATATTTTGGCCTTAATGTCTTGGCATCTCCTGAGTTCACCAAACATTCCCAGTTCAGCTCTGGGCTCTATTTAATGGCTTTAAACTGTCAGAGGGCAGGGAGGGATGGGATGTTGGGAAGGAATTCCTGGCTGGGAAGGTGAAGAGGCCCTGGAATGGAATTCCCAAGGGAGTTGAGGCTGCCCCTGGATCCCTGGAAGTGTCCAAGGTGAGGCTGGACAGGGCTTGGAGAAACCTGGGACAAGAGAAGGTGTCCCAGCCGCGGCAGGAGGTGGAATGAGATGAACTTGAAGGTCCCTGGCCACCCAAACACCCTGGAATTCCATGATTCTATAAAGACAGAATGTGGTATACACACTCATCAATACATTGATCAGCATTAATTGATATTTAACTGTCAGATTATTCCAGAACATCAAAAAACCCAAAAGATGTAACACAGACTGACAGCAAAAAAATGGAGAGAGATAAAGCCTGAAATTCCAGGAAGAGTATGGAGCATGGAAGAGGAATTATTTAGTGTTATTGTAGGGGGGTAATTCCAAAGGATGGGATGAGACATGGAAAATTTGGATGGAGAACTGGGAATCCTAGGAGAAGTTTCCAACAAGAGCAATGGATCTCCTGGGATCCCGGAAGGAACCTGGATGTTAGAGCTGGATCCTTGGTGGTGAACTGGGAAATCTCCTGGGATCCTGGAAGGAGCCTGGATGTTAGAGCTGGATCCTTAGTGGTGAACTGGAAAATCTCTTGGGATCCTGGAAGGAACCTGGATGTTACTGATGGATCCTTCGTGATGAACTGGGAAATCTCCTGGAATCCCACAAGAAGAGTGGATGTTACAGCTGGATCCTTGCTGGTGATCTGGGAAATCCCCTGGAATCCTGGAAGAAGCCTGGATGTTACAGTTGGATCCTTACTGGTGAACTGGGAAATCTCCTAGGATCCTTGAAATAGCCTGGATATTACAACTGAATTCTTACTGGTGAGCTGGGAAATCTGAAATCCCAAAAGGAACCTGGATGTTACAGCTGGATCCTTGCTGGTGAACTGGGCAATCTCCTGGAATCCCAAAAGGACGTTACTGATGGATCTTTGATGGTGAACTGGACAAGATCAGGGGCTAAGACAAGAGTCAGAGTTCACATCCACAGGGTGGGATTGTCTTCCTCCCTGGATCAGCCTGCCCTAATCCACCCTGGTGGCTGAGAAACAAAAGCCTGGGAGCCCAAACTCATTCCTGCATCCCACGGGAGGTGATGCCAAAGCAGGGGCTTAAAGCCAGGAGTGGATTAACCCTTTTTGTTGGGAAGCTATTTCAGCTGTGCTCAAAAATAGCTGCTGGAGGCCACCTCAATCCCTCTCCTGGCTGGTGGGGCTGTATTCCAGCTCCTGGATCAGGGAGCTCCCTTGGATTTAAGCCGGGGCCTTATCAACGAGTCAGTGCGGGGCCGTTTATCTTGGCACTGTCACTCAGGGCAGAGCTCCTTATCTCGGGACGGGCTGATAACGCCTCTTCTCACCCCGAGGGGGAGGCGATAGCGGGGCTATCTCGGAGCTTTACACCCAGCTCTGGCCTCGGGTGACATCCTCGCCTTGATAGGGAAGACAGGGAAGGGACAAACTGGAGAAAAGCCTCTGGAGCTGAGTTTAGGTGGGCAGGGATGAAGGGGAAGATCCAAGGCGGCGTTGTCTGGGTGGTTCTCAGGGAAAGGGCTGTTTGTGGGAAAAATTGGGGAAGAATGGGAACAAATGGGGAAAAATGAGGAAGAAGCAGGGGAAAATGGAGAAGAAATGGGAAAAACAGAAAAAAAAAAAGAGGAAAATGGGGAAAAACATGACAAAATGGGGGGAATGTGGCAAAATGGGGAAAGAGGGGAAAATAAATTGTATCTGTGATGTGTTTCACTCCCAGAGAGAGATATCCACAGCCAGGTTGCTCCAAGCTCCATCCAACCCGGCCTTGGACACTTCCAGGGATCCAGAGGCTGCCACAGCTTCTGTGGACACCCTGTGCCAGGGCCTCCCCACCCTCCCAGCCAGGAATTCCTTCCCAATATCCCAATATCCCTTCCCTCTGGCAGTGGGAAACCATTAAGCAGAGCCTAGAAGTGACCTGGGAATGTTAATCTGCTCCTGGAAAAACACAAAGGGCTGGGAGAGGAAATCAGGTGCTTGGGACGAAGGATAATGTTAAGGAAGGACATAGTGTGGACTACCTGATACTGATAAATCTGATAAATCTGATAAATCTCATAAACCTGACACCTTTTATGGCCCAGCTGTGCTGTTCACATCTGGATTGCACCTGCAGGCCCCAGACCAGGCTGTTGGTCGGTGTGTGACTCATTTAACCCGTGCCAGAATTCCCAGGAAAAGTTTGGAAAACATCATCTCTTTCAGTGTGATCCAAACTCATCCCATCTCCTCAGCTCTCCCAGTGAGGACCGAGCTCCTTCTTCCTGGCTGGATCCCAAATGTTTCCAATGCAGATATTCCAAATGTTGGGAATGCTGGAAAACAGTTCACAGGCTCCACATCTGCCTCCCTTCCCCACCCCTTGCTTCCTGCATTAAATCCAGAGGGGCAGGAAGATTTCAGTTGTAGGATCCTCCTAGTACCCAATGGAAACCAGGATTTTCTCCCAAACCACATTTATCATGTAAGGAAGAGTTGGAAAATACACATTTTAATTTTTTTCCCAAGACCCACTTTTGGAGATGAAAAGAACAATTATTTCCCTGATCTTCTGAAAATTCAACAACTTAAAAATGTCTGAAGCTTGTTGAAATTACTATTTTCATTTTTTAAAAGTAATTTCATGTTTCTGTTTTTCAAGGAAATTTCCAAAACGTTTATGAGTAAGCAGGGTATGAGACAGAAGAAAGAGGAATTTGAAAAAGTAAGGAAATTTTATTATCCTTAGTTGAAGGTGGTTTCAGAAATGAAATAGAAAAGAATGAGATTTTTTAAAGCAATGTAATGGGGTTTTTGTTTAGGGTGAGTAGAGGTTCTGAAGAAAAAATGAGAAGCAAAAATGAGGAGCATAAAGACAGAAAGAATCAGAACCCAAAAAAAGAAGAGGCGATTTTGTGTCTGTGTGTGCATGCAGAACTTTTCCACTAGAGGAGAGCTGGAATTCCAGCCCCAAGGAACAGTCCCATAAATTAACCCGGTTTTGTTTTCTCAACCATCCCTCAGCCCCACCACAAGGTCTCGGGGCTGTGCCATTTCCAAACCACTTTGGGGCTGTCAGCCATAAATCCTGGGCTGTGGAAGCCGTGGAGCAGAGAGTTATGAGCTGGGCATAAGGTGCAAATTGCTTGGGGTTAGCGCCAGAATCCTTTTTTTCCCCTCCTTTTTTCGTCCCCCCCTGTTTTTACCACAAGGATCTCTTATTGTTATTCCCTTTTCTTGTTCTTTTGATTCCTTTATTTCTTTCAGTCTCTTCCCCACTGTCTGTCTGTTTTTCTTTTTTTTTATTAATATTTTTCTTTCTTTTAATTTTTTAAAAATTCTTCTTCTTTTTTCCTCCCCCTTTTAGTTATTAACAAGAAGAATAAACAAGAAGAAATTAGGGAATAATTTACTGTAACAACCCCTCTATCGGGGTGCTGCTACCAGGGCATTCACAGAAATCTTCCACCTTGCCAAGCGAGATTTTTCCTTTCTTTTCCTTCTTTCTTCGCTCCCTTTCCCAGATTTATGTTCTCTAACAATGAAGGTGGTCTCATTGATGCAAAATTCACAGCAATTTCAAGAATAATTGAAATTTCCATTTTAATAACAAATTGAAATTTCCATTTTAATAACAATTAAAATTCCTGGAACATAGAACTCCGAGAATCCGTGTCACGTTGACTCTGATGCTCCCAGAGGATATTTTTGGTGGAAAAAAGAATTGGATTGTCAGAAGAGTTCTCTGTATGAGCAGAAGTTTGGGCATTGGACAGCTCAAACCAAAGGCAACCAAACAAGAGAAGCAATGGGTGAAAAACCATGACTGAGTTTGTGCATTTTGTCTCTCCAGGGATGATGCAGGATAATTATGAGGAGTTTTAACTGGATATTTTTGGAGGTTAAAGATATATAGTGCAAATTAAAGCTCACAAAGCTTCCTGCATTCTCAGTTCCTGACCTCATCTCTGCTGGATCTCTCTTCCTGTGGAAAATGGGAGAATGTGGGGAAGCAGGAATGAAGATCCTGCTTCTCCTCTGCCCACCACCATCTTCACTCATTGGCAGCACTCACTGCTGTAATCCAGTCAGGAGATTTTGGATGCGTGAGAAACCAACCCTGAGGCTGTTATTCCAAAGAGGTTGGAATTGGCTGTGCTGTGGGCAGCCAACACATTGTGTGGGAACCTTCGCTGGATCACTGTGAGAACCTTCCCTGGATCTGTGTGAGAACCTTCCCTGGATCCATGTGAGAACCTTTGCTGGTTCTGTGTGAGAACCTTCACTGGATCTATGTGAGAACCTTCCCTGGATCTGTGTGAGAACCTTCCCTGGATCTGTGTGAGAACCTTCACTGGATCCCTGTGAGATTTTTCACTGGGTCTGTGTGAGAACCTTCCCTGGATCTGTGTGAGAACCTTCACTGGGTCTGTGTGAGAACCTGCACTGGATGTGGTCAAGAACCTTCATGGGATCTGTGTGAGAACCTTCAATGAAACCATGTGAAAACATTCCCTGGATCCATGTGAGAACCTTCCCTGGATTGATGTGAGAACATTCCCTGGATCTGTGTGAGAACCATCACTGGATCCATTTGAGAACCTCCACAGACTGTGGATCTGTTGGAATGAATCCAGAGTAGGCTCCGAAGCTGCTCCAAGGGCTGGAGCTCTTCTGAAGCCCAGCTGGGAGAGCTGGGAATGTTCCCCTGGAGAGAAGAAGCTCCAGGGAGAGCTCAGAGCCCCTGCCAGGGCCTGGAGAGGCTCCAGGAGAGCTGGAGAGGGACTGGGGACAAGGGATGGAGAGACAGGACACAGGGAATGGCTCCCACTGCCTGAGGGCAGGGATGGGTGGGAGACTGGGAATTGGGAATTCCTGGCTGGGATGGAATTCCCAGAGCAGCTGTGGCTGCCCCTGGATCCCTGGCAGTGCCCAAGGCCAGGCTGGATC
>JAWWEY010000115.1:1493656-1513831 GCA_035582745.1 Loriotus luctuosus
GCACAGAGCTCACCATGCCCTGATGTGAAGCTCAGACCCACACACTAAAGCAGCACAGAATCTGAAAATATAAAAGCAAAACCTGAGGCATATCACAGGGAATGGGATCCGCTTCCCCTCGGGCAGTCTGAGCCCTCAGGTGACCCCTGCTGCCCTCACACGAACCGCGCTCAAATTCCCCTCTCCTGCTGCTTATCCACAAATTCCCAGAGCCCCCATCCCTCCCTTTTCTCCTCGGAATCCTCCACATCCACACCGGTGCTCTGGCAGCAGAGGGCACTGCCCCCTTGGCCATGTTTTCCCCCTCCCCGCCGCCGCTGCAGGGCTGGGCTCGCTCCCGGTGAGCGGTGCTGTCTGTCTGTCTGTCTGTCTGTCCGTCGGAGACTTGGATTTGTCTTGGCTGCCGGCTCTGACATGCCTGGGAAGGGCAAGGAAAGGAAATGGGTGGGAGCTCCCACCTAAGCGCGAACTCTTTTTGCCCCCTCCTCCTTTTCTCTCTCCCCCCATCCCCTTCCCTCCACCACCCCAGCCAGAGGGAGGATTGTGCTGCATCGCTCAGAATTGCTCCGGAACTTGTTTTTTTGTTTTTTGGTTGTTTTTTTTTTCCCCTTTTCTTCTCCTTCAGATGAAACACGCTGGGAGTTTCTCCCTTTTCCATGTGCTCCCATCTAACCATGAACTTGTCTTGCCCCCTCCTCCTTTTCTCTCTCTCCACATCCCCTTCCCTCCCCGTCTCCAACCAGAGGGAGGATTGTGCTGCATCGCTCAGAATTGTTCCAGAACTTGGGGTTGGGATTTTTATTTTTTTTTCCCCTTTTCTTCTCCTTCAGACGAAACACGCTGGGAGTTTTTCCCTTTTCCATGTGCTCCCATCTAACCACGAACTTGTCTTGCCCCCTCCTCCTTTTCTTTCTCCCTCCATCCCCTTCCCTCCACCAACCTAACCAGAGGGAGGATTGTGCTGCATCGCTCAGAATTGGTCCGGAACTTGGGTCTTGGGATTATTTATTTTTTTTCCCCTTTTTCTTCTCTTTCAGATGAAACACTCTGGGAGTTTCTCCCTTTTCCATGTGCTCCCAGCCAAAGGGGGTTGTTGTTACAAGCGGGTGTAAGTGTGGTGCAATGTGTGTGTATGTGGGGTGTTGTGAGAGGTGCTTTGCACTCGGAGCAGGCAGGAATCACACAGCTTTTGGAAATATTCCTGCGTTTTATTCAATCTTCCTGAGGATTTAATCTCAGTGTGGTTGTTTATGATTTAAAAACTAATTTCTTTTGCTGTCCCTGAGCAATTTGGTCCAGTGGGAGGCTGCCCTGGCACTCCAGATGAGCTGATTTGTCAAGTCCCTTCCAACCAAAGCTCTTTTATGATTCTGGAATTTATTTTTTGCGCTTTCCAAGTTTCAGGTCCATCGTGACAAGTGATGATCCCTCTCTAAGTATTACTATAAACACCTTTTAAATCTGTTTTACCTTTAATCTGCCTCCCTCCAAAACCTCGAGAGACAAAACCCTGTGGGGATGTGGCCCAGTGGCTTCTCTCCCTTTATTTGAATAAAATTGCAGGACTCCTCTGTCTCCTTTATGCACGTTGGGTTTCCCGGTGGGATTTTATGTACAGGAGGGTGCAGCTTCCTTTTATCCCAAACTCCCTCCGTTTATCCCAAACTCCTGGCTGCACGTTTCCCTCTTCCTTTCCCCGTGGAAAATCTGACCCATGGAATTGTGAAGACACCAACACACATCTTCCCTATCAGTTCCCTCCAACCCAACCCATTCTGGGATTTTCTGTGAACAGGGATTCCTGTTTGAAGCAGAAAACCCTTGACAGCCCCATTTTGCTTTGCAATCTCTCCACAGCCAAGAGATTTTATTTTTCACCTTGGCTCTGTGGCAGTGTTTGGCAGCCAGTGCTGCTCTGCTGTCCTGCTCCCTTTGAAGCCACCTCAGCTCACAAGGAAATCTGGGAAGCAGCTGGGCTGTGGATTTTATTTTGCCAAAGGTGGCATCCTGAAAAAGGATGGCAAATGATAGGATGGGAGGGTTGGTGCTGCATTCCCAAACCCAAATGAGACACGGGGGGAAGGAAGAACCAAACACACAAAATAATTTCCTCTGGTTTGGGAGAGGAAACGTGGAAAACTCACAGCCCAGGCTGTGGCTTTGGGGAGAAGAATGTGAGCAGTCACTTTCTCATCCTGTTCCTGTCCTTCCAAGGTTTGTGTGAAAAGGCTGATGCCGAGTCCCAGTCAGCCATAAAACAACAACAACAACCCTGCCCAGTGGCTGGGATTTGCCAATCCTGAGCTTTCCTCACCTAGCCCGGGACTGGGAAGGATGGAAGTCTGCAAACCATCGCGGCTCCGAGCGCGGAATCCTCGCCGAATGTGATCTCACCCGCGGGGACAATCTGATGGACGGAGTGTTACTTGTTGTTCCAACACCATGGCAATGTCTCCAGGAGGAATACAAATCACTTGGAGCTGGGAGGCAGAGCCAGCTGAGCAGGTACCAGGAATGTGGGAGTTGCTTTTTACTCACCCAGGGGGAAGAGCTGCTGCTTGTTTTTTTAATTATGTTTTTACTCGCCTCTACTCATCACCCCCGCGCAGCACCAGCGCTTTTTGTAATGAAAATAATGAGATAGAGCCTGATGCAGGGAGCACTGAGCACATCCTGATTTTCCATTGGATGTGTGAACCAGGTGGGACTTTTGTACTGGCAGATCTCCGGCCTCGTCAAATCTCAGTGGGTGCAAATCTGCTGAAGTCAGTGAGGACTTCTCATCTATCACTTGTTTTATTAATATTGCTCTGTCTGCAAGTCCAGGCTCTCCAAGAACACATCTTTTATTTCACTGCTTCTCATCGAAGGCAACGTGTGAGTGCTGATTTTCCCGGGCTCAGGATCAGCTCCAGCTCTTTCATTGTTGCTTTTTTTTCCCCCCTCTCTCTCCCTCTCTCATTTTTTATGGCAGCGTTGGAATTGCTGTCAGGTTTACAGTGCAGTAATAATCACCTCATTATTATTAATAACCATGGCAACAGAATGGAAATTAATCACTCCACTTCTGTTTATCCCCATGGAAACAGAGCCAAAACAAACAAGCCTTATCCACAATGCCCATTCCTAGAAATCAGACATCCTGCAAAATTCCCAACTAAACAAACCGGCAGCTCCAACTGCCTGGGTCAGCCAGGAGCACCTATGGAGAGGGCAAGGATATTCTGTCATGGGTGCTGCCTCAGGTTCAGATTAGCATGGGACAAATATTTTTGGGAATTTTGCTTGGTTTATTGGTTGATTTTACTCTCCAGCTTTTGTCCTGGTGTGACTGAGACACAGTGACAGCCATCCTTCTGCTTCCCATGAAAACTGGGCTTCCTACAAGGATGGAAAGAGAATTTGGAGGGATAGGACAGGAGGAATGGCCTTAAGGTGAAGGAGAGCAGGGTTAGATGGAATATTGGGAAGGAATTCTTGGCTGGTAGGGTGGGGAGGCCCTGGAATAGAATTCCCAAGGAAGTTGTGATTGCCCCTGGATTCCTGGAAGTGCTCAAGGCCAGGTTGGACAGGGTTTGGGGCAACCTGGGATAGTGGGAGATCCCTGCCCATGACAGGGGAGGTTGAAACCAGATCATCTTTAAGGTCCTTTCCCAAACCAAACCATTCTGCGATTCCATCACAAGCAGGATTAAAATGGTCAGGGATTGGAAGGGAGACTTCAGAGAAATATTCATTGCTGAAAAAACTCTGGAGATAGCACCTCTCCCCAGGTACCAAACACTGAAATAAAGTTCAGAGGAAAATTCAGGAAAAAATTCAGGAAAATATTTAGGTAGAAAGTGAACACAAACCCCATATTTTCTCTTTGCACTGTCACCATCCTTGCTTGCAGGAGGAGTGGAGGATGTCACACTCATTCCCTGTGCACAGAAGTGAAACTCCCATGATTTTTTTTTTTTCCACAGGAAAATCCCTGTTTTTCCCCAGCCATTCCTCATTCAGATCCAACAGCACAGCAGTCGCTGCCTGTCCCCCCTGCCCTGCCAATTACTGCGTTTCATTTAGGCTGTCACCAACAGATAATCTGAGCTTGCATCTGCTTTTTCCTGCGGCTTAATGACACACCCAGGGGACCACTTCCCAGGCTTTCAAAGGGAAGAATTCCTCCCTCAGACGATCCTTCAATCCCAGGGATTCTGCTGACTCTTATCTGCAGATGCAGCAGCACAGATTAGGGCTGGTGAGGAAAGATGAGAGAGGCAGGGAAAGTAATGATGATTAAACCCACAGCCCTCCCGGGAGCGTCTTTTTTTTTTTTTTTCTTTTTTTGCAGCAGGATTCTGCTCAGGCTGAAACCCTCATAATAGCTGAAATCAGCTGCGTGCTGGAAACGTTTATTTTCCATTAAAAAAAAAAAAAAGAGTGGACTCGACCACGTGGAACAAGAAAACGAAGTTGCCACGTCTTCCAAAGCCTCCAGAGGTTTTGATGGATCTTCTCGCTGGGCTGTGGAGTCTCCTACAACTCTGGAAAATCATAAAATCAGCTTCTTACCTCTCTCTCACCTAAAAATGGGAATAAAACCCCTCTTATTTTCCTAGATAGGCCTTTTAAAAATTATCTACACACTGTGTACATTTTTTGGACACATTTTGTTCATTTTGGGATTGTCTCGTTGTCTCACTGTCCTCTGGATTTGTACAGAGATCCTGAATCCTGTTCAAATGGAGGAATTAAACCTGGAAATGACAGAGGGAACAGAATGCTTTGATATTTAACTGACCTTTTAAGCTTCCCAAAAAGGCAGGGAGAGTGTAATTAACTGGGATGAATCCCATCTGAACTTCCTCCAGCCAGTCCTCCTGAATCCAATTAAACACAACTTTTCCATGTGGAGGTACAGTTGAGGAGAGAAGGATGTTGCTGTTGGGTTTTCTGCCTGTTTTATATGATTCCCCTCCCAGAATTAGGATTTTTTTTTAATCCAGGAGACACCAGCACTGTCAGACCCCTGAAATTCCTGGTCCTGTGTCTCCCGAGCCACCAAACAAGCAGGAATATGCCAAAGGAATCTGTGCATTTGCAGTTCTGCATCATAAAATATTGATGTCTATAGAAAAAATCCCAAATTTCCACGAATAGGTCCGTGGGATGTAGTTTGACAGGTTATTTGACTAAAAATGAGTCCCATTAATTGATGTGGATTGGGAATGTGTGGGCACTGCTTTGACACGGTCCAATGTTTGAACATGGATATTTGATTTCCATGAGGACGTCCTCCCAAGCCTTTCTCTGTCCCACCTGGACTGCTTGAAGGTTCTTCTGGATCGTATCTGCTCATCCCAAATGTCCTCGGGAAATTTCAAATGGCAGGAGGTTCTTATCAGTGGGAAAAAATTAATTATAAAGAAGGAATCAATGATCTGGAGTCAAATTTTATTCCGTCATGAGCAGTGAGAGGACAAGAGGCATAAACCAAAACACAGAATTCCATCCGAACTTGGAATTTATTTATTTTCTTTTCTGGGAAGGTGTTTGGACACTGGGCCAGACGTCCAGAGAGGGTCTCCATCCCTGGAGATATGAAAACCCAACTGGACACAGCCTTGAACAACCTGCTCTAAGCAGGGGTTTGGGATTGATAATCCCTTCCAAGAATTCCATAACACTGGGGTTGTGTGGTGAGGAAGAGTGGCTTGGACTTGGAAGTTCGAGGGAAATCTAAGTGAATTCTCAGGTTTCTCGAAGATTGTAATTCTGTTTGTTAATTCCTGTTTGTGTGCGTTCGCTGCTCCTCCTAAAATTGGATTTGCTTACAGAAGTCCTGGATTTTACAGATCCCTGTCCCTGTTAACAGAACCACTTCTCATAATTGATAATTGGAAAATTTTCTCTAATTTTTTTTAATGCAACTGATGTTTTTCCTGTTTAATATTTAGGATGGCTCAGCTTTGACTTTTTGCCTTTAGCAGAACCTTTCTGGATGCTCATCTGACACTCCTTTGTTCCAGGATATTGTTGCTCCTGTTGGGATTTCATTCTGGTTCTTCACTTCCCATATTCACAGACAAATGTCTTTTATTATTCCCCCTTTTTAATCTCACACTCTTCCCAGTAAAGCTCCATGGAAAAGGCTTCAAAACCCATAACCAGAACTGGATGAATTCAGGAACAGGGAGTATAAAACCTCCAGGAAAACAGAATTGTTTGGCTCTGGAATAATCTGGAGTTCTTCAATAGCTCTGTTTGAACAGCAAAATTCTCCTTATGATGGGAAAGTCTTGACCTCCCATTTCTTGAAGCGAAAATAAATCATCAGGGTTTGTATCCTGGAAGAAAATGAAATTGTAGAGCACTTAAAAAGGTGAATTTGTCAATCAGCTGAGTGAAACGAGTCACAAGTTTTGCAAAAAGTGGGATGGGGATTATTAGTTTTAAATCCAAAGCAGGATCCAGCCCTAATGTCCTTCCTGCTCCTCAGTGGAGTTACAGGAAAACTGTAACGTTTTTCAGGATAGAGCTGCCAACACAAAGTCATATTTTACACAAAAGGCGTCCACCGACAAACTGTGACCTTTAAAATGTTATATAAAATTTTACCAAGAGATGCAAACAGTTTTTTAATGTTAGCAGGGACACTGAAGGAAGGAAAATTATTTTCTTCCCATTAATTGAAGGCAGAGGTTGTCCAAATGGAAGCTCAGTTATCTGGGGAGAATTTGGGATTTCAGAGCCTGTGGAGGCATCCAGGGATTTTTGACACACTTGATATGAAAGCTTTAAACCTCAGATTACTGATAATGCTGAGTTTATCCTGACAAAATCTGCCAAGATATCAGTTCTTCAAAGTACCCAACCAATTCTTGCTCTTGGAGTTTTGATAATTGAGAATTTGATCATTCCCTGATGAGATAATTACAGGATCCTGAAGGTGGGAAAAGACCTCCAAGATCAAGTCCAGGCTTTGACCAAGGCCAGAGTGTTCCTGAAATCCACTGTAGAGCCTCATCTTTCACTTTGCTCTGGAAAATTTGCTGGAAAATCGTCTCCAGAGCATGTCCTGAAGCTTTCCCTGGTTCTGTATCACCAAGTCAGTGTTTGGATTTATGGAAGTGAGAGTAGATAACTCAAAATTAAAAAAAAAAAAATTATAAAAGGCCTGCCTTGTTTTCCATCTTATTTCCTTGCAGGTTTTCTTTGGGTTTGAATTCTCTAGGCTGGTTGGACAACCAATGACCAGGAATTGAATTAAATTCCTTGTTTTGAATGGAAGGATTTAATCTGCTCTCTTCAGTGGTCTCTTGTCCTGAACATTCCCACAAACACAATTCTGAGGCAGTGTCTCCAGA
The DNA here is from genome assembly GCA_035582745.1 of Loriotus luctuosus. Classification (NCBI taxonomy): domain Eukaryota; kingdom Metazoa; phylum Chordata; class Aves; order Passeriformes; family Thraupidae; genus Loriotus; species Loriotus luctuosus. The sequence continues at coordinate 1,501,009 of JAWWEY010000115.1, forward strand.
CTGACAGACAGACACTGACTATTCCCAAATCCTTGTTTCCCAGAGTGGGACTGAACTGGAGCATCTTCCCCCTGACAGAGAGCAGGTTTGGATGGGATTTTTGGAAGGAATTCCTGGCTCTGAGGGTGGGGAGGCCCTGGCACAGGTGCCCAGAGCAGCTGTGGCTGCTCCTGGATCCCTGGAATTGTCCATGGCCAGGCTGGATGGGGCTTGGAGCACCCTGGGATGGTGGGAAGTCTCCCTGCCCATGGCAAGGATTGGAATGGGATGATCCTCAAGGTCCTTTCCAGCTCAACCCATTCCATGATTCCATGATCCTGTGATCTCCCAATCCCCTCCTTGGATTTCCAAAGATTTTATTTTATTTTATTTTTAATGCCAAAGGACAAACAAATTCCTTCTCTTGTCGTTCTGCATAACTTTGCCATTCCCAGCGTTCGGATGCACTCCAGATGTTTCCATGGATTCAGTAGCAGAGTTCAGGGCTCCCACAAGGATGGAAGGATCTCGTAAAGAGCTGGAGCAAAGAAAACAAAAAACGTGGCAGAGGAATTCCAAGTATGATTCCTAAGCTGTTTCCCAAAAAAAAAAAGCCACATTGTCCAGATAAAACTTAGTTTTATATCCCTGAAGCTCTGGAGCAAACCTGGTTGTGATCCCAGCTTATCTCAAGATCCTTGTGCTCAGTCCAAGGTCTAACAATGACCCAACAGAACATTCCCAAAGTCGGGGATGAGGGAGATTTCCAAACTTATTTTCCACTCAGCAATTTTATTTGTGAATAAATGTGAAGTCAAATCCTATAACCATGGTTTTCTCCTTGGATATTTTCGCCCCAAACTGTGGATGATAAGGCAGGTTCTGAGTGTGCAGGGTGCTGTTCAGACACAGAGTTAAGACAATTCTACTCCTTAGACTTTCCGTAGGAAATCTCAGCTTCCCGCCTGGAAAATATGGAAATATAATTACCACGCCAAAGTTTTTATACAATTAAAATAATGTAATTAAATCCCAGTGACTTTTGTTTCAATAAATAGAAGAGTTTAATTTTATAAATGTCTCATTCCAGCGTTGTTAACGGAAGGTTTTCTATTTCCAGCTCCAAAAATATGTTTTAAAAATATATTTTCAGTTTAAAATAATCCTTTAGAATTAGAGCAACATCACCTTTGTCTCAAACCAAATAAGGATTTTCTGTTCATTAAGGATATTTTGGGATTTTTGAGATGCCTTCAGAGAAGGAAATATTTTCATGTCTCATTCTCATCAGATGGAAAAACATCATGTTCTTTTTCCCCCATTTATTCTAAATAGGAATATGCTGAAATTTTCACATTGAAGAACTCTGTTGATAATTGATTTAATGAAGGAATGACCTCTAATTAAAATTGATTTGTTGTTTAAAAATCTTTTATTCCAGCATAATATAACCCCCTGCAGTGGAAGGCGGCCCTGTCCATGGCAGGGGGTTGGAATGAGATGATCCTTAATGTCTCTCCCAGCCCAAACCATTTTAGGATTCCCTGATTCTCTGTTGGTAGGATAAGCAAAGGGATAGGAATTCTGTCAGGGAATTGTAACAGGAAAATAAATCAGACAACTGGACTTTTTAGCTCTTCCCAATAAAATATTGGGAATATTTGTGTTGCCCTGTCCTTCTAAATTCTTCTAAGCCTTCTGATGTTTACATTTTTGTAATGGTGTTTCTCGCCCGCTTTTCATGTAAATAATGATTGTTTTGCATTCCTTTCTGGAGGAGGAGAAATTTGACAGACTGTTGGTTTGACCAGTGTGGCTGGAGAGGTGGCAATTTCATCCTCCAATCCATGGTCACTTTTGAAAGTCTATAAATATTGGAGTCAGAAATAAACTACTCCCTTTTTTACCTGGAACATTTCAGCGTGTGCGTGTCGTTCATTTCGTGTCCTCTTGCGACATATTTGTTCTCTAGTGATACAGCTTGGGAATGATCTCTGAAAATGGGGAGACTCCATGGAAACCTGGCTGCTTCTTGTAGGAGAAAAAAGGGCCCAAACTTGGCTAGGACTGGTGGGCTGGAAATGGGGCAAGTGGGAGTTTTCAGGAATGAAGCAGGATTTTGATGGGATGGGAGTGCCAAGGAAGGGTTGGCAGAGGAGGAAAGGATCAGGGAATGCAGAGTGAGGCTGGGGTTTGGCTGCTCTGAGGATACCAATGAATTGGGTGGAGTGTGGGGAGTCTGGGATATGGGTGTGGGAATGGAGATCATCCCAAACTCAGCAATTAGACTTTTGTTCTTACTTGACTGAAGGTGAAATGGGTCTGTTCGTTTCCTTTTTTGGGGGGAACCTGCTTTCTTAGGTTTTATGGATCCCAGAATTCCAGAATGGTTTGGGTTGGAAGGACCAAAAGGATCATCCAGTCCCTGTCCCTGCCATGAGCAGGGACACTTTCCACTATCCCAGGCTGCTCCAAGCCCCATCCAACCTGAGCATGGACACTTCCAGGGATGCCACATCCAGAATTTCTCTGGGCAGAGCTGTGGAATGCCATCCAGATTGGAGACCCATGGATTTTCTCCAGGACACAGAGTTCATCCTGCTGCTCCTTCAGGCATGGAAATGCTCCCAAACCCTCAGGGATAATCCTGATGTGTTACAGCATTTCAGGTTTTGCTCTTCAAGTTCAGTTCCCTCTGATGCTATTCCATGTCTTGTCCTCAGCTTTAGTCAGCTGCAAGCAATCAAAGAGTTGCTCCAGGATCAAGGAAAAGAGTTAAAATGTTCTGGGAGAAATTCCAGATGGAAATGAAAGGTTGGAGGGGAGGAAGAATTGTGGGATTGACGCTGTACCTGCAGACCATGGGCGGGTTTAGCTGGGCAGATTCTACAAGAAGCTGAACTTTCATGTAGTGATTGAAATGACTTTTTAAAACTCATTTTCCTCTTATTCCTCTTGCTGTTACTCCACAGAAAGTTCAGGGAACATTTCAAAGAGTAAAATGTATTGCAGCTTTATTTATTTATCCATTTATTTATTTTTTACAACATACAACTCTTTCCCGATTACAAATCAAAACAAAAATGTTCTTTCAGTTAACTTTATTTTATGTATTTCTGGATATTCCTACATAAGTAAATCAATGTCAAATAAAGAAAAAAATATCCATAAAAAATAAACAACATTGGCTCTTGTTGAGTGAAATCAAGATAATTATTTCCCACAAGATATTTTGAAGATTCCAAAGTTTCCTCAGTGCTCCAGTGTTTATTTATCAATGAAAAACCTGTGAGAATAAAAAGAAACTCTGTGTGACATGTTTGGGGAAAAATTTTCATGTCTTCTAAAAATATGTACAGTTTCCGTAAGTTCTGTAAAACTTACATGGTCCAAATCTGATTCTTGATATTCTAATTCCTTATGTTCAAGAGCTACAAACAAGAAAGCTGATGGAAAACCAGTGTGTTTTAAAGAGATTCTGGATAGAATTCCAGAATGGAGAATGTACAATCAAATATGGACTTTTTTCCTATCAGAAATCAATCCTGCTCATAAAACAGAGACAGACTTTTTTTAGAGGGGACTAAAACTCTTCAAATTCCTACAGGAAAATTTTTCTAACCTGGAGAAAAAAAAACAACAACCCAGCTTTGGGGTTGACCTAATTGTGATATTCCAGGACCTGAAGGAGCCAACAGGGAAGATGGAGAGAAGGTGTGGACAAGGGATGGAGTGACAGGATGAGAGGGAATGGTTTTAAACTAAAAGAGGGAAGTTTAAATGGAATATTGGGAACAAATTACTGGCTGGGAGGGTGGGGAAAGATTGGAATAGATTTCCCAGAGAAGCTATGGGTGCTCCTGGATCCCTGGAAGTATCCATGGTCAGGCTGGGGCTTGGAGCACCCTGGGATAGTGAGAGGTGTCCCTGTCTGTGGAACAAGATGATCCCTAAATTCTCTTCCAACCCAAACCACCCTGGGATGCTCTGAAATTTGTCCTGCGGTGCCACATCTCTGTTGCCACAATGGAACGGGGACACCCAGCTCAGGACACCGGGAAATCTGGGATGGAAGAGGGTGGATAATGGCTGCATTTAGGTTTTGGTGGAATTTTCTTCCTCCTCCAAGGTGCACAGTGAGAGAAACCACCCTCTCAACTCCTTTTAGCAAAGCATCAGAGCAATTCCTTAAGCCTGGGGAAGACTTGGGATGCTCTGGAAAAATTCCGCCGAAATGATGGAGCATGGACAAGAACAACCAAGGAAATTGGATCTTACTTCTCCTGAGTCAACATCCAAAAGGGACTTTTTGGACCACCTACGATGATGCCCAAGACAACCCTAGAGTTCCAGGGTGTAGGAAGTGATTCCTATCTCATCCTGCCCCACGTCCAAGGCATTACAGGGTAATAGAGCCCAGGAAAGGGGAAAAATTCCTTATAAAATCCCCCGTTACAGGTCCCAGCGCTGGTGTCCATCCATGTAAAACATCCCATCTAAAATGTGGCTCTTGAGTTTTATGGGGATCCTGTTGAGTCACCAGAGGATAAAAGCAATTCCTTGAGGTATTTATGAGAGGGTTTTTGGAACCAAAGTGGGAAAGGCCTCGTAATTTGCCATTCAAGTTTCATTCCCTTCAATTGGATCAGATTGGAAATAGGCTGGAAATTCACTACATCCCAAAGAATAATACAATGGTCTGTTAAAAGGATCAATGGAATTCTTGTATTTATTTTGTCAACTAAAATTGAAGGCAAAGATATTTCATTTTTCTAATTGTTAACACTCTCGCAATGTTTGCCAGATGTGACCTTTCACTGAAGAAGTGGAAAATTTTCCTTTAAAAATTAAAGGCTGCAGTTATCCAATGTTCTGCAGAGCTGGCTCCTCTGCTCCCACTTCTGTTTAGTTTGGATCTTCTCGTGTTTCTTCATCAGGTGCTTCCCAGTGTCCTCCCTGCTGATGGGATAATCATCGAACATGCACGGAAACCTTTTCCAAAGGGGAGCTGGAGATTTGGGGAAGCAGAACTGAGACTCTCTATATTCTCCTTCCTAAAGGAAACCAATTATCCCATCGTTTTCTGATGCTGATGCCTTATGGAAAGAAAGTGCCTCTTTATTTTGACAATTTATTTTTTTTTTGCTGCTTTGAGTATAGCAAAGGAGACTGCTGAACTGCCAGGTGGGGGTTTTTAGTCTCTTGCCTTAAATCTCTCTTCTTTCACAAAGCAAAATTAATTTAATTATTTAATTAAATCGAGGACATAAGTGCAGTGATTTAAAGTGAGCTTTCACTTAGAGAGGGACAGCCCAAATGGAGATGGATTTGGCTCTTTGGAGACGCCGAGATTCAGATTCTGACAGATCCATACAAACAGAAAAGGAGTCAATGCTCTGCTGAGTAAATCAGAGTAAGTCCAACCTTAATTTACACCAATTAAAGAACTCTCCCAGGCCTTCATCAAGGGCCCCTGAGCTCACCCAGTTGCCCAGACAGAAACCCCACAGACACATCTGTTTCCTGCCCTCCCTCCTTCCACCACCACACCCGCTTTTATCTGCAGCGAGCTCTGACTCACTGCGAATCCACAGGACAGATTTGCTGTTAGGCTTCAAATTAAGAAGCAAGAAGTAAATTGTTTTCAGGTGGAATTTTGGGTGGAGGATCGAGGTTCCTTATAATTTATTTTTCCCACAGTATATCGCAGGGATGATGGAAGAAAGTTGTTTATGAATTGTGAGTATTTCACGTCTCGAAACAGCGTCAAGGGTGCTCGTCAGAGGGGAAGGACGAGCTTTTGATGTGGCCCAAGGAATAATAAACCAGGATAAATAATCCCAGCTACGTTCACTCTGGATCAGCCAAGGGGAGGAGATCATGGGATTTGCCTGAATTTCTATAGTACTTTTGCGTGGTCACAGAACAAACAAAGGAAACATCCATCAGACCCTTTGAGATGTCAAAGCCATCGGAAAACCTGCGGCTCTCTCGCTTAGACTTTTGAACCCGACCTTTTTTATTTTTTCACTTGGCTGGATCCGTTGGATTTGGCAGCCTCTGGAGCACACACTGCTCCTGCCCCAGTCCCCACACAATTAATGCTCAGGAACAAGCAGAGGAAAGAGGGAAGAATTGAATAAATTAGGCCACACCCCTGGCTTTGAGGCCTAACGTCATGGTCCTTGCCAGGGCAGAGAAATGGTGTGGGGAGGGCCAGTGCTTTCCTGAGTGCCAAGAGGAAAATCAAGGCACTCAGGAAAAAATCCTGATCCATAGAAGCAGCATCATTTGTGCACCAAGGGAACTGCTCAGCCAATGGGAATTTGGAGATACCCCCAGTTGGGAACGATCAATGTCCCCCTATGGGCAAAGCTAAATCTGTAAACTGTCATATGAGGAAAAATAAATTCAGAATTTAAAAAGACATTAAAAGTCCTTCTGCAAACATGAATGAGTTGTTCTGGCGAACTGAAATCTCTTGTTTTACAGTAACTTCTGCCTGAAGTTGTTTCCATATTTGGACACCAGAAACATCCCTGCTGGATCCAACCCAGCATCCAACCATGGCATAAACCAGGACAACCAGTGACACTTTTACAGCATCCCCTGAACATGTGTGCTCCTTCCCAAACTTCCCTCCAGTAAAAAAGATAATTTTCTTCTTTTTCCTTACTTCTGGCATCATTATCCTTCCCTCCTCTACAGATTCCATGTTACATCACCACCAGCTTTCCTTACTCTGAGGGAATCACCACCCGTTAGGATTTTTTCCAATCTCCTTGAATTGTTCAGAAGGAATTTAATAACCTTTCCATACCATAAGAAAATGGATTTGAGGCCAAGGAAGAGCCATGATTAGAAGTTTAACAAGGAGTTGGTGTCCTGTCTGGACCCGGTACATGTGGACAAAGCAGAACATGAGAAATTTTAATTCCAATTGCTGCTCTTCTGTTTTCCATGCTGTAAGAGGCCAGATATTCTGCAGGGTACAGAAGAATTTCATGGTTTCAGGGTTTAGAAGCTGATTAATTCAGAGACATCCCACTGCAGGGATGTTCTGCTCTACATGTATGGATACAGAATCCATGAAAAACCCCAAACTCTTTAACCCAAAGTTTAATCCATCATAAAATATTTTCTCCTTTACAGCTTTCATTACATCCATCCTATACATTTTTCCAGGACGAGGAGGAATGGCTTCCCAATGCCAGAGGGCACGGTTAGCTGGGATATCAGGAAGGAATTCTTCCCTGTGAGGGTGGTGGGGGCCAGATTGGATTTCCCAGAGAAACTGTGGCTGCCCCATCCCTGGAAGTGTCCAAGGCCTGGTTGGACAGGGTTTGGAGCAACCTGGGATTGTGGGAGGGGAAGAAGCTGGAAAAGAGAACCCTTAAGGTCCCTTCCAACCCAAACCATTCTGGGATTCTGTGATTACCTTGAACACTTTTATTTCTTCAAAATGGGATAAGACCATATGACAAGGATTTGGGATAGATCTATCTTATAGACCCCATAGGAATTTTCTCCCCAGGTGTGAATAAATAATTCAATGCTCCTGTTTCCCTTCCCAGTGTGGTAGTGACATTCTGTCATTCTTATTTATTTTTTTCAACATGCAAATCATCCCCTTTTACAAATCAAAACAAAAATGTTCTTTCAGTTAATTATATTTTATGTATTTCTGGATATTCCTACATAAGAAAACCAATGCCAAATAAAGAAAAAAACATCCATTAAAAATGGGTTTTATGTCCATCACACCAAGGCTGAGAGCAGCTGGAGGATGCTGAAGGTGTCTGATCAAAATTCTAATTATAGTTATAATCATAATTATAGTTCTGGTGTCACAGAAATTTTATCTGGGGTTGGATGACACATCCATGGGAGTTTTCCTGCTCTCTGCCTCTCCTTTTCCTCTCTGCTATCTCAGGCCTGGAAAAGTCTATTTTGGCCAAAAATCCAGGCATGAGTTCTGTACCAATATTGAGGGAAGGAAGCAGAATGTGGAATTTTTACACATGTGCTTCCAGATCCTTGGAGACATCCATGGATTGCTGCTGTGTACCTGCCCAGTCATTAAAGGTTGAATTAATTGCATTACCACAGTCTTCCTTCCTGGCTGGACCTTCCCTGGCAATGTCCTGATCTCCCAACCTTGAGTCCCTCAGGGAACACTTCTAAAGCTGCCTGAATCAGCTCAGGCTGGGAATTGCTGGGCAAGGAGAGTCCTGGAGTTTGTCTTTGGACAAATGGGAGGTTTAAAGAGGAGTTTTTCATGGGAATGAGACAAAAATCTGCAGACATTCAGGTTACTTCCCTTACTAATTGAGCTAATTAATTTTTCATGCACAGATGTTATAACTGCACTAACACTGGGTAATTATTGAGTGCTTGTTCATAATTCAAAAATTATTGGATTTCCAGTTTCTGTACAGTAAAAAATGTTGAAAGAACTCCTCATCTTGCCTTTAATCACAGCCAGGTTCTCGTTCTTTGTAACTACTAATTTTGGTTTTAATTATTTCCTTTTTTTTTTTCCTATATATTCTCTGTCCTGTGAGGTGTTAATTTTCAGCCCAACTTTTTCCACTGCTCTCCTCAGATTCCTCTCCCACCTGGAATGTCATTATTTAGGGATGGACAACCCAATAGCTGGTTCCAGGGGAAAATGCAAAGTGTCTTGATGACTTCAGTGATTCTTCAGGAAGATCTTCTGAAGGATTTAGTTCAGAGAGTCAAAAAGAATTCCCTGATTTATTCCCTTCCTTCCCAGTACAGGCATTCCAGGAGAGGGTGTCTGACACATGACATTGCTTCCATAATAATCTCCTATATCATAACCTCTCCTAGTTATGTTGTATATTGGGAAAAATTTCTTTGTGGAAAGGGTTGTCCAACCCTGGCACTGTACCCATCCTAAAAATCTCTAAAAATCATCCCATCCCTAAAAGTCGTGTTGATATATCACTTGTGGACAGGGGTCAGTGGTGGCCTTGGGTTAATGATTGATCTTTGATTTTAGGTGCCTTTTTCCAACTTAAACAATTCTGTGTTCCTACAGTTGGTCACCTCAGACAACTCCTTGTCAGGGTGAAGCTTTTCGAGGCCTTTTGGGTTTGGTGTGAATCCCAGTTTAAACATCCCTCCCCTCCTGCTTCCCTCTCTCCTGCCCTCACATCAATCCCAGAGCTCCTCCAACCCTGCAGCTTTCCTGACCAGGCAGTGAACTCCACCAAGGAGCTGATCAGGAGGCAAAAACAAATCCTGATTTTTTTTCCCCCCTTAGGTTCTTTTTCAGCTGGATCAGTTCCTTGGTCAGGTTCAACAAGCGGCCGCACAAACTTTTGTGTCAGAGAGGGACCAGAGGAGGTTAGGGAGAAAAGGGGCAGAAATTCAAAGTTTTGGCTTTGCAGGAACACCAAAATTACAACCACAGCTTCCCTCACTTATCCAGGTGGCTTTTCCATGAATGACTGGAGGAAAGGAAGGCTCCTAAAAAAGCCACTCTAAAATCTTGGATTCAGGATGACAGCGCCTACAATCAAGGCAAAATATACACAAATATGCACAGCATGAGCCTTTGTTTCCACTGAAATAATGCAGTGCAGAAATGATGAATATTTCCTTATCTTGGCTGCCTTCCTGAAACTAAGGAAAAATTGGCTGGTACAGAAGGGAACACCCAGGAAAACATTTCGTGGATAGACTGGTTATTCACTCGTATTCATTACGTGGTTGTTGAGATCACAAAGGGTTTTTTTCAAAGGTAAAAAAATACAAGGATGAAGTCAAAATTAAGAAATAAAAGACTAAAAATGTCATTTATTTTCCCCCACCTTACTAGGGTGTAAAAAGCCCCAACAAACAAAAGGGAACACGTCATATGTACCAACAGAAAAGCAAATAATTGAACAATCAATTATTTCACTTTCCATATATGTTTTGTGAGCCAGTGCTGAGGATGAGGGAGCAGCCACTTTAAATTGAGTGGGAAAGGAGGGAAAAATAAATAAATCAGTTTAATAAAAGCCAGTGGGGTTGGAAAAATTACTGAGAAAAGGGAGAGGCAATTTTTGTCTGTTTTAACACCCACGTGCAGCAGGGAATAAGTGAAAATCAGCCCTAGGGGTAATTTATGGATCCTTTTTGAATCTCCGCTCAGGCCCAGAATCCATACATTAGAGTTAAACAATACCAAGCAAAGTCCCAGAGAAATATTGCAGAAGAGATGGAAAGAACCAGCTTGGGAAGGAAAAAAGATGTTGGAAAGCACTGCTCTTCCCTGCAGGCATTCCATGGAAGCTGGAGGTCCCATTGTCTCGGGATTTCTGCTGCCCAGAGTGACCCCGAGATGGGTTAGAAAGTCTCTTTTCTTAGCTCAGCAGTCAAAGAAGGAGTCAGAGCTCTTCTATTCTCGTTCTCAAGGTTGTTTATTATTTCTTATCTATAAAATTATTTTTCTGGTCTGCTGAGGTCTGTTCAGCAGGACACACAGAGGCACTCTGGCACCCTCAGGGTGGTGTTACCTTTTTATACTAAAAACTACGTGTACAATATTTACAATCACTTCTCAATACCTATCACCTATGCTAGACAGCAAGCTTCTACTCTAAACCAATCTAAAAGTGCCAACATCACAGCAGGAGATGGAGGCCAAGAAGAAGGAGAAAGGCTGGACACGCCCAGATCCCTCCATCTTGCTTCTTGAACCCCCATTCTAAAAACTGTAAAAATCTATTTTTTACTCCGTGACAAACCAATTATTATTCTACTTAGACTTTTGTGGCTTGCAGATCTTCATATAAGGTTGGTAATTTTTTCTATGGGTCATAATCAAAGTCCCAGGTGTCTTGGCTCTGTGCCAAGGTTCCTGAGACCCCTGGCAGGGGTTTGAGCTGTTCAGGACAGCCAGAGGGATGTCCTGAATTCCGACACCATTGCAAAGATGTTCCCATGGACACAGATCCAACCCCAGCCCGAGCCATTCCTGGTTATCAATGCACAGTGGGGGCAAGGATTCCCTTGGCAGGGAAGACTGGCACATTCCTCATGGAGTTACTGGTGGGTCTGAGCCTCTCTGTACATATAAACATTCCTCACACCCCAGGAAACCACCTCCAGATCTTCCATGAGAACAAACTCCAAGCAAATTCGGTGCTATAATCCAAATTCTCGTATTTTGGGTTTATTTGGCCTGAGCAGAACAAAATCCTCAGTGACCAAGTGCAGGACCAAGTTCCCAGGGTCTGGCTGTTGCTGAGCAGAGTGTGAATTCTGGATCCTAGAAAAGTCCCTCCTAAATGAGGAATTCAGGTCCACTTGGCCATCTGCAAGGAAGTGTTGAGCCACCATCATTGGGTCTCCAACATCTCCATTGAGGGTTAACTCTGCTCCTAAATGGAGGTGTTCAAGCCACCTGAGATGCAGAAATTTCACCTTTCCCAAAATCCAGAAGCTGAGAAGAAATTCTGAAGCTCTTCCATTCATTCATGGACCACAGCCTTGGGATTCACCTTTTAAAGCCAGGGTTCATCTTTCTTTTCTGCAATTTGACTGATTCTGTCATCCTGAGTGGACATCTCCATCTGCTCAGGGGATCTGTCAGCACAGTCACTGATAGAACTTTCTGGTCCATGTGTGAGCCTCTCTGGTTCTCCACTCTTCCAGATCTGAGTTTTCCACAGCTCTTGATGTTGATCCTGGTTCCACAACAACAAATCCAGGCTTTAATTTTGATTTATTTGAAAGCCCTCATACAGGTGAGGATCTTGTCCATGTTCCTTGTCAGCTTCTTTGCTTGGGTTAATCAAGAGGATTTGCTCTTCCAAATTTGTCATTCTGGTGGTTTTACCAGCACTAAATCCTCAAAATATTGGAAACATCCATGTTCTGTAGGAGTGAAGAGACTTTATCATCCATTATGTCCATAAATGGGCCTTGCCAGGGACCACAGCGAGGGAGGATTTTGTAACACAGGGACAACTTCAAAACAGCACAGTTAAAAACCCAGAAACGTAGGAGAGACGGGGATTAGGATTTCCTCAGATCGGATACTGGTTTTGTTCCGAGTTCTTAATTTTCCAGGCAGCTGTTCATGTAAAGGCATGTCTTTGAAATTCCCCTGCTTTCCCAAAAATATCCCTAATACTCATAATTTATCAGTGCAAGGTTTCAAACAATCTCTGGTCCAGACACAGGATGCAGGGCTTGGCAAATGGACAAAATGGAAAATGTGAGGGTTTCTCAAAATTTTATTGTTTTAAGCTTTGGTAGTGGGGTTAGAGCACAGCAGGAGTGCGAGGAAGGAAATGGGATCTTCCAGTGGAAAGAGGGGCAGATTTGGGATTGAGGAGGGGGATAAAGGGGTGGGATTTGGTTTGTCCCTCTCCAAAAGGGAGCACCAGGAGCTCTTTCCAGCAAAGGGTGGTTGAATCAGCTCTTTGTAGCAATGCTCAGATCTCTCTTGAGAGCCAAGTGGAAAAAAAATCAAAGAATTCCAAACTGTTTTCTGGAAATGTTGTGTCTGTCTTTTCATTCCCATTCCCTTCAGCTAAGGATTAGCAAGGGCTTTCCCAGCCCTGGCCCAAGCAGGAGCAGGAGGGCAGGAGTGTGTTTACCTCCCTGGAAGTGTCGGCATTGGGATGGACCTGTTGCATTTCTCCACCAGAACAGACAAGCCATAAATCCCACCATGGGGTGATTACTGAAAAATCCAGGTAATAACACTAATCCCCCAAATGAGCTGTGGGGGTACCAGTTGTGGGTTTCTCTGGGTCTGGATTGAAGGCACTTGAGACAGTAGTTCATGTTCACACTCAGGTGTTTATTATTTCTTATCAGT
>JAWWEY010000115.1:1557652-1568441 GCA_035582745.1 Loriotus luctuosus
CCAAGGTGGATCCATGGAGGAGATCCTTTTAATAAATCCCTGCTTTATTCTTTAGCTCTGTCCAGCCTCTGTTCCAGGTCAGCCTGCACAAGGCATCAATTCCATTTGGCTTTCCCTAAACATTCCAAGAGTCCCACAGCAGGGGTGGGAGGGCCACCACTGGATGACACCACCGAGGCTCATCAGCAAATCCCAGGAATGTTGGTTTCCTGGGAATGACAAACTCCCAGGTCCCTTTCCAAACCCATCAAAGACCCTCGGAATTGCTTCCCAATCCTGTTCCAGTTTTCCAGCTTCCCTCTGGAACTGGAACTTTTTTCCTGTGACAAACCAAGCTTTCCATGCTCACTTGTCTTCTCTGGTGGCTGACATTGCCACCCATTGGAATGGGAATTTCCTGTGGGTTTGGATTAAGGATTGAAAACATCCCTGAACAACAGGCAGGGACCATGGATCGGGTTTTCACCAAAACTCCTGATTTTTTATATCAAAAACTGGGAACCAGTTGGAAAAATCCAAGTTCAAAGGTAAATGCCTTAAGAAAAAAAATGGATTCTAATAGGGAAAAAATAGAAGTAAAGGAAAAAAACCCAAACCAAACCTGGTTATTTTTTTTAGCTTGTTTATATTTTGTTAAGTTATATCTTGGAACATAATTCCCAAATAACCTGGATGTGACTCCTACTTGACCCAGAAACAAAAGTCACCACAGCACAGCCAGGTCAGCTCCAAAACCAAACCAAAACCAGCCCTAAAAATAAACCAGAGCTGCTGGAAGAGACAAAAAACAAACAAAGCAAACCCAAAACATCCAGACCAAATCATCTGAGTGCGGCTTTTCCCGGGATATTAGATTAGATGGATTGGTCAACCCCTTCCCCAAGAGCTGAGCAGGGAGAAAACCCAGGGAATGCCAGACAAAGGCAGAGGGCACCTTTTCCAGTAAAACTGGGATAAACCCTGCTCAGGAAATCCTGGAAACAAAGCCCAGCTCCTTTGTGAGGGTGAGACAGAGATGCCCTTGGTGGTGGTGTGGTTTGGATGTGTTGGACAAAGCTTTTCCTGGAAACCCAATCCATTGTCAGGAGATGTTGGGAGCAAGATTTATGGAAAACCACTAATTATACTGCCAGTGGTGTAAACATTCTTGATTCCTTCTTATCTCTTTTCCTTTTATTTTTTCCCCCTCTCTCGTTAGTTCAATTCTATTTCCTTGCTTTTTTAGGAGTTTGGGAGCAGGAATTTGTAAATGCACATGGAAAATATTTTTTTTCTTGGAAGTTTCCAGTCAATCCTAAAGGAACGAGGACTTAGAAATCCAGGAGAAGGGCAGAGGAGACTCACCTGGGCTCAGTTAGCCATGATGTGTTTCACAAAAGCTGGAAAAAAGAGGGAAAGAAGGATCAGTTATCCTATGAAAAACATAATTAACCTTTCATAGATGGGGTTTATCAGAAGAGTTACAGACTCAGAATTGTCTAAAATTTGGAAATTTTGCCCCAGATTTTCCATGGATTTAAACTTTCTCGGGCATATTTTAAGAAGGCTTTCAAGGGTCCCACCCACCTTCGTAGTTGATGCAGCCGTTGGCATCTTCCTGCCCAGCCATCAGTTTATCCACTTCCTCCTCAGTCAGCCTCTCCCCTGCATAGAAAACAAAATCCCTGGATTAAAATCCCCAGTTTAGGAATTTAGGAAGCTCCTGAAGACAAATGGGAGTGAGAGAAGAGGGGGACATTTTTCCCAGGAGGAATTTGGGGTGCTGACCATGGGAAAAACTCATTTTGGAGTTGCCAACTTGATCCAAATTCCAAGCTTGACCCAAATTTGAGAGTAAATTCGATCCCAAATCCAGAAAGACAGGAAAAATATGGAAACCCACAAGATATTATGGGCACAACTCATTTTCTTAAGAATAAGCTTGGTCTAACTGCCAAATCTTGAAGGTTTGAGTCAATTTTAACCAAGTCCTGACGAAAAAACTCTCAGTGAAAACTCAGTTCCCCTCTGAGTTTGAGTTTCTGGAAGATTCCAAGGTCAAAATTGGGATCTTTAGTATGGATCACTGATGAATTTAATTAAATTTAATTTTATGATTTAAATATTTGGTGCCTATTGGTTTGTAAGTCTTCATTTTGATGAAGCAGAATGGAGACAAACCAAGGGAATCATTGGGATTGGAAATGTTGGGAGGATTTATGGGAATTTAATATTTATTGGAGAAATCCAACACAAGAGGAAGGAGGGAGGGAGAGGAGAAGGGAGGGATGGAAACACCTCTTGGAAGTGCAGAAAAAATGGGGACAAACCAAGAGAATAGGTGGGGTTGGAAATTCTGGGATAATTTCATGATTATGGGAATGAGATATTTATAGGAGAACTAAAACATGAAGGGAAAAGATGGAGGGAGAAAAGGAGGGATGGAAATTCCCAAGGGAAGGTTTTCCTCACCCAGTGTGGCCAGGACGTGGCGGAGCTCGGCTCCCATGACCGTCCCATTCCCCTCCTTGTCGAACACCCGGAGCCCTTCCACGAAATCCTCATAGGTTCCCGTGTCCTTGGTCTTGGCAATGTGCTGGAGCATGGGCAGGAAGGTCTCAAAGTCGATCATCTTGGAATTCATCTCTGGAAAACCCAGCAGAAATGGAAGTTTGGGAGAGATTCTGGGAATAATGATGGGATACCCACCGTGGGGGGGAAGATCTCTAGTGATAAATGCTGGATAAAGGGAGGGAAGAGAATGGAAATGGAGGTTTGGGGGGATTCTGGGAGAGTTGGGAATTAACCATGGAATATCCACTGTGAGGACTGAACAGTGGGGATAAGTGTTGGATAAAGGGAGAGAAGAGCCTGGAAATTGAAGTTTTGGGGGATTCTGGGAATAACAATGGGATACCCACCATGGGGGGAAGATCTGTGGTGATAAATGTTGGATAAAGGAAGAAAAGAGAACGGAAATGGAAGTTTGGGAGGATGCTGGGAGAGTTAGGAATAACCATGGGATATCCCGTATAATGTGGGGATAAACACTGGATAAAAGGGAGAGAAGAACATGGAAATACGGAATACAGAAGGATGTCACTGCAATCGTTACGGGCCTCCCCACCCATCTTTTGTGGAACAATCCTTGCATCTAGGTTATCCCTTTGTTTCTCTGGATGTGTTGGAAATATCCGTGTTTTTAGGAAAAACATGTGAATTCCTCCATAAATGCAATTTTGAAAGGTAAAAAAATTTGTCATTTTAAAACACGTTGATGCCCAGGGCTCTTAAATTAATTCCCTCAATTTGGGACAATTGTCTTGACTTCCAGACTGATTTTTCCTCCCTTTCTGCTGGCAATTTCAGAGGCTGCTCCATATCCTGAGTTACTCCACACTTAGAAAAGGGAGACCTCACCTTCTCCAGGAAAAATTCTGGGAAAACAAAGAGAGGAGGCCACCAACCTTCAGGTTTGGGTCTGCCAAGCAATTTCATGACCTCAGCCTGGGTCGGGTTCTGCCCCAAAGCCCTCAGGACATCTCCACATTGGGCGTAGGTGATTTTCATCTCCGACTTGGGGGTCCGGTCGAAAAGGGAAAACGCTTCCTTAAATTCTGGAAGGGAAAAAGGTCAGGAGACATTCATTCCGTGCTCCCTTGGATAAAAGATAAACCCAGTCTAAACCTTTCCCTCACTAACTGCCTGGCTGTTTCATTTTGTGGTTTGGGAAAAATTTGGATGAGCTTTGTTATCTCTGATGTTTGTGTTCCTCCTTCCCCGCGTTTTCCGGTTCCACCACGGGATGGAATCAAAGAGGTCAAATGCTTCTCCCGTGGTATTTCCATCTCAGTTAACATCAGAAAGTGTGGAAAACAGGAGAAATCATGGCCTTGGGAGCTTTCCAGCTGCTCAGGAGCACTCAGGAAGGCCCAGGATCCAACAGCAGCTCTGCTGATGGGAGAACCGGATCTTGGATTAAATGTTGGATACTTTGAGACCTGGAAATATACTATGCCAGGAAAAAGTACTGGGATTGTCACCCAACAAGCTGTGTGTTGGTGGGGGAGGGTGAAGGTGTATGGAAAACCTTATCCCAGAATTCCAGGATGGATTGGGTTGGAAGGGACCAGAGTGAGACAGTTGGTGGCACTTCCCTGCTCCAGCAGGGCCATCCCGGAGCACAGGGCTCAGGATTGCATCCTGACAGTTCTGGAATATCCCCAGGCAGGAGACTCCAGCCCCTCTCTGGTCTCTGCTCAGGGCTGGGCACTGCCCAGGGCAGAAGTTCTGCCTCCTGTGCCGGGAGAATTCCTGGGATCAGTCCCTGCCCGTGGCTCTGGTGCCATCGCTGGGTCCCCAGAGCAGAGCCTGGCCCTGCTCTGACCCTCCCTGCACCCAGGGACACCCAGGGACACCCAGGGACAGCCAGGGACACCCAGGGACACTCAGGGAGAGACAGGGACAGCCAGGGACACCCAGGGACACTCAGGGAGAGACAGGGACAGCCAGGGATACTCAGGGATACCCAGGGGCACAAGGGGACACCCAGGGACACACGAGGACACACAGGGATACCCAGGGACAGACAGGGACAGACAGGGATACTTAGAGACACCTACAGATGCATGGAGACACCCAGGAACACCCAGGGACACTCAGGGACACACAGGGACACTCAGGAACACTCAGGGACTGTTTGGGACAGCCAGGGACACCCAGGGACATTCTGGGATATTCAGGGATACTCAGGGACACCCAGGGATACCCAGGGACACTCAGGAACCCCCAGGGACAGATGGGGACACCCAGGGACACTCAGGGACACCAGGGACAAACGGGGACAGACAGGAACACTCGAGGACACCCATGGACACCCAGGGCTGAGGCCCCTCTCACTGGGGCTCCTCTCCAGCAGCCCCAGCTCCCTCAGACTCTCCTGGGCCCTGAGGCACTCCAGGCCCTTCCTCAGCAGCTCTGTGTCCCTCCCGTGCTCAGGATCCAGAGCTGGACACAGCACTGGGATTGACCTCAAAACTTTGGGAATTTCCACCTTCAAGCTGAGCCCTCATTTTTGTCCCACCCAGTGACAGATTTGCTCAGGACAGACCTGCAGGGCCTGTCCCTGTGGCCATGACTGGCCAAGGTGGGCACTGCCTGGTTTTCCAGGCATGCCAAGGAATCCATCTGCACTTCCTAGAAGTTTTTCCATCAGGAATTTGAACCGAGGCCCATTGGAACACGAACCAAGCAGAACCTGCTGTTCATTAGGGCTGCCAGAGCTCTTGCCTGCCTTTCATGTTGGGTATTTTTGACGTGATCCATTGGAGCAGATGCTGGTGGTTGCTGTGCTTTGCACCACGCCAAGTCTCGGATGTTTTCCAAGGTTCCTTCCAGCACCACGGGGATCAGGGGGTCACCTTTATTCCTGTTGAATGCTTAATAGCCAGTCATGATTCCTGTTATCAGATGGGGAGGTTGATAAGGGGCTGTGAGCAGAAATAAAGCTGGTTTTCATCGCTGGGCTTGTTTAACAAATGTGTTGCAACAGAAGTTTGAGGCCTTCGACATGCAAACCCCAAAGTATTTTGCACTCCTAACCTCTTCCTCCTGCCTCTCCTCTCCTCCAGGAACAGAAGGAGGTAATTTCCAAGGTCAGCATGTCCCCCTTTTATTCAGATGCTTCTTTGAAAGAGAAAGAAGGGAAGAGACACATTCCTCTTGACCTGTGAATTCCAAGCTTGAAAGGACTCTGCTGAATAACCCTGCCCTCGTTTGAAAGGCTCATTGCTAACATACCTGGGGAACAGCCAGATCTGATAGGGAACATCACTCAGAATTCTTTCATGTAGCTCATTTCCTAATCTCTGAGCTCCATCACTGGAAGGTTAATAGGAAAAACAACAAATGGGAATATTGCTGCAATCAGGCAAAAATCCCAACGCTGTTTACATGGTTACACAGCTTTCATGTGCAGACAGCAAACAGATGGCTCCCTGAGCAGAAAGACACCTAAATTCAGATTTTTTTCCCTCACTGAGATATAATTTCCTCTTCTACCTGGTTCAGCAGTGCCTGGAGGCCAGCACTGGGATGAGGGATGTGTCACTCAAGGTGCTACAGGGATTCATGGCAAGAAGCCCCAGAAAATTAATAACTGAAATGAGTTGTGATGTCCCTGTTTGAACAGGACTAAGTGCAAAGTGGGGTCAGGATAAGCCTGAGATCAACCCAGGCTGGGGATGAAGGGATTGAGAGCAGCCCTGGGAGAAGGACCTGGGGCTGCTGCTGGGTCAGAGTTGGACATTCCCTGACCATGTGCACTGGGAGCAGAAATCCAATTTATCCTGGGCTGATCCCCCAGCCTGGGCAACAGGGAATGGGGGAATTCTGCCCCTGTGCCCCTGTGCTCAGGTGAGGCCCCACCTGCAGAGCTGCCCCAGCCCTGGATCCAGCACGGGAAGGAGCTGGAGCTGCTGCAGAGAGCCCAGAGGAGGCTCCAGGATGATCCCAGGGATGGAGCAGCTCTGCTGGGAGAGCTGGGAATGTTCACCTGGAGAGGAGAAGCTTTGGGGTGAGCTCAGTGTGACCTTGCAGGACCTGAAGGAGCTGCAGGAAACGTGGAGAGAGACAAGGGATGGAGGGACAGGACTCAGGGAACGGCTTCAAACTGCCAGAGAGCAGGGATGGATGGGAGATTGGGAAGGAATTCCCAGCTGGGAGGATGCCCTGGCACAGGGTGCCCAGAGAAGCTGTGGCTGCCTCTGGATTCCTGGAAGTGTCCAATGCCAGGGACAGGGCTTGGATCACCCTGGGATAGTGGAAGGGATTCTCTAGGAGGGCTGACCCACCATTTGATGGCACTGCTGACACCACCCTGACCCACAGAGTGTCAGCTCCTATTCTGACTCTGCCACTGTTGTTTTGTATCACTGCATTTTTATGTCCTAGTAAAGAACTGTTATTCCTACTCCCATATCTTTGCCTGAGAGCCCCTTTATTTCAAAATTATAATAATTTGGAGGGAGGGGGTTTACATTTTCCATTTCAAGGGAGGCTCCTGCCTTCCTTAGCAGACACCTGTCTGTTCAAACCGAGACAGGGAGGCAAAGGGCAAAGCAAATCAAAGCTCCTCATGCTGAAGGTGAGAATGCAAGACCTGGAGAAAAGCCAAAGGGGAGGAAATTCCAAGTGAGAGGGATGGGAAACCCTCGACAGAGAAAATGAAAATGCTGAGTTACTGCTGCTCACTGAGTCTCAGGACAAAAGGGAGGAGTTTTTTCCCTACTCTTGCTGAGTTTCAGCATTTTGGGTTTGACTTGGAGTTGATATTTTATGGCCTCCCAGCTGCTGGGAGGTTTGAAACGAGACTAACGTGGGTATAAAATATCCCCAGTGACAGAACTGGGTGAGCACTTTGCCAGGGTATCAATAACAGCATCAAATTATGCTCAGAAATGGGAAAGATCTCATCCAACCTGTGTTGAAATCAGGGGAAAAGACTTTCTTGGACTTTGGAGTGGTTCAGTCAGACCTCAGGCATGGCAATTAAAGCAGATATTTGACAGATTTTGCTGCAGGAATCACCAGAGGGAATTGTTAATGCATTGACAGCACCACCCCAAATGTGTAACCAAAAACCAGCACAAAAACCACTAAATATTTGCTCATCTCCATCACTTGGCCAGTCTGGAAAGTCTTAGGATTAACAGATTTTGGACTATGAGGTTTTGCTCATCTAAATTAATTTTCAATATGAGGAGAATCAACTGGGAAGAACAGGAGTTCTTTTTATCAATTTTGGTTTTATATGTTTGTTTTATCAGTAATTTTGGTCTGATTTCTCCCCGTGCTGCAGGATGATGGAGCAGGAGTCTCCAGGATCCAGTCCCAGGCAGTCCTGACTCCCTCAAAACCTTGGCTATGGATGCCATTTTTTTGTTGCTCCCAAAATTCCCTGAAATAACTTTGATTTTCAATACAAGCCAGGGCACTGAGGCTGAAAAGAAGGAGATGAATTGTGGGAAGCTTTAAGGGTTTTACTTGGATTTTTGAATGGCAATTTTAAAACATGAGAAATTCTCCTTTATTTCCCTTTTTTAGATTTTTTTTTTTTTTGCAAGTGAGTCTTGCTTGAGCAACCCAGAACAATTCAGGTAATTGGTGTCATTCGCTTCTATATTGAGATATATAAAGATATAAACAGCTATAAACAGATATATTCAGATATAAACAGATCCACACCCACACGTGCCTGGGTGAAATCTCACACCAACATTTTCCCTCTTAAATAAGACACACTTTCCTCATCCCTTTTTCTGTGTGGTTTTCTGTATTTATATCAGCATTAAATGTAATTTATTACGTTTGCAGCCTTGACAGTGTGAATACATTGCCATTTATTAGGCATTGGCAAGGCATGAAAACATCTGGTTCCTAAGAAACACGGGATTTTTCTGGAGCTTTTGTTCTGTTAGATGGAATTACTTTGGCAAAAGCTCCAGAGAGAAACCTCTGGCTCAACAGCTTCCAGCCACATTCCTGCAAGAGCCCTTGGCATCAGCAGCAGGGGAAGTTTGGGGGTTGCTCTTTTCCTACATCCAAGGGACAGCAGGGAATGAGAGGGAGGGAAACACAGGAAAAAACTGGGAGTGAACTGGGATCGTATCGTGCACTGCCTGAATTTTGTAGAATCCCAGGATGATTAAAGTTGGAAAGAACCTTCAAGATCATCAGTCCAACCTTTAATTGAACACCCCCATGTCCACTAAACCATGAATGGCCACATTTGTTCAATTTTTGAACACCTACCTTGTGTCAACCTAATCTATTGGAAATTTATCTCCAAAATTCCCTCCCAGGTGGAGCCTGACCGATGGGAAGGATCCCAGCATGTGACAGCTCCCAGCAGAGGTCAGATGTGGGAGGAAGGAAACCTGGATTTGCTACATCTCTACCAGGAGCAGCTCCAGAAACAGAATTTTCATCTCCAAACCATGGGAAAGTTTTTGTTGGATTTCTGTCAGTTGCTTGTCCAACCAGCTCATTCCTTTGGAGGAATGGTGGAAAAAACTGGAACAAAACCTGTTCCATCCTGAAAATGCCCAAGGATGGAGATTTTGTTGCTGTGGAATTCTAGGAAGGACACTCAGGAAGGACAAAAAAACCCATCCCAATGTTGATAACAACAGCAGCAGACTTGGGATGAGAACTTCCAAGTGGCAACAGGTCACAGTGAAGAAAAAGCCAACCCTTAAAGCAGATTAGCATTGAAGCAATGTCAAACCAAATACTTCCGGTCAGCTCAGCGAGTCCAAGTGAAACAATCCTGTTTCAAGGAATGCTCAAATATTTCATTTTTTTCCCCCCCAAAAAATGGCAAAGGAAAACATTTTGACAGATGCATTTCCATTTAGAGAAAGAAGGAAGAATTAATCTTCTCATCCTAGTTTCGAGTGAAAGCACATGGTGCAATTCCCCCCCAGAATCCAAAATCCTGATGTTCTGTGTAAGGAATGAGGGAAGGAGATGAGTAAAGTAGGTCATAACAGATCTTCTGGAATCTGGGAATCTGGAAATGTATTCCACAGCCTTGCACGTTTAAATGTGCACGCGGTGGCACAAAAATAACCATCTTAGTACCCCAAATTTTGTGAAGGAATTGGATGGATTCCACTGACTTAAAAAATCCCAACAACTAAATCAAATACACACTCCCTTTCCCAAAGATAGCATTTTTAAATGATGGCAAAACCAGAAGAAAATTCTTCCTTAAAGCTCAGATATCCATCCATGGAATAGCTCTGCTGGAATTCCCTGTTGCATCCTGGGAATCCGTACCTTCACCTTCATCAGTCTGATTCCTGCCATATTTGCAAAGTCCTGGATGTGATATTTCCTGATATTGATATTTCCTGCCATTGTTTGTCCCTTTGGAGAAGAACAAAGCTAAATTTCTGGCCTAAAATTCCCTGGGAGTTGTGGAAATCTATGGAGGATTTATGAGAAAATTGATCTACATAACCTTCTTTTAACAATAATTAAATTCCTTGGTGGATGGACAGACCTTCAGAATTCCTGAGGAAGTGGGGATCTCCTGCCGTTTTTTGACCCATTATCTTTAAATTCACTCTGAACACTTGCCAGAAATGAAAACCTATAGGGCAACAATTCCTCAGAAAAAGTTGAAATCTAAGCGTGGAACCAACAATATCCTCTTGATTTCCTTCGTCACCAGGAGCTGTAAAAAAGTGCTTCAAGCCAAGTTTGAGGGACAAACCAGAGCATTCTCTGGCTGAAAATAGTTGGATTTTAGATGTTTTTTTTGCAGGTGAGTCTTGCTTGAGTAACACAGAACCATTCAGGTAATTGGAACCATTCACTTCTGTATTGTGATATATAAGGATATATTCAGATATATACAGATATAAACAGAAGTATTCAGAGACACATCCACCCCTTGGTGTGGGCAGCCTGCTTCTGCCAGAGAAAGCTGAGGGCTGTGTAGAAAGAAATAAACAAAACAAAAAAAAATGTTCCTGGTTGTGAGGAGTCCATAGAGCATCCAGGGCTTGGCTTCCTGCTCCTCAGATCCACCAGGGAATTCCCAGAGGTGATGAAGGAACTGAGAAGGGAGTGGTTGATCTGCCTCAATGATGCCTTGAGAGGCTGCCCTAGAGCAGAGACTAGACAGAGTTAAAGAATAAAGCAGGGATTTATTCAAAGGATCTCCTCTTGGGCAGCACAAGAGCCCAGCCAGGGCTGCACCCAAGATGAACCAAAATGGCCCCAAAATGCACGAGCGCTCCCG
>JAWWEY010000115.1:1588071-1599529 GCA_035582745.1 Loriotus luctuosus
CCCAGCAGAGCTGCTCCATCCCTGGGATCATCCTGGAGCCTCCTCTGGGCTCTCTGCAGCAGCTCCAGCTCCTTCCCTTGCTGGATCCAGGGCTGGGGCAGCTCTGCAGGTGGGGCCTCACCTGAGCTCAGGGACAGAATTCCCTCCCTGGACCAACTGGCTGTGAAACCCATGCTAAAAAACCCAATCCTAAAGGTTTTTCCTATAGGGGGACAAGAAATAGAGGCAAAACATTTCTAAAATTATCATAGAAAGAAGATCAAAAAGCGCAAACTTCTTTCTCTGTCCAGTTTTCCACATTCAGAAGAATCCAGTGCTTTGCTGGTGACTGGAAACCCTTCAGAGGATGGGAGTCACTGCCAGGAGTCAACAGAATCCAAGGAAAGAGCCCTCCATGGTTTGAAGTCCCTTTGCTCTTTTGGGGGTGGTGTCTCTTCTCCTCCATTCCCTTTCCCACAGGGAGCAGAGTGGCATTGTCCCCAAATCCTGAGGTGGCTTCCATGGCTGATGTCCCCCAGCTGCTCAGTGGCTTCTCCACTCCAACCCTGCGATTTTATCCCAAAAATAAAAGGTGAACAAGAGGGAATTCAGCTGCTTTTCCCAGCCAGCCCTCAGGAGCTGTTCACTGGAGTTCATCTGTCCCATGGGCAGCTCCAGGGTAAATTTTTCTGATCTTTCAGCTGGATTTTTTTTTTATTCCTCTCTCTCTTTTAAAAAAATTTTATTTTTTAAGTGAAAGGTATCATGTTCCAAATTAAACTCTTGGAAATTTGCCAGCAGTGTTAAAAACCTGCCTAAAACATGCTGAGAAAAGAAGAAGCAAATTGGGGGAAATTGGGTTTTGGAGAGGGAAAAAAAAAAAGAAAAGTTCTGGTAAAAGTCTTTCCAGCATATTTGTGAAACAATTTATGGGAACTCTAAACTAGTGAGAAAAATGCCTGAAAGGTGAATTTCCTCCATGAATTTCCTTCATGAATTTCCCATTCACACAGGGAATCAAGGAAGATATTTCCCTAATTTAGCTATTCCTTCATGGATGAACATGTCAACAAAATTTCTGCAGGCTCTGGAGTGAATATCCCAACTTTTTCAGGCAGTGAAAGGGTGAATTCCAGGTATTCCATTGATCCTTCACTTTGTATGAACCTCATTTGTCAGCACAGCCTTAATTCTAAGAACACCTGGGATGTCCAGGTGGTCCCACAGTCCCTCATTCCATATCCCAATTCCTGTGTCCCTTTGGAGAAATTATCTGAGGCTGTGCTGAAATAAATAACTCCCAGTCAGGCACATCCTTGCAGGGAAAGGTGTCTCTGGAAAAAAACAAAGCACCTAATCATTCCCATTATTTCTATCCCTCTGCCTCCTGTATTTCTTCATGTTTTAGGGATAAATATTCAGTGGGAAAGAGAGGGTTTGATACAAATCTTAAATAAATTCCTCTACAACACCATAATTAAGACACTTCTGAGAGAGGGAAAATCTCTTCAGTCTGTCCCTGCTTTGGGTTGATTTGGGAGTTCCTCAGGAAAACACAGCCAGTGGGAGAACCACAGAATAGGGATGGGATGAGGTTGGGCCAGAGTGCTTGGGTCCTCACCTCACAATTCCATTGGGGTTGTGCCAGAGCTTCGTGTTTTTCATACTGACTTTGGATTTGCAGAGATGTTGCTTTAGAAACAGGTTGCAAACATTTAAAATCATTTAATAAAATTAAAATGAGAAAAAACCAAGGGTATCATGAGCTGGGACTACTCTTTATGTTGGGAAAATATCCATAGGGATGAGGAGAGGTTGGGAACTTCACTGGGGAGGACATGGAATGAATCCTCAGCAAGAAATGCCTTTAAAAATGAACCTGCTGCCATTACACACTGAAACCTTGGGATCCATGGAGAATTCCCAACCAAATTCCTGGATGGTCCAAACACTAGCACACACAATATACTGAATGGTTTTATGGTCATTTTCCAGGTTTTCCAGCGAGTCCCAAACCCTGGAAGGGTTCAAGCCCCTCTCTGTCCACCCCAAGGGATTTTTAAGGATATTAAGTAGATTTGATTTTAAGGATATTAAGTAGATTCATGATTTTTAAAATAATTTTTAATGATTTCCTGTGGGAGATTGTGCCCTCATGGAGCAGCAGCTGGAATTCAGATGAGATATTCCAAACTGTGTCAATCCAGGGAATGTAGGCTGGGGAAAAAAACCTCAATATTCCCTGTGAATGTGAGCATGGCAAGTGCTCCATGAAATTCCTGCTGTTTTCCTACCAGAGTTCCCTTAAAATGTTCTGTCTTGTATGGAAATAGAGATTTTAAATCCCAAACCAGCCCCTCTGATTGCAGCTCTGGTATTTATTTGGGACATGGATAGAAAAAGCAAACTCGAATTAAATCAAATACTTGTAACAAGAAAAGTTATTTTCTAAAAAGGAAAACAAACTTGGTCTGGAGAAGAAAATAAACTTTCCCTACAGGATAACCTGAAATAATGTTCATTTTTATTTATTTTTTAAATGGTTTATTTCAAACTTTCTTTAAAATATAATAAAAATCCCACTTTAGAGAGAGGTGCTGAGTTGAAGGAAAACATTCACTTCATTGGAATTTCAGTTTTTCTCCATGTAAACTTTGGAAACACCAAATACAGAGGAACTTCAGCCTCCACTAAATGTAAATCCTATATTTTAAACACACATTTTAATAGGAATTCTCCTGAAGGGTTTGGGTGTTTTTAACACAGAGGATGTCTCTGAATCTGTATGAACTCCAGAAACACTGGAATTAAAATTTGGATAATTGTTCCAGCTGTGGTTTGGGAAATCCAGCCCTTCCCCAAAGATTATATTTGGGAAAATGTCATGTTTTAGAGACACTTAATTCCATGTTCAACCTGTCCTGTGGGAATCCCAGAGTGCTGATGGAGCCTGGAACTGGTGCAATTCAATCCCTGAATTCTCCAGTGTCATTCCTTGAACTTCCCCAGGGGATGGAGAGGAAGAACAAGACCTGGATGCTGCAGAGAAGTTTCCTGGTCCCCCCAAATCCAGGGACAGGTTGTTCCCTGCCTGGAACCAGGAGAAGTTGGGATAAAAGCCATGGGAAGCAGATCCGAGTGGAAGTTTTTCCTGTTTGCTCCTTTTGTTTCCGTTTTATTGCTCAGAAAAAGGTTCATTTGTAGGATTCTGAAGTCTGGAATGTTTTATGGCCAGAGTGGTTGGGACCTCACCTCACAATTCCATTGGGATTTTGCCAGAGCTTCGTGTTTTTCATACTGACTTTGGATTTGCAGAGACATTGCTTTAGAAACAGGGTGCAAACATTTAAAATCATTTAATAAGATTAAAATGAGAAAAAACAAGGATGTCATGAGCTGGGACTACTCTTTATGTTGGGAAAATATCCATAGGGATGAGGAGAGGTTGGGAACTTCACTGGGGAGGACATGGAATGAATCCTCAGCAAGAAATGCCTTTAACAATGAACCTGCTGCCATTACACACTGAAACCTTGGAATCCATGGAGAATTCCCAACCATATTTCTGGATGGTCCAAACACCAGCACACACAATATACTGAATGGTTTTATGGTCATTTTCCAGGTTTTACAGCGAGTCCCAAACCCTGGAAGGGTTCAAGTCCAGGACAGGGAATGTGGATGCACCAAACAGTGGCCGAACTGATCCATGTTCCATGAGAATTCCCATAATTCCCATCATCTCCTCCACAGGATTAAGATTTCCCCTCCTGGACCTTTGTATCCTTTTATTTTGTTATGGTCACTTCAGTGCAAGAATAAATTCCTCAATCCCATCCCATAACCAGCCACTCTTCCTTATCCAACACTCCTGTCCCAAGATGAACAACGGTATTCATATTTTTATTTGGGTTTTCAGGGAAATTAAATAGGAAAAAAAAAAGAGGGGATTGTGGAATTATTTCAAGATGAGATGAACAGGGAAAATCATATTTAAAAAAAAGGAAAAATAATGTTTGTGTTAGTATTAAAAGCAGTTGTCCTTAATAATCTAAAATTAAAATTAATAGGAAAAATGAAATGGAATAAACAGGACCTTGGAAGATGACAAAAATTCCTTGAACCTTTTGCCTTATTTTTTCCCCCCCCAAACATTTGCTTTCATCCCCTGATTAAAGAAGAAAAAAGGTATTTTGGAGAGGACAGCTTTTTCCATGAGAACAATAATGTGGGTTTCACCGAATTTCCCAGATTCCCAAGAACCCCTGGGAGGTTATTCCCAAGCAGCCACTTTTGGAGCTCTCACCTCTGATATTCCTCTCCTTCCCAGCCTTGTAGCAGCACCAGAGGAACACTTCCCACAAATTCCTTTTCCTGTTTCCTCCCTCCACCAAGTTTGGAGTTTATTATTCCCGTAAAAATTCTTTCTGTTGGGTTTTCCCAAGCACGTGCTTCAGCAAAATGGAACTTTCCTCCAAAAGTAGTTGGTGGTCCTTTCCTGACCCAGAAATACGGAGTCACGAGGATATTTTATGGAATTCTTTAGTGGATAAGGAGAAGAGAGAGCTGGCCTGATATTTGTGACTGTGTGGAGAAGGTGAACCAGCAGGAAAAAGAACTTTGGGAAGGCTGTGGGTTCAACATTTTTTGGGATTGATCCGTGGCAAGAGTTTCTGCCTCAATGCTGAGAGGTGAGGAATTTATCCAGTTGGGATGGAATAATTACATCCATCTCTAGTTTGAGTACTCAGGACTCGTTCAAAAGCATCAGGGAATCATGGAGAAAGTCCTCCAGAATTATCCTTACACCTCTCAGAGGAACAAGTGCATCTCCCCAGGAATTTATCTGCTGGCCAGACTGAGAGGCACAGATACTTTTCCTGTGCAAGGTGCAAACGGAATGCTTTGGGTTGGGATCCGAGGGATTGGGTAAGGGGTGACTTTATCTCTCCCACTTCCTAAAATAAAAACCCCAAAACAATAAAAACCACGCCAGTAAATTGGAAGCAGCAGCAGCAGTGAGCACAACTGTAAAATCTGGTCTAACTCCCCCTTCTCTCCCTGTCTTATTCCAATTGTGCAGCTCCTGTGTGATGACCTTGAAGGCTGGATTGTTTCCTATCACCCCATTCCCACAGCCTGAAGGAAAAGTTCCTTCAAGTCCTTTTGCAAAGGGAAGGGAAGGGGAGGAGGGGGTGGCAGAGGGCGGATTTCCCATTTCCTGGCCTGGTGCCTTGGCTTGGGAGGGCTGGGATGGCCCCCCAGGTTAGTCCAAGCCTGGAGACGGATCAGGCCGTGCCTGTTGTGACTGGAACACGTCAAAACACAAGGGATCCAACCCCAGTGGTGCCGTTCCCAACCCGTGCCATCAATTAACTCATTAAAAAGTGAAATTCAGAGCAGCGGGAGACATCAAATGAAAAGATTTGCAAACGAGTCCTCCCCACTGGGCCTTTCAGGGATTTCTGGGAGGTCCTTTTGCTGCTGTCTGGCTTTTCCACCATCTCCTGTCGCTTCCTGCATGAGCTCCATCCCCTCTGAATCCCAAAGAAAGTCGCTTTTCTCCGTCACTTCTGAGGATTCATTGTGGCTTTACTCCCTGCCAAAGGCAAACCTCCAGCTGCCCTCAGGAAATGTCCCAGCCTCTCCTCATTCCCTGGGCTCCTGGCCAGAGGCCTCTCTCCCTCTGGCTGCTCCCTGTCCTCCAGAAGCTTCTCCCAACCAAACCAGCTCAGGTATTTTCAGGAAAGAAAATTCCACCTTCCACTGTCCCTGCCCAACCTGGCCCTGGACACTTCCAGGGATGGGGAATTCACATTTTTTCTGGAAACTTGTGCCAGGGCCTGGTGAAAATCACAATTAAGTCTCTCTGGAGCCTTTTCTACTCCAGGCTGAACAATCCTTTACTCCAGCTCTTCCAAGTGTAATCCAGAAGAATACTGAGTGAGAAAATGAGGTAAAACTTCATGGCAAAGTGGGCAGAGAGGTACCATGAACAGAAAATGGAAAACAGGGAAAAGAAACCTCCAAGGGAATGATCCAGGGGAAACACAAAGTCTCCCAGTCTCACTTTCCCCTCACATTCCCTCCCAAGGAAGCAGTGGAAGTCTGGCTCTGGAAGGATTTTGCACTCCTTTGGAGCAAACACTGGCAATTCTGCAGGAATTAATAATCCCAGAGTGGTATCCATGGCATCCCCAGGGCAGGACTGGGAGCTGTTTATGTCTGTTGGCCCCACTTGATGCCAAATCCTTGCCACTGACTGACTCAGGCACTAAAATTCTTTTTTTTTTTCCTGCCAGATGTTTTTTATTTGGCACAGAACCTTCCAGGGTGCCTTTCAATCATTCCTGCTCTCCATGTTCCTAAAGAAAATTCCTTCTGCTGAGTTTTCTCCCTCTAAACCATCCCCAAATATCCCAAATGTGGTGCAAGGATATTCTGAAATCTTGGGGATGGTTCTTTTTCTTGCACTGAGCACTTAGAAATGCAGGAAAAGGAGCCTAAAATCCAAGGGCTGCAGGGTGGAGGAACAGGAAGGGCTCTGGTGTCCATGTGGAGACACAGGATCACTCTCCCTCCCTGGAGACTCATAAATTAACTGGATAAAAATAAGGATTTACAAGGATCAGCCACTACTATTTATTTATGTTTTTCTGGGCCACACCAATGGAATCAACAGAGCTGGGATTGAATAATGATGGGACAAATTATTCCAGGGAATGGGCTCAGAAGATACAAAAAAAAAAAAAGGGATGGGGGTAATTTTCCATATGGATTGAAAATGTTTCACTCTTCCTAGAAGGGAGAAATGTTAGTAATTATTTTCAGGACAAATCTGTCAGCAAAAGGGTGGAATTGTTCTTTGAGATCCATGATTAATGGGCCAATAAATCTCTATCCTAAGGATTGGGAAAGGTGAGGAAAGATTTGCTGTCTAGAGACAGCTCCGACTCATCCATAAGTGATGAACTCTCATGTGATAGTCGTGCTTGGGAATATTTTAAATCCACTAAAATTCCTGGCTGGCAGTGCCACGCCTCCCCAATCCTGGGCATTGATGGATCTCTCCTTCCCCATTTTGCTCCCCTGATGATTTTCCCAGAGTTGGTCACTGGGTTCAGTGAACTCAAAGCCTCTCCCCTTCCAGGGCTCTGGAATTTCTTCCTGGCACAGAGACAGGATTGCTCCTTGCCAGTGACTCAGAGCTGGCAGGAGGGAAGGGACTTCCTGAAAAACACATTGCACGTGTCCAGTTGGGCAAGTTATCCATGCAAACCTTTGCTGCCTGGCATCAGGACAGGGCTGGGAATCTAGAAAGGGAACAGGGAGGTAAATTCCAGATTGACCTGTTCCTGGAGCTGGCCTTGGTGGAGGTAAAAAGAAAAGGAAAAAAAATCTGAATTCTGTTCTGCCACTGATAAAAGATGGGTTAAACAAAAGGTGACGTGATAAGGAGTGGAAGGGAAATGTTAGGAGTGAGATTGTGCCAGAAAAAACGAAGGATGGCTGCCATCCCATCTGGATACAGCTCTGGAAGTGGCAGGGATATCCATGCATTTTAAGGGATTTGGGGTAGGAAGTGTGCGTTGAGGTCAGTCACCACCATCTCAGGATAAAACACTGGGAATATTCCCTTAAATATCCCTTTAACAAATATCCCTTAACCAGACATGGAACTCCTCTTCAGTATCCCAAATTCTCTGGGAAGATAATTTTACTTTCTACATCTTTTACTTCCTACATGTGGATATCATTGCCATAAGATGGAAGTTTCCAGCAGAATTTCTGTAAAATTTAAATTTCTCCACACCCCATTCCTCTGCCTGGTGGGTTCCCAATAGAGAAGTGAATTCTGGGATAGACGGGATTTATCTTTTGGGATATTTCTGGAATGCTGGAGGCACAGACAGGAGATAGCACAGCCTTCACTGATATCTCTTGGAGTTTGTCCCTCTTTGCCAAGAGGTTTTCCTTCCTCTGTTCCCACTTGGAATGCAGCTGCCTCTAGAACATTCCTAGGAAAATCAATATGGATTCTCCATGGAGGAATCCCAGAGCAGCTCTATGGTATCAAAGACACCAAGTGACCTCTGGAATTGGGTCCCCACACTGATAAATACCCAGGAGTTGTCTTGTCATGGATAAAAACCCCTTTGGATTCTGGCACTTGGCTTATCCTCATCCAGCTCCCTGTTTTGGCAGCAACTCCTGGGCGAGGCTGCCCTGAGGGAATCATTCCACCCCTTCCCTTGGATTCTCCAGCAAGGGAAATCCCAGTGCTCAGTCAGAGTAATGTGAACCTCAATTAATGAATGATCCCAAATCACTTTGGCATCCTCACACTCCACAGGCATGGAATGCCATGGATTAACGTGCTCCCTCACCTTCAGTGTGTCCCACAGAGCTGACTGGTGGGGAAATCAGGGAAAACCAAGGAAATAAGGAAAGCAGGTGAGAACAATCCTACTCAGGATGAGGAGACGCTTAATAAAACCATTTATAAGTGATGAAAAATATGCTCCTTTAATTTTTTAATTTTTTTTTTCCTAGGATTTGGTCCTCCTGAAACGGAAGTTTTCAGGAAGCAGTGGAACAGAATTCCAGATTTAGGCTTGGAATTACTCAGCCGCTCACAAGTCAATGTTAACAGTGCTGAGAAATACAGCACTAACAAGTGTCAGGTTGCTCAAAAATCCCATATTCCCCAAAATTAGAGGAAGCAAGGAAGGAAGTGAACCTCAGGAAGATGTTTTGGAATTGCAGCATCTCCTGGGACTCCTCATGGAATGGTGCCTCCTGTTCTCCTCCTCTCTCCCTCAGGGATAATCCAACCTGAGGGGGGAAATTCATGGAGGAAGAAGGAAACGGAAAAACAGTTTTTCCATTTAATTTTCCCAATTAATTTTCCCAATTTAACTTGCTTCTCTGCTGGGAGGAAGGAAAAATAAAGCACTGCAGCTGTGAGAGGCCGGAATCAATTGGGAGGCTGGGTTTGGATTTCCTTGGAAAAAATTTACAGCTGCTGCTGAGTTTCAAGCATTTCAAATGAAGATATCAGGAGACCAAATTGAATTTGAAATGGAGATCCCATAAAGGTGAAAAAGAACCAAAATTCATGTGCTAAAACCTGGGTTTTACATGGAAAAATGGAGCAGGAACGACCCTGCCACAGGTGAATCCAACATGGAATTCCCTTAGCCATGAGCTTCCCTCCCTGCCTGAGGCTCACACTCAAAGTTTGCACAGATAAATGAAAACAAAACAGGGAAGAACAAATTTCCAGCCCCCAAAATAAACAGGATAATCCCTGCTTAAACCATGGGTTTTACGTGGAAAAATGGCACAGGAATGACCCTGCCAGAGGTGAATCCAACATGGAATTCCCTTAACCACGAGATTCCCTCCCTCCCTGCCTGAGGCTCAGACTCAAAGTTTGCATGGATAAATGATCAATAAAACAGGGAAAAGCCAATTTCCAGCCCCCAAAACAAGCAGGATAATCTTAAATCCATAAATCTAAACTCTCTTCCATCCCAACCCAGCAAATTCCCAGAGGGAAACAGCCTGACTCTGCTCTGCATCCCACAAAAAAGCAATCCCAGAAATTCCAGATTCCTCCTCCCAGCACCAGGAGCTGGGATCCAAATCCCACAGATTTCTTGTTATTTAAAGCTGTTGGGTGATTCCAACAGATCCAGATCCAGATCCACAATCCACACTCTGGGAATTCATGGGAAGCTCTGAATTTTCACAGCTCGAGCAGGAGATTGCAGTGGAAATGATTCCACCTCCTCTTCAAAGGCTACAAATTTGGGATTCTCTCCTTCATGGACTTAAAAAAAAAAGTCAAATACTTTTAAAAATAGAGGGAAAGGTCATTTTCCCCCTAAAATTTGGATAAAATTTGGTTTTATTGCGTCCATTTGGACAATAATTACCTCTTATTTCAAAGATATATTTTGATATATTAATGTATCTTTTTAATCCACTTTAATTTAAATCTCTAAATTTCAATCAATGGAACTGGAAAGGTTTCAAATAGAATCAAACTTTTTCTGAGGAGGTTAAAAAATAGAACTTTTTGAGCTTCATTTTTACCCCAGATCAAGGTGGAATTGTCAAGGAAATCTAAAGCAAATCTAAAGGAGTGAAGTCTTGGGGTGATTTTCAACAACAATAAAAGAATTCTTGGCTTCTCTCACTAATTTTTTAGGATTTCAACCACCAAATTCACATGATGGGAGCCCAAAATTAAAAATTACTTCAGGTATATTTCATTAATGATGTAATTTATTGAGATTTATTTCTTCTCTCACATGAAAATGCTTTAATGTCCAATCCCCTCCTAATGATGACAGTGAATTTTGAATTCTGATGAACAACATTTGATTTTCAGGGGGAAATAAAGAAAGATTTTGAATTGGCTGCCCCAATTGTCATTTGCTCTGGTTTTTTATTTCTTTTTGGATTAATTAATCTGATTTTAGAGCAGCTAAAAGAAGCAGATGAGTGCAATTATAATTTGTGAAATAGATGTGCAATAAAGTTCACTTTAAGAATATTTAAGATACTGGAGATTAATTACTGTTTATGAATGCTCCAGAGATCAAAAAATTTTTCTTTAAATAAATTAATTAAAAAAAAATTCAAAAGATAAAGGAATAATTATTTAGTATTTTAAAGCTTTATTTTTAACATTCATTTTGATTTTTCTTTTTTTTATTTTTCACTTTGATTTTAATTTTCATTTTTCATTTTTATTTATTTTTATTTT
The DNA here is from genome assembly GCA_035582745.1 of Loriotus luctuosus. Taxonomy (NCBI): domain Eukaryota; kingdom Metazoa; phylum Chordata; class Aves; order Passeriformes; family Thraupidae; genus Loriotus; species Loriotus luctuosus. The sequence goes on from JAWWEY010000115.1 coordinate 1,598,828, forward strand.
CATTTCTCTATTATATTTCTTGGTTTTAATTTAATTTTTCAATTATATTTCTTATTTTTAATTTAATTTTTCCTTTATATTTTTATTTTAAGTTAATGATTTTATTTTCATTTTATTTTCATTTTTTTTAAATTTCCATTTCCATTTTAATCTTTATTTAATTTTCATTTTTTGTTTTTCCCCAACCTGTGCTATGCATGAGGTCAGCCTAAAGAATCCAAGGCCAGTCTTGACTCAAATCTCTGTTTTCTGGGAAGTCTAAGATTTACCCCAGAGATTGTTTGGTTCCATTTCTGACACCTCTTGGCTCTTTCCTATGTGTGATGCCACGACTCTGAGTTATTTTTGGGAGTACACATCCACCTCCACACCTTGCCTGGGGTTAAACCCTGAGGAGATGATCTGTGAGCTTCCAGCAGGAACGGTTCATTCCCGCCTTTCCTTGGGAAAAATTCACCTCAGAGCCGTGGAAAAGGAGGCGTCCACTTGTCAGAAGGAATCGCAGCTCTGCTCATAAATCACAGGAGATCATCCAGCAGAGCCAGCGTCCAACTGTGGGAATGTCATTTCCTGCTTTGAACTGATGCCTTGAGAGGCTGCCCTAGAGCAGAGACTCAACAGAGCCAAAGAATAAAGCAGGGATTTATTAAAAGGATCTCCTCCATGGATGCACCTTGGGCAGCACAAGAGCCCAGCCAGGGC
>JAWWEY010000115.1:1693775-1710574 GCA_035582745.1 Loriotus luctuosus
CTTCCAGGGATCCAGGGGCAGCCACAGCTTCTCTGGGCACCCTGTGCCAGGGCCTCACCACCCTCACAGGGAAGAATACCTAATATTTAATCTAAACCTACTCTCCTTCAGTTTAAAGCCATTCCCTGTGTCCTGTCCCTCCATCCCTTGTCCCCAGTCCCTCTCCAGCTCTCCTGGAGCTCCTTTAGGCCCTGGAAGGGGCTCTAAGTTCTCCTTCAAGCCTTCCCTTCTCCAGGAGAACATTCCCAGCTCTCCCAGCCTGGCTCCAGAGCAGAGGGGCTCCAACCCTTGGAGAAACTCCTGGACCTGCTCTGGACTCATTCCAAAAAGTCAACATTTTTCTTGTGCCATCTTCATTTGATCTGAAATGTAAGGGTGAGCCACAATAAGACCAATATCTCATATTTCACACTCTTCACAAAGATGGGTAAAGCAGAGAAGGTTTTCATTTGATTTGATTTGATTTTTGGGGGTTGTGTAGAATCCTGAAATCAGCCAAAAATGCCACCCTTGAAATACCTCACCCTTGAAACGCATTTACCAAATTTAATTTCTTCATTTTGTGGGGCAGGCCCATCAACAATTTGTTAAAGAGTTATATGAATTAAGGTGAAGGCAAGAAATGGCGCAGCAATGAGAGATATTTTGAGGGCTCCGTAAACTTTTCCTTTCCTGGAGTGGTGAGGTAAAAACTGGGGCCCATCTGCTCTGAGCCTTCACTCCCCTGAGAGCTGCTCCATGAAGCACCTCACTGACAATGTCCTCAGTCTGTCCTGATCTCTTCCTCCAGCTCAGACTTGTGGGAGAATCTTTTTTTTTTCCCCAAAAAAGAACCATAATCATTACTGAACTTTGATTTTTAGAAATAAATATTCAGCTCTATCACCAAGAAAAAAGAAAAATTGATCCTCCACCACCCAAACCTTTCCCTGTAATTCTGTCATCTTTGCAAAATTTGAACTTGTAGGGAAAAGAACACAGCCCCTGATGTGAAAATTGACACCTGAGCTGCTGCCATTTCGGTTCAACATGAAAAAAAAAAAAAGACAAAACAATATTGTAATTCCAGGAATAGCTGCTAAAATCTGATAATTTTTTTTTGCGTGGGCCCAGTAACCCTACACTGGACGTTTGTGGCTACTTCCTAGAGAAAGAGGAGAAAGCAAAGAAAATTCCTCCTGGACAAACAGCGCATGTAATACGACAATTGGCTCCATTCCTGAGAGGTTCTCCATGCCAGCCATACAAAGAGTGAAACCTTAGGAGGGAGATGTGATTTCTGCCTTGGACTGAGCTTGCAGCGTGCTTAGACCTGGCTCAGGTGTAGCTGCCTTCCCAGGTAAAGCACAGGAGTCCTGGAATCACATAACTGGAGAAGGGGATTAAGAAATCAGCTCTGCTGGGAATATAAACCGTGCCCACATGGCAGCTTAGCTTTCCTCCCAGAAAGTGCCCTCAACCACACAATTGTGACCACACAGAAGGGTTTCTCTGTCACCTTGGGGCCAGTGTCGCAGTTTGGGTCCTTGAAGGGATTTAAACCCCATTTGAGGTCAGTGCTGAGGGTTCCTCCTCACTCCTGATGGGCTGAAAAGCAGCCAAGCCACAAATCCTGAGCAGAAATCTCTCCTTGCAACGCCGAGTTCGTGCGAAATGAAGGTTGACAGATACAGCCTGACATTTGATTTTGGACAGAATTGTAATGTTGCAAATGCTGTGCTCCCTCCCCCAGTCCTGGGCGTCTGAATAAATGAGCAAAATGAGGAAAAATGCTTACAAAAAGCACATTTTTACAGCGGAGAGAGACACGTCCCCCACTAAAACACTGCAACCTAATTTCTGCCTGCACGTGTGGGTTGGATTTTGAAAACACTTACATTTTTTAGCATATTTACTCTCTTCATTTCATTGAGCAGGCTCATCAACAGTTTGTTAAGGAATTATAAGAATTAAGGAAAATTTAAAGATAAGGCAAGGCAATCAGTGGACCTGCACATTCTCTCTGCAGAGGATTCATGATTTTCCCTCATGTGTGTGGTTCTTGCACTTGACATCGGCCAAATAAAGTCATGTTTGCAAATTCAGCCCAAGTGATCACTGAGAATTAAGAGAGAGAGAGATTATGGGAAAGGCAGCAGGACTTTTGGGAAGTCAAATCAGTATTAGGGTGACTTGAAAGACCTGTCACCTTGGACTGTGGCAGCAAGCAAGAGGAAGTTCTGATAAAGACCTTGGAAAGAATTTTGAGCCCTTCTAAATGGAAAGGCCAAAATGCAGCTGGAAAATGAGGCTGGAAAGTCTTGATTATCCTCCTCTGGGAATAAACCCCACCCAGAGGGAAGCAGGATGGAAAACACCAGATGTGGCTGATGTGAGAGGAATCCAGATTAGGTAAAGCTCTGCTGTGACTGGCCTGGAATTTGGTCCAAAGCAAAGGACAAGGTTGTTAACATCAGCTCTTCCCTTTAATTCTGGAGCTCTGGAAACCTTTCCTGGAGGATGGGAAAGATGAAATGGAAGGAGAAACTGGTACGTTCTTGGCAAAAGAAGAAATTTATCTCAACTCACACTAAAATCTTGACGTTTGTGCCCTCAGCTCCCTTGATATTCCCTTTATTCCCACCAGGATTTTTTGGGGGATGAATCCTTGGATCTATTGCAGGATTCCACTAAAAGATGAGATTAATTCTGTGCTAGAGGCCTTTGGTGAGAGCGATTTTAAAGAGAGACTGAAACAAAAATCTCAGTTCCTGGAATCATAGAATATTCTGGATTGGAAGGGACCCTCCAGAACCATCAGGTCAGACAAATCCCACTTGTTTTACAAGGTGTGCAAGATCAGGTTGGTTGATTTTGAGTATGAAGTTGATTTTTTTTTGGAGGTTGATTTTTTTTTGCTCCATCTGGGACTACAAAGACTCTTCCTGTCCTTTTGTCACCACATTTGAATTCTCTGGTCTCAATAAAAGGTTGAAATCGAACTGCAGCCTTTGCCTCAGTGGAGAAACCAAGAGGAAAATTCCCTCTTTTTCCAAACTGTGGATTTCACCTGGTTTATAGGTACTCAATATCATCATGTTTTGTACCCCTCAATTAATCTTGGGTATTATTGACCTTTTAATTCAAAACAACAAGAAAAAGATGATAGTTTATTTGCATATCTGACATCCTGGATTCCTATTCCATTGTGCAGAAACAGACTCAAAACAGATCTGGTTCTTCAACTCATCAGACCTTGCATATATAAACAGGGAGTTACAGCAAGGCTGCAATCAAAAATCTCATTAATTTTCCCAATTAATCTGATTGTCACAGATAAAGTGTCATTTTACTATGATCTGATTTCTCCTACCTTATCACTCCCTCCTTATTCCATTTATTTGATGTTTCGTTCAACAAAACACACGGACAGGTTCCCCTCTGCTGCACCCCGAGCTTCTGTCCCAAAAATCCAAAGCAAATTTCAAAGCTAAACAAGGTTAAAAATAGGTTAAAAACAGGCCAGTCCTGAAGGGCATCATCACATGTTTACATGGCTACAATGATTTTCCTTTCCATCGAGGCCACAGTTTCCAGCTCTGGCTTGTCAGGAGTTTCTTCAGGATAATTATCCCATCCCCACAGCCCCTGGCAGCTGGAGGCACTCTCACCCTCCCAAATTGCACATTAATTTGGAAGCGGAGAGGACGTCACAGGGAAGCCGAGGCCAAGGGCAAATCCAAACACCTTGGATCCACCACTTCATCACGGAGCTGGCCAGAAACCTCCCCAAACTTGCCAGAGAGGGATGAGGCCATGGAATGAGCTTCCCACAGATGGATAACGTGGGAGTGAAAGCGCTTACGAAAGGACCTGTTTGAACCTTCCCCAAAACACAGCAGAGCCACCACAGCAGGTTGAGGGGAATTTGGGAAATATTTGTGCTGACAGGAATTCACTGCTCTGGGGGTGCAAAAAGGAATTTTTTGGGGAACAAGTCCAAGCTGTGCCGGTGAGGGACTTGAAGTTGATTCTGCTGCATCCCATGGGGTTGTGTTGACCCCAGTTTCTACATGAGAGGGGACATGACTCATTCCCTCTCTTTGGTCACTTCATTCTCCACTGCGGAAGAGTTTCCCACTGAAAATTTCATGGAGACTGGAACATTTCTGGAAGGAAAAAAAATAATCTTCCTTGTTAAACATTTAAATGAAATAGAACAAGAAATTTTATCAGTAGCTCTTGTCTAAATGTCCTATACAAAAAGACCAAAATCAGCTTTAAATCTCATCATATTTTGAGAGGGTTCAAATTTGTTCACCTGATAAATGGGAAGGAAAAATATTTTATTCTGAAAATATGGCGTGGGGTGTTTTTCCAGAATTTTTGTGCCCACAGATCCTGAATATGAATAGCCATGGAACTTTAAAAACATTTCTTGATACTCATAAGCTACACAGGGTTTTCCTGTAGAGTCCACTTGTGCATCTCCAAGGAAGGGAGAGGAATATTTTAAATAAACTGACAAATAAGGGACAAGGATTGAGGTCACCTTGCAGGGAGAACTGACCTTCACCTTCTGGAGTCCTTTTGAATTCCCAGCCGTGAGCCATTTCCAGCCTTGACTTGTGATCCATAATTTGGTTTTCCCACCTGCAGAGCAATGAAGCACTGGCTGCCCTACTACAGAGGATGCTCCCAAAAGGCTCCCAATGCCTCTGGAATGATAATAATGGTGTTGTGAATGAATGACAAGCATCATATTCTTCTTCTGCTGGCCATGGGCAGCTTCCTATAATGTTTGACAACTCTTTCCATAAAAACATTCCTAATTTCCAATCTAAACCTCTCCTGGCACTGTTTGAGGTCATTTCCTCTCCTCCTGTCCCTGTTTCCTGAGAGCACAGACCGACCCCCCCCGGCTGTCCCTTCCTGTCAGGAGCTGTGCAAGGTCTCTCCTCAGCCTCCTTTTCTCCAGGCTGAGCCCCCAAATTTCTCTTCTTGTCCTCCAGCCCCTTCCCCAGCTCTATTCCCTTCCCTGGACATGCTCCAGCCCCTCAATATCCTTCCACTCATGAGAGGTCCCAAAGTGACCCCAAGATTTGAGGTGTGGCCTCAGCAGTGCCCAGCACAGGGGAACAATCCCTTCCCTGACCCTGTTAGCCACACTACTCCTGGTACAAGCCAGTTATCACTTCCCAGCACTTACCAGTGAATCCCTGAAGCTGAGGAGAGAAAGGAGGAGAAAGAGCTTTAGTTCCCTTCCCTTTAAACATCATTTCCTATGCATGCAAGTAACATGAACACTGCAATTACACGGCCAAGCAGGCTGAAGACAGAGCAAGGAGGGGGGGGAAAAAACAGGAGGAAAGATTTACAGCTCTTCCAAAAAGATGGAGTTGAAGTATGTAAAAGAGGGCAGAGCCAATTGCCAAAATACTGGAGGTTTTCTTTTCCTTCCACCGAGCATTGTGAGTGGTGTTTGGAAGGGGGAGGAGAGCGGGGAAGCGTTGGAATCTCAGGGTTTTCATTTCAGCATGAAACTTTAGCACGAGAAATTTTAATTGTGGATCCTTGTGGACAAGACCTTGAAATCCTACCCAGCCAAAGCTTTCTGGTCCCGGAGTGTTCTTGGAACTGGCCGTGGCTCCCAGTCAGTCACTTGGGTGCTTTATCCAAGTTTGTTCCCTCGGCCCGTCAGCGGGACGCGGGACGGCTTTGGGGTTAACTGTTTGTTGGGACACCCCTTGGTCAGGGGCTGTTCCACTGCCCCTCCTGCAGGCAGAGCCTTTCTGTCCTTTCCTGAGGATATCTCTGTGGGAGTTTGCTCTTTTCCCCATTGGAAAGCAGCGGGCCTTGAACGCTGTTGGCACCTAATCAAGAAACTCCGGAGGAGGAACGCGAGCGCGGCCGCCCCCAGTAATTGATTGTGGCTACTGGTTGACTGCAGCAGGATTTGTGATAGTGTGAAATCCTATATCTTGGAGGGCCTCAAAATTATCAGGGTATTTAATCACGGGCTGGGCATGTCTGGGCTGTATTTATGTGTATCACCATCAGAGGGTCACTTGGGCAAGGCGCTGAGATAATGGAAAGAAAAAGGACTTGGAAAATAAGGCAATAAATCCTTGTGCTGAGCTTTTAAATGTACAGAACTCCTTGGGAAGCACCAGTAGCCAACTAATGCACCTCCCCATGATTAATCTGCATTTTAGAGGGTGAGTATTTTGGTTCAGGTAGAAGTTGGAGGTGCCTCTGTGACATTGATACAGACCAGATGAAAAGTTGGCTTAGTTGTACTCAAAGGTGGGTCAGGAATCCACAGGAGAAATCCACATGAGCTCACATTATTTGGAGATTTCTATTTCCCAAGCCCAAATATATTATAAAAACAGTCCCTCCTGCAGAATTGTCCTGGTTCCAGATCCCCCAGAAAACCTACTGAAAGCTTTCAGAAGCGTGAAATCAAAAGGTGTTTTAGTTAAACATTTAGCAAAACCTTGTTTGTGTTGTAAGGAGATTTTTAAAACCATTCTTGAAGAAATACCAACATTTCCCAGGCCTCAATATAGATTATTTTTAATTCTTTGCTATATTTTCACACAATTCTTCTCTTTGCTTTTTCTGGGGGGGAGTTGTTTTTCTTTTTAATAAATGCAGTGATTAATTTCACTTCTCCAAACTATTTTTGTCACGAAGTTTCAATAAATCCAAATTTCAGGAAGCGAAACACCTTGATAACTACTTGGAGAACATTTTTAATAGCATTGCTAACAAGGTTATAAAAGTTTTACAGAGATGAATTTTTCCTGCCATCCCTCATCCACCTTCCTTCTGCCAATAGTTACAAATTCAAGTTGCAAAATCATGCAGGGATAAAAACATCAGGGCCAAAGACAAAAAGCAGATGGCACATTTCAATATTTGCTAATCCCATACATATATTGGATGCTCTGGTTGGGATTCACCTGCCCTATTTTTCTATTCCCAGGATTCCAAGTTTGGGTGATTCACCTCCACTGATTGTAGAGGTTTAGGGAGAATAGGTCAGGCTTGGACGTGTAAAAGAAGGGGAAACCCAAACTTTGGGTGTTTTGGCATTCTCTGTTCCTCCATCCCAAACGACCCAAAAAAATTCAGTTTCACCTCCAGGGAACCACATCCCAAAAATTTAATAATCCCCCATATTCGAGTCCAGCACATGCCCATGAAGAGCTAAATTAAAAACTTACCCTTGACTGGGTCAAATGTTTTTAAACACTCACATAAAATAAAAAAAAAAAGCATTAAAATTTATTTCCCAGTGGTTTCTCTTCCACAAACAGATTCCTTGCTGACCTAGGAGTCACATCTTGGCTCATCTGGAGGCTGGACTGTTGCTGTTCTTTTGAACAAAACCCTTGGAGAGTTTGCTCCTGACTGATAAACCAGTGGAATTTAGGAGCAGGGACTGGTTGGAGGAGATGATCCTGATATGCCAAAGAGTCATTTTTGTATGTGTCACCAAAAAAAGCAGGAGAAGTGGCTTCAATTCCCACCCCAGTCCTGAGGATTTGGACCTGCAGTCCTGCACCAGGTCTGGACAAAAGGCACAGGAACAAAATAATTTTTTGTCCCTTCATTTTGAGATATAGCTGAGCAAGGAAAACAAGGAAAGTCTGCCTGGGGCAAGAAAACAGAGGCAGAATCTTTAATGGAATGCTTAGAGAATTCACCTGAAAATCCAGAGCAAGGGAAGAACTGGAGACTCCTTGGCTTCCATAATAAACAGCTCATCAGTGTCAGCTCATCGTGTTTGTTTCAAACTGACAAAAATTCGACTCATTTAGGACAGAGAAATGTTCCAGTCTCTGTCAGCCAAAGCTGACACATCTGATTTCCCCCATATTATCTGTCTTTCTTTCTGTCTGCCTCTGATGTGCTGAGTCATTCCTTTTTCACAGAAAGCAGCATTTTCTCCTTGAAACTTGCACTCTCTGCTGAAAAAAAAAAAAAAAAAAGAAAAAAATTAAAAAGTCATGGAAAATGTAGCCGTAGTACTGGGAACTGCTGTGCCAGATTCCCACTTGGCCTGGATCTCTATACCTCTGCTGACCTCAATAATAATTTCACTTGAGGGCAAGCAAAGAACTTGGTGTTCAGTCCCAGAGTGACTGCAGCTGATCTGCTGAATAAATCAGAGCACACCAACCAGTTGCTCCCTAAATTCCCAGTAGCCCATGGCCAGTGGATTGCTCCCATGCAGTGGCACAGCAGTTTAATTGGAATCTCGCATTATTATTGGTGGTGCAGTTATTTTTAAAGGCTTTGGCTTTTTGCCAGGGGTCTTTGCCAAGTTGCTCAATACCGTCACTGGCATCGACCCGAAGCTATTAAATTTTTCCCGATGTGAGCATGAGCTACAAATGTGGATTATTTCAGGGGGTAAAAAAAGTGAAAACCCACTCCTTTACAGGCTCTTGGTTTTCAGCAGGGACAGCTTGGAATTTATCCTATCACTGAGGAGTCCACCAGCCATAATGGTATCCCAAATTTATACCCCCAGATGCATCCATGACTTTGTTGAATATCCCAAATGAGGTTTGCACAGTTTTGCCTTCTCTCAGGTACCCAAGAACCTTTCAGTTCTTCATTAATTGAAGTTAACAGAAAGCTTGTCCTTATTTTCCACAGCCAGGTGCCATTTTCCAAAGAGAGGGGAAACAGCAGAGCACCTTCAAGGCCCTTCTTTCATGAAGGCACAGGAAAGGAGGTGGCATCACTCCCCGGCCTTGCCCAGCTTTTCCATGGTTTCTCTAATCCTTAGGACAGTGGTGCTGGGCAGGCTGAGCTTGGAAACACTAATAAATATTCAGCTTGTCTGGTTTCTGCTGAATAATGGAATATTTCACGTTCAGTTGGAGTCAGGAGCGGATTTGGGGCAGAGAGGGAGGCAGAGGGGGTGTGGGATTGAATTGCTTTCCCTGCTGGGACTGGGGTTTAGTTCTGTGGGGTTTTTTGCTGTCACAGCTCTGAAAGACAGAGGAAGGAGAAATGAGGAGTGGGGCAAAATGAGGGAAAGACAAGAAATATTTCTGTGCTGATGCTGACTAGCTGATACACAGAGGAGAGAGAGAGAGGGGAGCATGTTAACAAATCTCTATTTAAATCCCAACTTCCAAGTGAAAATGTGTTGTCTCCTTCTAAATCCCTGCAGAGCTTTGGAGCCATCGAAGCCAGCAGACACCCTATGATCATCCACCCTGACCTTTCTTAACTCAGCCTGGAAACCTTACCCAGGGATTCCTGGAATGGAAGGAATTATCCCCACTATGTGCGTGCATTTCTAAGATGCAGCTTTAATAAACTGATGATGGGGATCAGATTCCCGGTGATGCCATGGGCTGGTTCCTGTGTTCCCCTGCAGGAATGCAACCAATGGCTTGTGGTTGAGTTAAGGCACATTTATCCCTTCTTCCTGCAGCTCCTCCTAATTCTGCTGCTGCTGACAGAGCTGCCTGGTCCTCGCAGGCACGGGGAGATTCATACCCCCATGAATCACCGAGCAGAGCTCCAGAGATTTCCCAGTTCTTCCCTGAGCTCAGCAGGTCAAGGTTGACCGATTTTTCTCTTGTCAAAATTCAAGCTTCAGCCACAGGAATTCCGTGCTGCAGATCCCCCTGGGATGCCATGCCTTGGATATGTGAGGATTTGCGTTCTGGAGTGTTTTAAAGCCCCAGGTAATCTTGTCTCGTGAGCCAAAGACAAAGGTAGGCCCGTGGATAGCCTGAAAGAGGATCCAGGGATGCAGGTGGGTCAAAAGGTACAACCCTCACCCTATGCAGCAGTTTTGCAGTAAATTTACCCCCTGTCTTATCCATTCCACTCCTGAAAAGTCAGATTTGTAATGACAACTCCACTTTCCATGCAATGTCTTCTTCAGCTACCCCAGAATTTCATCAAGCAGAAAATTAAAATTTGGCCATTTAGCCAGGAGTTCCCACCAGAGCAGCAGCTGCAGAATTCCCAGTTCTGGGACAAAAAATCCCCAGCTTTGCTGCACTGGAAAAATGACATTAACAGAGCCTGGATGATTTGTGGGTGCACAGAATCAGGAAAGGTTGAACTTTTGCAGGTAAAACTCTCAGCACAGGGAATATAAAATCATGGCCATGCATCCCACTCATCCTGGGCTCAGGGCACATGTACAGCCTGTGAACCTCGCTCACATCCCTGTCTGGGGTTTTCCACCTGAAATATGGGATCATTCCACTTCTGTCTCTCCTTATCTCAGTGTGTTGAGCTGTGGAACGGGGGACTCAGCCGTCCTGAATGTGTAAAACAACAAAACTGGAATTGGAAGGGTCAGTTGAGGTTCTTTCAGCTCTTGGTGAAAATCCCTGCCTTTTGTACTCTCCATTTTCTCTGCATAAAGATGGTTTTCCTGCCCTTTCTGTTGAAAGTCACTTTGACCATTAACCACGGAATCTGGATGGGACCTTTAAGTCTTAGCTGGTCACTCTTGGCTTTATTTTTATTCTGGGGAAAAATCCAGGCAACTCCAGGAAGGAGGAATCACTCTTTAAGGATGCATCCATTCCATGGACTACCAAAAGAACCTTGGTGAGATGAATAATGAAGTCAGGTGAGATGAATTTGACATTTAGGATCCATTTCCCAACAGAAATCAAGGATTTGTTTCAATTTCAGCATCACACGCTGCATGTTTGTAGAAATACTGGCTTTTGACCATTTTCTAGCTTAAGAAAAATGGGTTTCATCATGCCAGAATAACTTCTTAATTCTCCCAAAATTGGAGAGAATTTAGATATCTATTTCTTCCTGAGTTACCACTTTTAACAGACAAGTGAAGAATAATAGCTTCTCATTCACTGATTTGGTTTCTTATCAATTATCAGGTTCTAGTCAGGACTGGAAGTTGCCAATCTCAGCTTTATTTAACATCAGGCTTGTCCTGTAAAAATTCCTTCTTTCTAATTCTGGTTGGAGAGAGAGAGGGAGAGGAAAAAAATTATCCTAAATTTCTGACTAATTAGGAACCATTAATCTGAGTTTTCTCCACGTGCACCAATATTTGCTGTTTTTCAATTGCATTGCTCCTGTGAGTGTTCTCCATGCATGGCTACAATTAATAATTTGAATTTTTTTTTAATTTCTCTAATTTTCCTGGGGAAAGAAAAACTCTCAAGTGTGGAATTCCAGCTCTGAAAGGAAGAAGGGGGGGTTCTAGGCCCACCAAGGAGATATTTGTGGACTCACAGTGCTGAGGTAGATTTTTTCAGTAAAAAACCCCAGGGATCAGATCCTCAGCTGATGGGAACCAGAAATTCTTCCATGTGTCCAAATCCCATTTTATATCATCTGCTCCTACCAGGTCACTGGAAGATAGGCAGTTGATTTTATCACTGAATATTGACAGGTGACTTTATCACTGAATATTGACAGTTGACATTATCACTGCTTTAAAACAGGAGACAACGTTTGTTTGAGTCACTGCAATATTTTGTCCTGTCCACAAAGGGGATGTCAACTGAAATAATTTTAGTATTATCAAAATACCTGTATTCTATAAAGCAAAATAATCCTGCTTAGTGCTCTCTCTGTGGTGCAGCCTTTTCACACAGATGTTATTTGGATCCCACCCTGAGTTTTGGGTCACTCTGGAGAGGAAAAGAGGGAGAGAACTTTACCTGGGAGAGCAAAGAGCAGCAACTTTGATAATTCCAATCAGGAATTCACAGGCTGCTCAGAGGCTGAGCTGCTGTCGGCCTAGAGATGAGTTATGGAGCTCATGGAGGTGAAATGGAAGAATAAATGTAATTTATCCATGGCTGCACAGCCTGCAGGAGGCCCATCCTTCAGGACGGCCCACCCCCGGTTTATCCACGCACGCAGCTCCCACTGCAGAGATGTTTGCAGGACTCACAGTGCTGTGATCCATCAATTCTTTGGCCACCACCTCTCTCCCCCTCCCCTCAAGGAGAGCAGAAGTCAGTGTTTTATTCCTCCCAGCCCTCATTTAAAGAACAAACCCTCTTTGTCCAGGGCTCCTGCAGGAGTGGGTGATTCCCTGCCAGGGTCTCTGGGGCAGAGCCCACAGCTGATCCCCGAGCACACCACAGACCCTGGTGTCACAGAGATCCCACAAACACAGAGAAACCAGGCAGCCCTGTGTTATCCATGCCAAGATTCTGGATTTCCTGGCACTCTCAAGCTCTTTGGACCACGGGGATTATACATTGCACAAGGTATCAGATGCCGAAGCGACTTTTGGAATAAAAAAAGGAAACAAATGAGAATGACCTCTCCAAGAAAGGATCCTATAGAAGTGTTTTGAACAATAACAGAGCAGGAAACTTTGCCTTCTCAGACATTTACCCAGCCTCTCTGCCTGCTGACATTCCTCAAGTGCACTTGGACACACGCTGGGCCACCGAGGGCCGGGATCCTCTCGGATTTCACAAACCCGAGCAAGGTCAGCCCAGGGCAGAGGTTGGATGGGATTCCTCACAGAGAAACCCCCACTGTCCATCAGAGGTGGTGCTGTTCCATCCACTGGCAGTGAGCTTTGTTTCAGCCCAAGGTTATTCCAGAACAGCTGGAGTTGTTCTCCTGGACAGTGGGTCCCACCCAGATTCCACTGAGGACTTGGTACAGTTCGCCCAACACTGGAATATTCACCCAAAATGGCCCTGTCAAAGTAATTTTTCACTTCCATTCCACACTCTGAAAGATTTTTGATAAATAAAATGCTAATCACAAGTTATCCCTCTTACTGATTTTTCCAGGGAAATCCTTGCACACCTTCCCTGCTTCCAGCATCAGCGGTGCAGTCAAACTCAGCTCAGACTTTGCCCCAGGCAGCAGCCACACAGATATTTCAGGAGTTCAAATGTGTTCAGTGGGATTCAGGTAGCAAAAATAGGGATGTTTATGGTGTAGAAATCTACCTGAGCTTGGAAACCTCAGCTCTTCTTGGAGTCAATAAAAGAGGTCTTTGGATGTAAGACACAGGATTTGGTGAATGAAGCCACTTTAAAGTGAAGAAAATGCTGCTGTTTCATCAACTGGCCAAGAAAAATGGCTGGATAAATTAATGAATAAAGTTCATAAATAAATTCATTAAAAATTCATAAATAAGTTTATCTGTGGGACTCTGCAGCATTTCCAGGAGCCCTGAAGTAAGTTTTAGCATGATCTCAGCCCCTCAGGCTGTGGGTTGATGAACGTTTTAAACCATCATAAAGGAATCAGCTCTATTTTCCTCTGTCCTGTGCCACTGACTCTCCCCAAAGTCACCAAAAGCTCAGAACCTGAAAAGGAATAACTCCTCATGTGGGGTTTAGCAGGGCAAACTCAAACCAAGCAGGATCAGAAAGACAAACAGCTGTAAAGAGGACTCTCCACCTGCCCCCTCTGGTCCCAGCGGCCTGAGGAGCCTCTCTGCAGAGGCTTGTTTTCATTCCAGGAACTGTCAGCAGCATCCTGGATTGCAAATTATTCCACGAAGCCCCCTCTGGCACCCTGGGGAATTTGTCTTTGTCACACTGGAGCCCTGCTGTGCCCCCCAGTGCTCCCAGCCAGCCCCCTGCTTTCCCTCCAGGCTCTTTCTGCCCCTGGCTGGATCTCATCCCCTCCCTGCCCTCCAGAAATGGCTTTTTCCTAGGAATGCTCTGCTGCTTTCAGGAGGGTTGTAATTTCCATTTCCTCCTCTTGGCCCAAAGGGGAGCATCCAATACAAGACAAACAAGCAGAGCTGTCTCCTACTGCTCAGCTGCAATTTCTGTAAAGAGCTGTCGATTATAGCACATCTATAGTGCCATTCCCCCTTTTTTTTAAAATAAAAAAGTTCATTTTTCAGCTGTTCTGTTCTCTTGCATGGATTTATTTTGAGGCTGCTGCCTGACATTAGCAGTGCAAGGGAGAGAAGGGAACCTGTAGCCCCTAAGGGACAGGATTGCAGTCACAGACTGATATTGATCAGGATTTTAAGCTCCAAATCCATCATTTTGCTCAAGACCAGAACTCTCAGGCCTTCCTTGGAAGAACCCAGGCTGGGAAATTCAAAGTTTCCTTGGAAAAGTCAGGATTATGAAGACACCTTGAGCCATCTCAGTACTGAACCACTCCCAAGTGCTGTCGACAAAGAAACATAAAACAAAGATCCAAATTTTCCTTTATCCTCAGAGACTGCAAGGAACCCCCTAAAATGGGCATGATGAAACTCACAGAGACAGATTACAAGAGGCAATTTTTGGCTGGAATTTCTGGGATTTCTGGGAATTATGATGCCTGCAAATACCTGTATTAGCAGCGAGGGAGAAGCTGGTTGCCACAGCAGTGATGTGTGTTATTCTAAACCCCACATCCCTGATATGGAGTGCAGGGAAGGGCAGGGAGCTGGGAAAGGGAGAGATGTGGGAAGCCAGATGAGAAGTTTTATTAGGTGATTATTAAACTCTTCTGCAGTGCCAAATGCAGCTCAAGGCTGCCAGCTCGTCTCACTGCAAACCCAAAATTAAAATAATGAGAGGGGCCCTAATCATGGGCGGGGTGGTGGCTGGTTTTCTATCTGGGCTGGCTAAAAAGCTGCACCTCCCTCATCAATCCAAGAGGGAACCTTGGAAGTGGCAGAGAAGCTTCTCACAAGGACAGTTAGTCTATATCAGAGAAGGGAGCTGTTCCATCCTTTGTTTTAGCCCAAGGTTATTCCAGAACAGCTGGAATTGTTCTTCTGGACACTGAGTCCCACCCAGATCCTTCTGACTCCATGGAAGACTTGGTACAGTTTGCACAACAGTGGAATATTCACCCAAAATGGCCCTGTCAAAGTAATTTTTCACTTCCATTCCACACTCTGCAGGACTTTTGATAAATAAAATGCCACACAAGGCAGCATTACTCTTACTGATTTGCTTTTCCAGGGAAATCCTTGCACAGCTTCCCTGCTTCCAGCACAAGCAGGTCAAACTCAGCTCAGACTTTGCCCCAGGCAGCAGCCACACAGATATTTCAGGAGTTCAAATGTGTTCAGTGGGATTCAGGTAGCAAAAATAGGGAAGTTTAATCTGGTAATGAAAAGTCTGGTGAGAACCCAAACCATCCATCAGTCAGGGCTCCCAGAATCTGGCTCCTTTCCCAGGAAATGGAGGAAGGTGGGACTGTCTTGGCCACCTACTCATGGAGCCAAATTCTTTTGTTGTGGCTGCTTCCCTCCACAGACATGGGGAGGGCACCAGGAGCTCTGCAGAGTAGGTGGTTGGAATGATTCATCCCTGTCACACCATGAAATCCCATCTGGAGCATCCTCATCCTCCTCGTGCCCTTTAACAGGTGAACTGAATGCAATCCACTCTTCATGCATCAGATCCAGGCGGCTCCCGTGGAAAGAGACAGGGATTTATGGAATCACAGAATGGTTTGGCTTGGAAAGAACCTCAAAAATTATCCAGTTCCAACACTGTGCCATGGGCAGGGACACCTTCCACTAGACCAGGTTGTTCCAAGCCCTTTCCAGCCTGGCTTTGAACACTTCCAGCCAGCGTGGGACTTAAGAGCATCAGTTTTAAACAGGGATTCCCAATGTTTGCATCCAGACCTGAGAGCCACCACGAGCCACACATGGATGTTGATTCAAAGAGATCCTGGTTTTGGTTCAGCCAAGCATTTTATGTCACATTTTGAAGCTAAATGTGGCTGCAGAGTCATATTGTTTGGCAGTGGCTTGTGAAAATGGGGTCTCAGATAAGACAAATCTGCTGTCACTCTAGAGGTGTAACCCTGGACTGATCCTGAGACATTTGGGGTGGGTGCTCCCATCCACCCATCTGGAATCTCCTACAGAGCAGGCTGAGACCTTCTCCAGTGTGGATCTCACCCCTCCAAAGGGCTGGAACAAGCTTCCCTTTCTCTGACCCCACCAACCCTAGGATTCTGCACACTGAGACAAACCCAATTTTAAATAACACTGGCAATACAACCCTGCCTACATCACATCTCCGGGGACATTTCTGCTGCTTTCACTGAATTTCTTCTCTGCTGCAGGGAGATTTCTCCACACTAAGCTTTCACTTGCCTCAGCCTCCTTTTCATCTCATTACCCTGGTGGTGGTGACCTTCTCACACACCCTTGGACCAGGTCCAGGGACAGGAGAAGGTCACCATCACCTCACCAGGTTGGCACAGAGAAGGCAGCACAAGCCACGCTTCCTTGACCTATGATGCCGTCCACCCATGCGAGCACAAGTGTTCTGTGGGATGTGTGAGGTGGCTTTAGGATCTGGAGGCAGCTTTCCATGCCTGGAACAGGCAGTGCTGGTAATTCTCCAGGAGATGAAAGGCAGGAGGAGCGCACAGCGGCGAGCGGAAAGGCAGAGCCGCTCTCGGGGAACTGCGTGGGGCTGAGGTAATGTTCTGTGCCGTGATATTCCCAGTAGGAACATCTGAGTTCGGGGTCACAGGTTTGCAGGGAGCCATCTTGCTAACGTCATGGCAGCTTGGAGCAATCCGGCCTCCGTTTTTCCACTGCTTGTGTGTGTGGGAATTCGTGGGGCTTCACCCGCGAGCGCGGAGCCAACGCGCCTGCTGCTGCCCCTCCTGAAATCCCTGCTTGGGATTCCCAGGAAAGCCTTGGATCTGCTGCTGCCCCTCCTGAAATCCCTGCTTGGGATTCCCAGGAAAGCCTTGGATCTGCTGCTGCCCCTCCTGAAATCCCTGCTTGGGATTCCCAGGAAAGCCTTGGATCTGCTGCTGCCCCTCCTGAAATCCCTGCTTGGGATTCCCAGGAAAGCCTTGGATCTGCTGCTGCCCCTCCTGAAATC
>JAWWEY010000115.1:1720181-1732159 GCA_035582745.1 Loriotus luctuosus
GAAGCAAATGAGATAAGAATTGTTTTCCTTTTTCTCTGAGGCTTCTCAGCTTCCCAGGAGAAAAATCCTGGGTGAAGAGATTTTATCAGAGAATGTGAATGCCACAGAGAAGGGGTTGGTTGAGAGGTGCAGAGCAGCAAAAGACAGATGAGATGGGAAGGCAAAAAGAGGAAAGCAGAGGAATTTGTGGGATTTGCTCAAATTCATTCCCTGATTAATAAAGGGCAAACCAGAAGTGACAGGGAGGTAACGCTGAGCAGGCCTCGGCCATCCCACAAAACATCCCCCATAATTTCAGGGAGCAGGAACTCCTGCTGACAGATTTTTGGAGCTGGCCACGGCTCTGTCATGGGATTGGGGAGAGGAAGAGGAGGAGGGGGATGGCTGGGGAGGGGGCAGAGCTCATGGAGAGGAGCGGGAGCAGGGCTGAGGTCAAGGCCGAGGTGTTGGGGGCAGCTCCTGTTGCATGGAGACCAAATCTGCTGCTGGGTTGGGATGCCCTGGGACAGGGAGCACGTCATAAACTCCAGGCTGGAGTGAGGCAGAGCTGGGAAAGGCTGAGTCCCCTCCAGGGTGGCTGCTGAGGCCACATTACCTGACATTTCCCCCGCCCCAGCTCGACATGACTCAAGCGCCGGGGGTTGCATTAAGGAGGTGTGAACATCATGAGCCTGGAAAGCAGCCAAAGCTTGGGAAGGTCAAGAGAGGAATTTTTCCACCGAGTTCAACTGGACTTTCAATCAATTCCAGCTTCACCCTGTGACTTTCCCTACGTGTACCCAAAAAAATGAGGTGACGTGCCACGTAACGAGTGAGACCACACAGGGCTGACTCACTCAGGGCTCCTCTCTCAGGCAAAGTTTGCTGAGGACATCTGGGAATGTTTGAGCTGCACGAAAAAGGGGTGTCCAAAAAGGTGTTTTGCTATTTTTTCAAAGGAAGAAGTGGCAGAAAGTTGTTCAAAATATGGAAAGAACATGAAAAATTAGGACTGGAAAGATGACAGCAAACGATGGGCAAATCCTGGGATGAGCTTATGGCTTTGGGGACTTCTTCAACCACCGAGGGGAGGTTGTTCAGACAGCCAAACCTCAGCTGCTGCACCCTCACTCAGAAATACAAATCCCTAACAGCCCAAAAGGTGCTGGCAGGGTGACAGCACCAAGGTCAGCGAGGGAATTCCATGTTGTGATGGAGAAGCAGTCGCTCCATTTCCTTGGTAGGTCCTCGTCTGGTTCAGCTGCCTTTGCAGATCTCACCCCAAGTGCTGAAATTCATCTTCAGCTTTGCCATCAGCTCTCCAATAAATTACCCTGGAGAGGTGTTTAGAGACCCCATAGCTCACAACGTGCTTGGGGAAAAGCACTAAAGAATGATGAAGAGCTGCTGAAATTTTATGTTACAAATATTTTTACAGCTTTAGCCCCTATTTTTAGTTAACAAATCATCTATGGACCAATTATAATTTCCTTCACACGTATTAAGTACACAGAAGAATTCGCCAAACACACTGGTGTTAACCCCAAACATTCAAAAAACATGAGTCAGCCCCTCTCACTGCCTTCCCCCCTCCCACCCCAGGCTTATTATGGACTTAAACTTCATCAGACTTCTGCAAAAATAAATGTAGGCTCTTTACTTGCCTTTTCATACTGGAATATTTTCCATTTTGCCTCTTTAAGGTTTCTTCTGCATCTCTGAGGAGCAGGAATTTATTTTCTCTTTTAAAAGAAAATAAATGTTTCCTCCTATTTACTTGTCTTCCAGAGTGAGGGATGCCTAAAAATCCCTTCAGGTAAAGATTGGGACAACAACTCCTGCAATCCTTGGATTTCCCCATTTTGGTTGGATCCATGTGCTCTTACCTTGTTTTTCCTTCATTATGTGGAATATGCAAGTGAAAAAATCATGTGATTACTGCTCCATCTTCCCAGTGGGACTGAGGGCATGGTCAGACCTTCAAAATGTTGGAACAATTTTAAACCTTCCAGCTTTTTTAAAGGGAGAGTCATTTTCCTTTTCTCCAAGCTGGTCATGGCTGTTTGAAGGCCTTTATTCCATTTCCTAAACAAAAGTGTTCAACACCACCTGAGATGCTCCTGAAAACCAAAACACCAACAGCTTTATTTTTGTGCAGAGATATCTTTAAACATCAGCATTTACTGATTTATTCACACCATACTTTTTTCTGAATTTTAATTTTCCATAAATTAATTCTGTGTGAGTTTCCATTTTGCTGATGGGGTCACAAAGGAAGAAATGCTCAAGGAATCCTTGTTTCCCTTAATTTCACCCATTCCAGAGTGAAATTCACCCATTCCAGAGTGAAATTCCACAGTGAAATCACAGTTAATGTCTGTACCAGAGGAGAAGTCCCAGCCCCATCATCCAGGGCTCAGGGATGTGAAGCAAAACCCCACAAGGATCCCAACCCTCTTTATCTGTGTGCACCAAATCCCTTGGAAAAGCTGGAGCAGAGGCCTGGATGAGTGCTACTGGATCACCAGGACCGTGGACACCTGGAGAAGGTCCAGATGCTTTGCAGGATAAGAAGGGCTCGAGAGAAAAGTGGAATGGGATGAGTTTCACACCTCCAAATCCAATCCTTGTCTTTCCAAGGGGTCTGGAGATAACAACTCTCATTTTAAGGTCATAATTTAAATGATTTTTAAATCCAGTACAGATAAAGACATCAGCCGTGTCTGGCTTTCCACATGGCTGGAACTTCTAAGAGGATTTAGGTGCTCTTGACACTTTGGGACCTTCTTTTTATCTCTTCAAACAGGGCCACAGAAACACAGCACACACAGAATCATCTGCACAAAGCTTCTTTCTGGACCAGTGCACTGTGGCAGACACTGAAGTCAATCCCTCCTGGCCTGTGTGGTTTTGTGAGAATCCAGGAAAAAAAAAAGAAAAAAAAAAAGGTAAAAAGCAAAATTCACCAGATCAGCTTTCTAAGCAGTGACTTTCCCTGAGTTTTCCTAGAAACCCTGCTCTGCTTTTCCCATCTCCTGCCAAGCTGTATAGAATTGGATGAGCATAATTTTTCTTTCGCTCCTTCTCCACGAGCTTGTGCCAGTGCGAGGAAGTTTATTTTTGTAACTTAACCCCCTCTTGCAAAGTGCACTTAAAGCACCTGGCTTTCCATTTTGAATTAAACCAGAACTGACCCTACTTTGCTGAAAATGTGGCTGCTCTTTATTTGACTTACTTGCAGGGCTTTAAGTCAGCTGTAATGGGCTGGGGTTAAGAGAGTCTCTGGTGAGGAAAATTTGGAGAGGAGAGGAGAGAGCAGCTGGAAGTCAAATAGATTTTAAAAATCCCTGAGATGCTCAGAGACAGCCCTGTCTGACAGCCTTCAAATTCTACCTGCTGCGAAGGAAAACCCATTTGGGGTGTTTTGGTTGGTTGGCTTTGCTTTTATTTTTCTTTCTAACAGGTTTCTAGAGGCCTTGAATGAAATTGAAGCTGGAGGCCAGGGAGGGAAGGGGTGTCTGGAGGCTGTAAAGGCAGAAATTGAGTGACTTGCACAGACTTCAATAATTTGCAGACATCTGATATTCAAATGAGAGAAATCCCACGCCCACAAGCACGGCCTGGGAACTGTGCCCTGCAGACACTTTTAATGGCTCCTGTGGCTCCATGCACCCCAACCTTCCAGGAATGCCTTTTGCTGGGATATTTATTGATTTTTCTGGATCAAAACAAAAGCCCAGGAAAGCAGGGGCGGCGGGAAAACAGAAAAAAAAATTAATGATAAAAAAGATGGAAATGAGATGAAAACCAGCTGATAACTCAGCCCCAGGGAATTCTTAGGGCTCTCTGCAAAGACAGACATCCAAGGAGACGTGGCAGCTTTGTGGATCTGGGAGAAGCAGGTCAGGACGTCAAGGGGAGTTAACAAAGTTGGAAAAATCACTGAGCAGGAGTCATT
Source organism: Loriotus luctuosus (assembly GCA_035582745.1). Classification (NCBI taxonomy): domain Eukaryota; kingdom Metazoa; phylum Chordata; class Aves; order Passeriformes; family Thraupidae; genus Loriotus; species Loriotus luctuosus. Next base: position 1,724,119 of record JAWWEY010000115.1, read on the forward strand.
AAGGGCACCCATCACACTAAGCCTGGTAATTAATCCTGAAACCTCATCTGCTCCCAGTGAGAAGCCTGTGATCAAGAGCAAGGAATAAAAATTATAGACTTCAAAGGGGAAAATTAGTTTATATCAGAATCTGGAGTGTCCAAGGCCTAATAATTAACTAATTTGGAGGTTTCTGTCGTTGTAATTGCTGAGTAAATTACTGCTTTAATGTTGGAAAAAGAATTCTCAGCAGAACAGGTTTGCAGATCAGAGGTGATATTCTGAAATGAAGTATTTAGCTCACTTTGATTCACCCCTCTTCCATTCCTAATCCTCAGAATGATCCTCTGACATGGATTCATTTACGACAGGATCCTGTGGAATCAGATAATTTGCCCTCTAAAGGAAAACATAAAAAAATATTTTAAAATATTTTATATAAGATATCTAATTTTAGATGGGTAATATTGACTGAAATGAACATTGCAAATCCTCTTTCTTTTATACCAACCCCAGTTTTCACCCAGAGAATGAGGATGGTGCAATTGCACACTTCAGATGGTGCAAAAAAGCCACAAAAAATTAATTTTGTAGCAGTGGAGACCTTGAAACCACTTCCTAGAGCAGCCAGACTTACCCAGTGTTGTCTTCAGCACTGTTCTTTAACTCTAATTTAGCTCTGAATCAGTCACTCTGCTCCCAGAATTCCATCTTTTGATTCCATTCCCTGTAAATGATGAGCAATGCTGAACTCAGAATCCCTGGAACAAGGGAAACAAGGGCCCTTCTTCACAGCTTTGGGTCATTTTGAAACCAGTGGCTTTGCCAGAGGCTCAGAGGAATTCTGCCAGCCTGACATCACTGCTTTTCCCAGGGCTGGGGGTGACAAGCGGCACACCACCCTGCTTGGCTCATGAGAGGCCATCCCTCAATGTCAGGTGAGAAATCTTTTCCTGTGTCCTTTTTCATCATTCTTTCACAAAACTGGGTGTAAGGGGAGAGCTCATCCACCCAGCCCTGAGTTCTCCTCATCTCTGACCCTGCTTTGGGCACAAGGTTGGACAAGGTGAGCTGAAGCCTCCTCTGACCTGAATTTCTCCATGTTATGGTCTGGCTTCCAGGGAAAATTGTCTTGGAAGGGAGACAATCAGTGCAGGTGATTGAGGTTCCCACATGCAGGGACTTGGAGGGAGCCTGGCAAACCAAAATAAGGAGAGAAAAGAGGGATTCCCACCAGGAAAACTCAGCTTGGAGGGGCTGAACCATGAGGGCATAACCATGGAGTCAGGAAGGTTGGACAGGACCACTCAGATCATCGAGCCCAACCACGTCCACCAGTAGATCATTTCTTGTCCAGAAACCTTTTAACATTTCCTAGCACAGTGATTCCACCACTTCCCTGGGCGGCCTCATCCAATGCCAAACATAAGGAGGGAAAAGATGGATTCCAACCTGGAATCCAGGCTCCCACCAGGAATCTGGGAAAACTCAGCTTGGAGGGGCTGAACCATGAGGTGACAACCGTGACAGGACCACTCAGATCATCCAGCCCAACCACAGCCACCAATAAATAATTTCTTGTCCAGAAATCTTTTAACAATTCCAAGGATGGTGATTCCACCACTTACCCTGGGCAGCCTCATCCAATGCTAAAAATAAGGAGGGAAAAGATGGATTGCCACCAGGAATCAAGGAAAACTCAGCTTGGAGGGGCTGAACCATGAGGGGAGGACAACCATGGAATCAGGAAAGCTGGACAGGACCACTCAGATAATCCATCCCAACCACGTCCACCAACAGATCATTTCTTGTCCAGAAATGGCCAAGAACCTTGTCTGTGAATCTTTCAGCACTTCCAAGGACAGTGATTCCACCCCTCCCCTGGGCAGCCTGGCCCAACGCTTGAGCACCCTTTCCATGGATAAATTTTTCCAAATATCCAATCTAAAAAACAAACTCCATCCCATCTCCTGCTGGGAACAGCACACGGATGACTCACTCCAGAGGCTGCATTCAGGTCTTGCTCCTGAGGCTGTTTGATCCCTTTGCTACTTCCTAACCTTTGTCCTGCCTCCCAGCTTTCCATTTGTGTCTGCGCCGCCGCTCCCGACCTTTGGCTGCCGTGCCAAATTTTTCTGTGACTGTATCACTCCGTATCTGAGCTGCAAACCTCAACCACAGCTCGGTCTCCTGCTTCAAATCCATCAAGAGAACATATGGAGAGCTGCTTTTTATATTTTGGCCCCCAGCAATAACCTCAGAATTTTCCCACATGCTGAGATGAGGCATCGTTCATTTTTAGAATCCGTCTTTTCTCTCCTTATTTAGAGATGTTTCACCATTGGCTCCTTGGGGTTTTTTTGTCAGTTCTGGGGTGGTTGGGTCACTTGGTGCAATCGTGGGGTGAACAGAACAGGGAACTTTTATTTCCACATTATTAATCAGATCTTTATACAACCCCAAAGGTGCTGTGAACTGCGCTGGGAAGTTTTAATTATTCACTGACCCTCAAAATGCACTAAGGAAGGCTAAAATTGTCCTCTTTTTCTTGTTTATTCATTAAGATTTAGGGGGAAAAAGAGAGGGGGGAAGGAGTGAAAAGCATCTGTGACACTTCTGCTATGAATAGCAGAGCAGAGAAGGCCACATTCAAAATTTTGAATATATTCCCCTTTTAAAAGATTAAAAATGCAGCTTCTATCCAGGAGCAAGCTAAGTTATCTATGGAGCACGTTGAAGGGGAGTCATGGCAAAGATGATCCCATGGTGCTGTTCACTAAAATAAAAGTAAAATCAGGAAAACCTGGGCAGCTGCTTCTCAGAGAGGGGATGGGCCTTTGGATGGGTATCCCTGAGAAGGAAAGGCCCACCCCAGGCACAACTGAGCTTGCTCAAAATACAGATAGAACTGACAGACAGACAGACAGACAGACTGTTCCTAGAGGGATCACAGCTCTCAGCCAGAAATCCACGAGGCCAACGTGTTCCAAGTACTGCTGAGCAAGGCCCTGTGAAAAGAGGAGAAATGACCACAAATATGCCTGTGCTGGAAATTCCTGAGGAGCTGGCACTGCTGGCAGTGCTGGTTGGAGAGGGAGCAGCCAAATCCATGAGGAGCATCCTCAGCAAGGGGGGAATTTGCCGAGCGCGGCCCCACGTCCAAACCAGTCCTGCCTGGAGATGTTTGGAAATGGGATTTTCTTTTTTTACAAAAGAACTTTCCAAAGCTGTGAACATCCCCCTCAAAGGAGGAACCCACTGCTGTGGGCACCTGCAGGGTCTCATGAACCTGAGCTCACTCTCAGTGGGTTAAAACTCAAAGTTGGAGACTTAATTCAAGGAAATGACAACCTGGGAGACAGAAAGTGAGGAAAGACAGTCAGTATTAACCAGAGAGTTTTCCAAGATCTGGTATCTCCCTTTCTCTTTAAATATAAAGAATCTGGGGGGAAATGGACCTCTTTTTTTTGTGCTTTTGATTCTGGAGCTGACAACGAGGGCACCAGGGAGGAAAATTCCACAGAGTGCTGGGGGTTGAACAAACATATTCCAGAAAGCAAACATATTTCTGACAGCAAACATATTCCAGAGAACAAACAACATATTCCAGAAAGCAAACCTATTCTAGAGAACAAACATATTCCAGAAAGCAAACGTATTCTAGAGAACAAACATATTCCAGCCTCCAGGTGCAGCACATAAGATCATGGAACATGGGTGCCATAATCTCAGGAGAGTAATTTCCTGCTCCTTCTGTTGTCCATCCTTCCTCAGAATCTGGATTTAGGGTTGGATCCCAAAAGGACCCTCAAAGCCCCTGATGGGGTGTCTGTTCAGACACCATCCCAAACTGAACAAGAAGTCTTTCTCCACCCTTTCCCCATCCCTTCTCCACCCTTTCTTTATCTTTCTCTCATCCTTTCTCCATCTCTGTCACCACCTCCAACCAATGCCCCTCTGATCTTTCCTGTTGCCACACCATGAAGTCCTTAGTTAACATCATAAATAATAAATTAATTAATAAAATAAGGGAAATAAGTTAATAAATTCAGGGAAATAGTCTCTGTTCCTGGGCCACCATGGAGAGATGGCGTGAGAGCAGTGACCAGGCTGAACTTTGGGTTCTGCTTCCACCAGCTCTGAAAGACCTGAAGAAACAGCAGGTCCTTGATGAGCACCTTGGACACTGAACATCACTCCCATGCCCTTGTATTTCCATCAGGACTGAGGAAGAAATTGCAGTTTTCCATGTGGAGGAAGGGTTGCATGGCCTTTCTCAATTTGGGAAATGGGATTTTAGTCCTGACTAATATTTTTTCTTCTCTCTGCTTCCTGTCTCCTAAACTCCAGAGCATCAACCTTTTTCCTCGCTGCGGAAAGATCCAAACCCCCGTTTGTCCCAGATAACATATTTTGGATTGTTTGATACCACACTGCTGTGTTTCCAATTAGGTTTCCTCGCTTTTATCTTTTTCTGTGTAATCTATTCAGTCCCTCCCCCTAATTAGAACCTTATTTGCCTTTTCCCCCCTTTCAACAGTGTTTATCCTTCACATTGTTCCCTCCATCTCTGCTCAGCGAGACTGACTTCTGTTATCTTTGTTTTTTAAATATATGTTTAGGTTTTATTGGCACAGACATTTGTTTGAGCGATCCAACTATTCATTACAGACCTCATGATTTTCCACAGTAAATTTTCGAGACAATCAACACAGATCAACATTATTTCGTGTCTCATTCCACATTCTTTGGGAGAGTTATGTGTTATGAACAGCCCAATGCCTCAGATTATTACCTTCCATACACAAGATACCCTCGGAATCAGAGGATATCTAATGATATTCTGATGGCTAGACTTCCAGATGTTTTATTTTATTTATCCTACTTGGCTTGTTTTCTAGGACCGAGTCCAAACCAGCCTTGAATCTCAGGGGTTGCTCAACAAATTCTGTGAGGGGCTGTGAAAAGTTATAAAGCACGGGGGAAAAAAAGTCTTTGCACAACAAATAATTCTGCAAACTTCAGTATTGTTCTTGTGTATTTAAAAGAAATGTTGATTAATAATGTTGTAAGAAGATTAATAAGGAATTTTAACGTGGACTTTTGGGACAGCATGGAAATTCCCAAAATAAACTGATTTCTTGCTGACACAAGAAAGGGAGAAACTTCGCAAGGGCAGCTTTCCCTGAGTGTTATTATGAATATTTTTCCTGTAGAAGATGTGAGTGCACTTTGTGAGTCAGGAGAGGTTCTGGATGTGTATTTGAGTCAGGATATCAGCCTCCATTCCCAGAAAATAAATGATGAGAGGAAGAAAACCACGTGCTGTGGTGTCCTCCTGCCCATGTGGGGCCTCATGGAGCTCAGAACCAAGGAGCACCTTCCTGGAAGGAGTTACTCAAGGGAGCACATCCAGAGGTAAATAAAGAGGTAAAAGAGGCCCAGGGGACTCAAAATTAGTCAGAATAAGCAAGCCAGTAAGTTCACAATTAATAATTTCACCTCAGTGCGTAAAGACATTGACACATTTCACTTACTGATAGGCAAGAGGGGTATTTTCATAAAATGAAAATTTTATGAACATTTTTAATGAAAATTCTTTATTGAACAATTTTATTAAATTTTTCTTCTCTGAGAAGAAACCATTTCAGTCCACTCTGCTTTTCCTGTAGTTCCTCCCTGGTTTTGGTATCAAATGAGGAAATCCAGAATCTCGGAATTAAGAATTTGAATTTAGGTGGGGGAGTTTCACCTAAATGTGAAATCCCAGAAAATTCACCTAAATGTGGAATTCCAGAAAAGCCTAATTGCACCAGAAAAATCACCAAATTAATGATGGACACCGTCATGGTTTGGTTATCCTGAGAAAACCTGCATTGCCTGGCAGCTTTGGAGGCACCATCCCATTCCTGGAGCTCGTGGGCTGGGGACCTCCCCAGGCAGGAGGAATCCTCTGATTCTGGATCTGGGCTGGGAGGAAAATTCACGGTGGTGCCAGTCATCCAGATCCAGAAAAAAAAAGGGGTCTCATTTGTCCCAGTGTCATCTCTCACTATTGGGAGATAAAATCCATCCCTGGAAATCTCCAAAAATTCTGTGGGTGTGGCACTGCAGGGTGAGGATCTTGGAGGGTTCTGCCAACCTCCATGATTCCATGATTCCACTCCATGATTCCTTCAGTGGGAATCACAAGTTCAGTCACAGGTGGGCAATCCCTGCTCACCTGCATTGTCCCTCCATGATTCCCATGAGTTTTCAGCTCCCAAATCGTGGATATGAGCTGAATCAACCACATCAACCAAGCACCCAACCCAGCCTTGTCAATTTGCTCTGGAATTCCTCTCATCAGACTTTGTGGCCTTTATTTCTCACAGTCAGGCCCTCCAACACCAGCAGGGCCCTTGGGAAAGGCAGTAAAAATGAGACAAAAGCAAAATGAGACAAAAAAGACAAAAATCCCCCCGATTTTTGTGAGTGTTCAAGGAAGTTTAGAAGCCTATTTGTAATTTTAAGCCTTTCCCCCCAATTTCATGTAAATCTCTTTCTGTTCTTTCAAACCAAGTTCAAAACTCACAGGTTGAAATTCACACTACCCACCCCAAAAAAAAAAAAAAAAAAAGGAAAAAAAAAGAAAAAAGAAAAAAAAAAAAGAAAAGGTAGGAAATTTGAGGATTTTCCCACCCCACCCCACTTTCAACAACTTCCAAACCTTTTTACTACGACGGCCTGAGAGGGCTCTTTATTTTTACAGCTGCTGCATACCTACTTCTCCTCGCTGGAAGACGCACACGCAGCCCCAGCGATCCTAATCTTCTCATTCCAGGAAAGGAACCAGCTGTAAATCCACTGGAGCAGGATCAGGATACAGCACCAGGGCTGTTGTTCTGCCCTCCTGCTGCTTAAGACTTCCCCTGAACCTCTCTCACACTCAGCCCTGTCGCGGCTCCAGGAGCCTGTGTTTTGAGAATCCCTTCCCGTCTCCCAGTCCAGCCCTTAAAGACACTGGAATTAGGATTTTTCCAGAGCTGCTGAGACACCCCTGGAAAGCAGCACTGGAGTCAGGTTTGGGTGGGTGGGGGTTTTGGTTTCTTCCAGGCTGAGAGCACCCGAGAGAGGGGCTTGGTTTGCATCCGCTCCCAATTTCCAAACAAATGGCAGGGATAAACTTTCTCCGTGCCCCCTCCCTGTCCCTGGGTGATGAATTTATTTAATGATGTGCAGCCCTTGAAAGCACAGCTTCTTCCCACTTTTACTCCAAGCAGGATTTTTCCCAATCCCTGCTGGTGTCTTGTCATAGGGCAGGCTGTAAGAACAACAAAAATACTCGCATTATCTGAAAAAAAAAATAAAATAAAATCCTATGGATGTCTACAAAGAGTGAGAATTTCCCTGCACCCCTGGAAAACTGCTCAGGGAGTCACCTTGTATCCATGAAAACGTCACCTCCAGGCTGAGTCTTTCCCAAATTTTCGCGGTAACCTGGTGCGAGTGTGTACAAACACTCACAATGAGCGCTTAGCAACCCCTCCTGCCAGCCCAGGCAGGGGCAGAGGGAACAAAAATGTGTGGGGAGCTCTCCAGCCCTTCCTGCAAGGAAAATAAAGTGGCAAGGAACGGTAAAACCTGGGCTGGGCTGACGGGGAGGAGGCTGAGCAGGACCTCTTTCCTTCTCTCCCTCTTTCCCTCTTTTTCCCTCTTTTCCTCTTTTCCTCTTCCTCTCTTCCTCTCTTCCCCTCTTTCCCTCTTTCCCCCTCTCTCCCTCTTTTCCTCTTTTCCTCTCTCCCTCTTTCCCTCTTTCCATGCTGTCAGCATGAGCCTGGCTTTGTCTTCTTGGACTCGGCAAGTCTGATTTGGGGTCCAGGGAACCTCTGTCCTCAGTAAAAGTGGCACAAATGAAATACAAATAAATAAAAATAAAAGTAAAAATTAAAAAAAAAAAAAATTCCAATGCAAGTATAAAAATTATAAATGTAAATGTATATGTAAATAACTATAACAACTATGACTATAACTAACTATAACTCTAGCTCCAGCTATACGAAAAATTAAACACACTAAAAAC
>JAWWEY010000115.1:1800399-1812754 GCA_035582745.1 Loriotus luctuosus
GATTGTTTCATTGGATTCTGCTGTGAGTTGTTTTGACTCTTTGGCCAATCAGGGCCAAGCTGTGTCAGGACTCTGGAAAGAGTCACGAGTTTTCATTACGATCTTTCTAGCCTTCTGTCTGTATCCTTTCTGTATTCTTTAGTATAGTTCAGTACAGCATTCTTTAATACAATATAGTATCATAAAATAATAAATCAATCTTCTGAGAACATGGAGTCAGATTCACCATTCCTCCCTGCCACAGGGCACCCCACAAATACAATAAGCAGGGAGGGTTTGCAGCTAAGCCCAGATGTCCCTGTGAGCTTCTTTCAGTGCTTCACTCATGTCTAGGGGAAATCACCTCCTGTCTGCTCCGTGGCCAATTTTGCTCCTCCACTCTCTGGAAGACCCCAAGAAGTTTCCCCAAGAAAGGAAAGTGTTGCTCCAGTTGGGAAATTCCTCCATCCAGCGCGTGGCAAATGCAGAAATCAGAGCAAGTTTGCCCCAAACTCCATGACCAATTAATGCTGTTTTAATCAGCTAGGCCAAATGGATCTGCTCATGAAATTCCTGCCAACTCCCATCCAGCCTGTTGGGAATCAAGAGGAACTGGGTGTTCCATGCTGTATCCCAGACTCAGCATTTCTGTCAGACACTGTTGAGTTTGCATTTTCTGTGGTGGATGGAGAGAAAAGAGGTTTTCCTCTGTGTTCTTCCCCAAAGAAGACTTTATGTTTTTTTAACCTGTCATTTCCCCTTCCCCCCAAATCCTCCAACAACTGAATTAACAAAATGCTCCCCACACCTTAGAGAATGGTTTATAATAACAGGCTGGAATGCCACAAAACACAATCAGGAGCTGCTTGGTTCATTTGAAACAAGAGTTCCTGGTAAGAGCTGAGGGAATAAAAAGAAAAAAATAAAAAATCAGGATACATTTTTCTATCAGCTGCAACAAATCCTGTAAGTGCTGTGTTTATCCACGGAATCAAAATACTCCCTGTTCCACTTGGGGAAGTGCAAACACACATTACAATAAAATGTAAAGCTTGCTGAGCTGATAAACTTCATAAGTGTGTTTTATGACAGTATCTGCAGAGATAAGGCTCATTAGCACTTACAGCCACCAGCTGAAAGAACCTTAAAAAGCACAGTCACAAACAGGAGAAGAGGAAAAAAATTTGCATCTTGACGTCAAAAAAAAAAGCTTCTAAAGGGTTAACCCTTTCCATAATAATAATCCTAATAATTTCTGGGCCCTCTCAACTTGACCTGAGCTCTGGAAAAAGTCAGGAAAGCAAATCCTAGCTGGCTGATGTTGGTCCAGAACCTGCAGCCACGTTCTGCAGGAGGAGCAGTGGCCCCCCATGACCATTTAGGAGTGCAAACACCAAGCCCTGTGCCCCAGGGCTCCTCAGGTCAAGGAACCAAGTGTAGGAACACACCACAAGCCACCAGAGAGCTGTTCTGGCTGCAGAGAGAAGGGGCTGCTCCAGTGTGGAGGGAAGCCAGAGGCTCAGCAGGTTTCAGGTTGGACAAACAGGTCCAGGAGAGTTCTTGGATTGCTCCAACACAGCCCTGGGAGTTGGGAACTTGGGAAGTTTGTGTTTAACAGAAGGTTTCAGTGTGAACTCAGCACTATCCCACCCCAGAGGGGTCTCTCATGGCAGCTGGAACCACAGGGACAGAAATTGAGGGGAGCAGATCAAGACACTTTGAATACATCAAATCCTCTCCTCAATCATCAGGGCAAGACTTGACCCCTTTTTCTTCTACAGAACTCAGGTGGCCACAGAACACAAGCCCTGAAGGGGCCACATTATTCCATGGAACTGGAGCAGAGGGGATCTACATGGATCTTCTGGCATCAAAAGTCCTCCCACCTCTGGTGGTCCCCACTGTGGGGATATTCTGATTTAACATCTTCAAAACCTAACTCCCTCTTAGAAGGTGCCAAGGCTCAGGGATGAAACAGGAGACAGGGAGTGCAAATCCACTCTTGAGCTCTCCTGAGCCAAGATTTCCATGTGCCACCACCCCTGTGCAGCTCTGGACCACAAATGCTTCATACTGTGGGAACACCAGTGATGTTCACTGGTCCAGCACCTCCTCTGGCTGCCCAGCCACCCCCACAACACCTTAACATCCACAGTTTCTTCTGACTCAGATTTTCCACTAAAAAAACCTTAAAGAATGTTTAAATACCAACATTTATTGGAAATAACAACACTATCAGCACATCCATAAAAGAAGAGAATGGAATGGAGCATCCCTGGGCCAGGAATATCCACAAGAGAGCCGGGGAGAACTTTTTACACAGGTAGATAGGGATAGGATGAGTGGGAATGCTTTAAAGTGAAAGAAAACAGGTTTAGGTGAGTGTTAGGAGAAAATCCTTCCCTGGGAGGGTGCTGAGGCCCTGGCACAGGGTGCCCCTGGATCCCTGGAAGTGCCCAAGGCCAGGTTGGACAGGGCTTGGAGCACCCTGGGATAGTGGATGTTGTCCTTGCCCATGACAGGAGGTGGAACTAGAAAATCTTTTCTAACCCAAATCATTCCATGATTCTCCAAGAGGAAACTACACCAAGTCCGCCAGCACAATGAATTAATCCGACAGAAAAATGAAGAAAGCAGCAAAAACTGACAAAACTTGCTCTGGTCAGAAAGATTCAGACTAAGCTGCATCACAGAGGCTTCTCCATGCAGTATTCCAGACTTTCCACTTCACCTGCTCCCCCTTCCCAATCCCACAGCCTAATTCAATTACGTGCCATCAAATAAGCCTGCAGGCCATTCTCATTACCCCGATAAAGCACAAGGCCTTTAATTATTAAACACTCTGGGGCTCTTTGTGTTGGGGTTGTGGGGCTGGACTCCCTTTTATTGTTGTCAGCAGCTTCCAGAAATCAAGTTAATCATTGACCAGGCCTTTCAGCAGGAGACCAGAGTCCTCTGGATTCCTGGTCTCTGGTTCTGCATCACCAGTCAGGCTAAAGGAAGTCACCAGCCTCCTGCTTTGCCAGGTATCCACTCAATATTTCCCTAACAACCCATCTTCCCTCTCCAAGGTGTCATTTACAGCACTGGGAAAAAGAAAAATGCAATATTTGGACATGGAGGCTGCAGCAGTGCTCATCATTAACCTGAGTTCAGAGAGGAACAGCCCCAGGTGAGGGAAACTGAGGCACGAGGCGGTGGTTCTAAAATGTCAAGCAATGTGATCAATCCACTACTTAAGCCAAAAAATACTAATTCTTGTCTGAATTAATGCTGCTCCATCCTGTGCAGGCAGGAGCAGCTTCCAGGCACTTCCCAGCCCGATCTGGGACAAATCCTGCTCCCCAGGGATGAAGATGCAGGTCTGGCACAGTTATTTTTCCAAATATTCCTGGCTTTGTCACCATGCTCATGGCACTTCAAATCCAGTGCCACTTCCAGGCACCTCCAAAGCAAATGCAGCTTCTGGGCATGGGGTTCCCTCTCCAGAGGAATGGAGGTTAAACACTGCTTTGAGTTGACCCAGAGAGGCCAACTTTGGGAGCCAAGCCAGGCAGGACGCGCAGCAGTGACAACTCATCCAGCTCCAAAAAAGCAAGGGAGGGAAAAAAAAAAAACCAACAACCCACCCACCCGAACCAGGCAAACCCTTCCAGTTTTCCAAGAAAAACCCCAAATGCAGCAGCTGAACCCCACAGAGCCGTGTGGGAGCGGCAGAACGCGCGGCTCAGGGCGGGATGGCCCAGCCGTCCTTTCCGGGCACTCCAGCTGTGTTTGCCTGCCTGCTGCATTCCTGCCTCGCCAGCCCAGGCCAGGTTTTGTTTTTTTGGGTCGTGCTGGGAAGCAGCTGCTCCATCTCACACACGCCAGAGCCCAGCGGAGCCACCGCGGCCTGGAGCGGCCTGCACGTGGCCCCACACCACCCTCCAGTGACAGCCACACACACACGGGCTCTGCCATCGCCCAGAGCGGCCCACGGGCTGGAAAACAGGGGCAGAGAGCCCGTGGGATTGCTTCTCCTGGAGAGGACACTCCAGCTGGCAGACCCTGTGGGATTACTTCTCCTGGAAGGGACACTCCAGATGACGCTCGCGGTGACTTCGCGCCCTGCTCAGGAACCGGCCGCAGAGCGCTCACGGTGCCTGAACAGCCCCTTCAAGTCCAACATCCTGCTCTTTTCCAAGTCTCTCTTTACAAAATCGCACCCAGAACAGCCCCTTCAAGTCCAACATCCTGCTCTTTTTTAAGTCTCTCCTAACAAAATCACACCCTGAAGGATGAGGTTTCTATCCTACAGCTGATGCTGGAACTCGCAATGACTTCATGCCCCACTCAGGAACCCTGAAGGCATCTGAACAGCCCCTTCAAGTCCAACATCCCACTCTTTTCTAAGTTTCTCTTCACAAAATCACACCCTGAAGGACGAGGTTTCTATCCTACAGCTGATGCTAGAACTCGCAATGACTTCATGCCCCACTCAGGAACCCACCCCAGAATGCTCATGGTGCCTGAACAACCCCTTCAAATCCAACATCCCGCTCTTTTCTAAGTTTCTCTTAAACACACTCTGAAGGATGAGGCTTCTACTTTACAGCAGACTCTGGAACTCACAGTGACTTCACACCCGGCTCAGGACCCGTGAAGGTGCCTGAACAGCCCCTTCAAGTCCAACATCCTCCTCTTTTCCAAGTCTCTCCTAACAAAATCACACCCTGAAGGGCAAGGTTTCTATCCTACAACTGATGCTGAAACGTGGGGTGACTTCACATCCCACTCAGGAATCTGCCCCAGAACGCTCATGGGGCCTGAACAGCCCCTTCAAGTCCAACATCCTGCTCTTTTCTAAGTTTCTCTTCACAAAATCACACCCTGAAGGACAAAGTTTCTATCCTACAGCTGACACTGGAACTCACGGTGATTTCATGCCCCACTCAGGAACCCTGAAGGTGCCTGAACAGCCCCTTCAAGTCCAACATCCTGCTCTTTTCCAAGTCCCTCCTAACAAAATCACACCCTGAACAGCAAGGTTTCAATCCCAGAGCAGAGCAGGGCACCTATCCCGCACCTGCCAAAGGGAATAAAAATACACAGCGCTTCCCACACTGCAAAGCCTGCAGTGAGTGGTGTGTTGGTAAATTAGGGCAAGCTATGCTTCCCCTCCCTCTCCCCCCGTGAGCATTTGAGGGTTCCTGTTGCCTGCGTGCAGGGGACAGATCAGTTACATTTATGCAGAACATTGCAATCTGTCAATATAAACACTATGTAAGCATGAGCCACTTGTAACATTACTACTGTCTTGACAAGTGTTTGCAGAGGGGGGCAGAGCTGCTGGGATCCTTCTGCTCCCAGAGGGAAAGCAGAGCAAACCCCAACCAGCAGCAAAAATATTCCTTCCAGCAAGAATTTAAAAATATTTAAAAAAAGGATGCATCAAAACTGAATCAGACTCTAAATCAGAACAGAAAATAAAGGAGTTGATTTATGGCCTGGGTCACCCCAGATCCACAGATCAGGAAAGCAGAGGCTGCCACGGGTTGGTTTCCCTTCCCACCAGCACAGGGCACAGCAGGATTGAAGTTCCTCAGCCACCCTGTCACCCCAGCATGGTTAATCCTGTCACCTGCCACCTCCAAAGCCCAGAAGTGCAAGTCCCAACACAATTCCCAGATGCTGCTCTGGCATTTCCACCACCCCCAGCCACACTGGATAGAGGAAAGGGAGGGAGGGGAGGTACCCACACCCAGAGCATGTCAGGCACCAGGAAAGCAGAGCAGGGAGGAAAACTGAAATGCAATGCTTTCTCAGGGATCCTGGCAGCCTGGGGCTGCTCCAGGCTCCCCCAGCAGCCTGCTGGAATATGGTGCAAATTAGTGCTCAGACAGCCCAGCTGCAGAGGCTGTGGCTGGACAGAAAAGCAGCCTCACTCCTGGGGCAGCCAGTGCATCCCAGCAGGCTGACAGCGAGCCCCAGGCAATGCCTTCCCCAAGAATTCAGAATTCCACAAAATTCAGCCACCCCCATCATCCTCCTCCTCCTGAGGGGCAGCTCTAAGCGCACAAAAAGCCAGCGGGGCAGTGCTCAGTTTTGTAGGAGGGTTTTTTCCTCTCTGTCAAAAAGTTTCTTATCAGCCAAGGTTTAGGAGCTGCAGCATCACCACATCCCTGATCCCTGCAGCCAGGTTCCTCCAGCTGCTTCCCAGGAGTTAGGGCAGAGCCAAACCCCTCCAAACCCCTCCTGAGCAGGTGCCTGCAGGCTCTCAGCTCTGCTCAGCATCACTGCAGGTGCTGCTCCTGGGCAGGAACCCTGGCTCCTGCTGGCACCTGCTCCAGGAGGAGGGCAGCAACACCCAGCTGCCAGAATTCCCCTCAGAATAAGGGAAAAGCTGTCTCTCCCTCCACAGACCATCACATTTCCCAGTCAGGCAGCCTGGGCATGGAGCAGAACAGCAGCAAGAGCCCCACCTGCACCCCAAACTCTGCTTCCAGAGAGGATTTATCCTACTTGGCTGCTTGTGCATCCCTCCAAGAACACCAGGGGAGCACAGCAGCCTCCAGCCGTGGTGTCCCCAGCCCAGCATCCCTTCCTGCCACCCCCCAAGACAGGCACAGACATAACTCCATGCTGACACAATCTCATTACCCTGTAACCATGCCCCATTTCTGTCCCTGGGCACTCATTCCCCACCAGGCCAAACATTTGGAGACGTGGAATTCTTTCCCTGAAATAAGACATTGGGGCTGGGGGGGGGGAAGGGATCATCCACAGCTGTCTCTATCCCCCTCCAGGCTGAGGAAGGGAGCAGCCAAGCTGCAGCCACAGCATGACATCTGCTGAGCACTGCCTCACTCTGTGCCCCAGCACCTCCTCCACAGGGATGCCAGCACCCAGAGGGGCCAGCAGGCCACCGAAAGGTGGCTTTGCTTCAAAAGAAGCATCCCTTTCCCTGCCTGGAGGGTGTGTTTCAGCTCAGGTCATTCAGCCAAGCTGCTAGCAAGGATTTAGCAGAATGAGCAGATGTGCTGCCTCACCTGGAGCAGCTCTTTCATGCACGTGGCAGAAGAAAAAAGATCAATACCAGCCTTGCCAGGGACTGGCAGAGAGGACTGGGGAGCTCTGCAGGAACTCTCTGCAGTTCTATTTGCAGAGAGAACTGGGGAGCTCTGCAGGATCATGCAGCTTTTTTACCAGGTGGGATTTCTTTCTTTACCAACAAACAGAAGTCCACAGTGAGGAGGGCTCAGCTCTTCCACACACACACTTGTGGATTATCAGGAGCTGGGATCTCAGCACTGACTATTCCCAGTGTCCCCAGCAGCTCTGCAAGTGCAACCTCTGCTCTTGGAGGAACAAAGAGGGGATCAGCTGCTCCTTTGCTGGGGCTTTAACCAGAGACAAGGAGGCTTTGCATAAGCAAACTCCACTGCACAGCACAGCAGTCCTGGAGTGCACATCTGGCTGGGGGCACATCTGGCAGCATCTCCTCTCTGCCAGGGAGGGAGTCTCAAACCAAAAACAGCAGCTGTACCAAGACAGAGAAAAACCCAAAGTGGCCAGAACAGACAGCAGACACTGCCCTTGGCTCAGAATGTCCCTTCTACAGTTAAAACCTCTCCAAGCCAAGAGAGAAATCCCAGAAGGAACTGGAGTGAGTTACCTGCTGCTCTAGAGCAGATAGCAGCACGGCAGGGATTAATAGGAGAGTTACAGCCAAGCTCCTTGCAAAGCCTGTCAGTCCCCAAGGCACAATCGAGCTGCACAGTGCCGGTGGTCCTGGGCAGACACATGAGCCAGCAGGCTGGGAACAGCCCTCTGCACACTGCCCAGGGAGAAAAGGGCTTTTCCCAAAAACCTGCACACACAGGACGGGCTGTTTCCTTAGAAAACCAGCCCCAGCAGCAGGAAGTGAAACGGTTCTGGAGTTGGAAACACAAGATGTAAGTAGCACTGTTTGGAAAAGTTTGCCAGACCACAAGCAATGGACAAGCCTCAACACCAGGATTTGTTTTACTGGAAAGAAGGGGGGAAAACCTCAAGTCTGCTAAAACATTCTCCAGGGCTGGTCCAGTGGCTCCTACCAGTGGTCACATCACCACATCCCCAAAAAAAGGGGAAAAAAGAAAAGCAGCAAGAATCCCCACTGTTGTGTAAACTTACACAAAACCTCTTACACAGGTGCTCGCGTCAAACTCCTCTCAAACCGACAACATTTTGCAACGTTTTGGTTTAAAATTAAGGATAAGAGGCAGCAACACCCCAAAAAGCACAGAGGGAAAACCCGCACGGAGCTGACGCGGCTGCGGGGGGCATTGAACGGGAGCGGGGTGAATTGGCTGGTCCAGCTCACCGCACGGAGCCGGGACAGCGGAATAAGAAGGATAAAAATAGGGGGATAAATCCCCGGAATAAGCGGGATAAGACCCCCGGGATAATGGGGATAAATCCCGGGATCGGGGGTCGGGAAGGGATCGGGATCCACCTGCGCGACGCGCGCCGGGCCGGGAGCGCCCCCTGCCGGCCGCGCCCCGCCCCGCGCACAGGTGAGCGCCGGGGATGCGGCGCCCGCACCCGCGGATCCCCCCAAAAAACAACCGGCAGCACCCCCTTGCCGGCACCTGCTGTTGAAAGCGACGCTTAAATTGCGGGGAAAAAGAAGTTTTTTCCGCGCTGTCCCATGCTGCGGGGGTTACAGCCCGCGGCTGGTGCGCTGCAGGTCCGCTCCGTGCGGGGCACGGGGGAACGAAGCGCTCGCTCGCCCCCGGCCCCGGGACACAGCCCGGCAGCTCCCGGGGGGCTGCGACCCGCGGCTCCCGGAGCGCCCCGACCCGCCTGGCAAATCCAAGGGGATTCCGGGCGCTGGGACGCGGGACAGCCGCGGGCACGGCGCTGTCGCTGCCCCTGTCCCGGGCCGGCTGTCACTGCAGGAGGGGATACCCGCACCTCCGAGGAGAACAGCAGCATCCCCACCTCGGGCGGGACGCGCAAAGCGCAAAACCCCTTCAGCATCAAAAAAACAAACTCGGGCTAAAAGTTAAAGAGCAGGAGCGGGGGGCACCTACCCGAAGTAGGCGGCGGAGGGCCGCGGGGTGCAGGCGAGCAGCCCTAGGAGCGCGCAGGAGGAGAGCCATCCCAGCAGGACGTGTCCATCCAGCATCTTGCAGCGGCGCCGGCGCTGCTCATCTCGTTCCCCCGCCGCGCCCGCTGCGGCCCCGCCGCCCGCCCCGCTTCTTATAGCGCGGCCGGCGGAGAGAGCCCGAGCGGCGGCGGGGCGGGCCGGGGAGGGGCCGCCGGGGGGGGAGGGACACGGAGGAGAGGCGGGGTGGGACAGGGGGACACGCCCCGGGAGGAGGGACACGGAGCGGCGGGGCGGGGAGAGCGCGGGGAACGCGAGCGGAGCGGGGAGAGGGGAGCGCGGGACGCGGCGGGGAAGGGGAGAGGGCAGGGGGTGAGCGAGATGGGCAGGGGAGGGAGGGATGAGTGTGCCAGGGTGCGTGTGCAAGGGACTGGCATTTGGGTATGGCATGGGCAGCAGGGCCAGGTGTGCAGGGCGTGGATGTTGCAGGTGACAGGGCTGGGTGGTGGTGCAAGGATCAGGGAAGATGTGCAAGGGCGAGGTGTGCCACATCTGGGCAGCTGTGCAAGAATGGAGCAGTGCCGAGAGGGCTGGATGTGCCAGGGGTGGGCAGCTGTGCAAGGGGGAGGTTTGGCACATCTGGGCCGCTGTGCACGAATCGAGCAGTCTGAAAGGGCTGGATGTGCCAGGGGTGGGCAGCTGCGCAAGGGGGAGGTTTGGCACATCTGGGCAGCTGTGCAGAGGTCGGATGTGGGAAGGCACAGCCGTTGCACACTCGTGTGCACACCCACGGCGCTGTGAGCAGTGCAGGGACACCGAGCAGCCCGGGCAGGAAGCAGTTAATGCCCTCAATGTCACCCTTTTGGCCGGCAGCGTTTTTCCAGGTCTGTCGATGTCACTGTCACCGTCATCCTGGAGGTAATTCCAGCAGCCGAGGACTGCAAGGTTCCCCTGCTGACCGTGTGTGTGTCACACCGCTGAGCCAGCCCGTGTCCCCGTGGGGACAGAGCCAGGAGGGCACTTGGCACTGGGCTCTCATCTCCAAAGCCACCGTCCCTGCGGGTTTGAGCTCAGCCCCAGCAGGTGACGTTTGGGTGTATGATGAGCAGCAAGGTGCTCAGAATGGGGTCATTGGCGTTTCTGACCCCCAGAATGTGTGGACAGAGCAGTTCAGGAGCCACACAGGGGGACAGTTCATGGGGATGAACCTTTTGTCCTGGAATATCTCCTGGAGCGACACAAAATTCACTGGGAGCTCAATAAATTTATTCTCACTTCTGATTGCACCCTTGAGCATTTCCAGCCTTCCCAGCCTTGTGCAAACTGTGTGGATTCTGCTTATTTTGGGGGGTGAGAAGGAGAAAGATTTTTTTTTAGTTTTTAATGTTTAAAACATCTCAGCCCAGCTCCTGACCACATTTTTGGCAAAACAAAAGTGTCCTTGTGGAAAAGCACCGTTCAAACTTCCCACATCCATGGGATGTGGGGGCTCCCACTGTGGCTCTGCATCAGCACCCCTTAGGGTGGGGGCTGAAACTGGCTTGGGGTGGGTGTTCCATCCATTCCAGCTTCCTCAAATCCATGTGATTCACCATTATCTGGGAATATCTCAGCTTTCCTTCTCCCAGTGAAGTGGCACCGAGTCAGCCCCCTGTGGGTGCTGGGGGTCAGAAGCCCCATGGGGCTACCACAATCATTTTATTTCATTAAAGCCCCATCTAGAGGCCTTTCCTGGAGGAGAATTTGGGAGATAGGACCAGTGCCAGGGTCGTGCCGAGTGTCCTTATCCTGCCACCCGAGCTCTTCCAGCTTGGGAAAAGGCAAGGCAGGGCTGTAGGTGGAGGCCAGGACAAGCAATGTTATCACTGGGAGGCTTTTCCTGAGCGTTTCTCTGGTGGAAAAAGCAGTTCAGGAGTCATTTTCCACGCACACCCCCGAGAAGCTGGTGATCCCAGCACGTGGAAGGAAACTCCAGTTGCTCCAGGCAGCCCCTGTGGGTCATGGAAAGGCAGTGAGCCCCTTGCTGTTCCTCATTTTCTCTGCCAACCCCGGGGTGATGCCCTGGCTGTGTGTGTGACTCTTTCCAAAGCGAGGCAGCACCAAAAATAGTCCCCACTTCTGCTTCCAGCCAGGAAAAAAAAGGGAAGCCCAAGCAGGCAGTGGCTCCTCCGGGGCTTTGCTGCTTGTCATGCCCGGGGACCACACATACAGCATCTTCCTGGGACAGCTTGGTGGCTTCCAGGTCCTTCAGGTGACAAAAATCTCGGTGTTTCTGCTCAGAGCAGTGGCCTGGGTGCTGTCCCCGCAGCCACCGACAGCAGAGGGCAGTGCCACATAGGAGCAGTGCCACGGCTCTGGAAAAGGGAATTTTTCTCTCCGGGATGGAAGGGACACAGCAGAGCCAGGGGAAAGCAGCCAAGCACCCACGGAGTTTGGTGGTGTAAGCGGCAATTCCAAAGGTCATATTTGTTTTCTTTGGGAGCAAAAGATGCCAGGATAATGCTGGAGAAGGAGCCCCAGAGTTGTTGTCACCTCTGGTGTGGCAGCAGCACAAACCCTGTGTCCTCACCCTGTGGGAAATGGATTTGTAGAGAATTTTTGAAATGACCACAACCCCACCATTGTGCTTCTGGCATGTGCTCCTGCAGGCAAAGCAGTTGTGGGAGTGACCTGTGAGGATCCAAGCCTGGCATCCTGCAAAGGGTCCCAAAATCCCATTCCCTGTGTCCCTGTCCTGTGGGTGACACTGTCCCATGGCAGCTCAGGGGCCAGGATCTCAGCCAGCACTGCTGTGTCCACCCTAGCAGGCTCTTCCCAGGGGGATCTGGAGGGTGATTTCAACTTTTCCTGCTCCATGACTCAGCTCTGGAGCAGAGCCTGCCTGAGGCTTCCCCATCCCAGAGGAGCCCTTGCTCCCATCCTTGTGTTTGTTGCAGGAATCCCAGCTCATCATTTCTCCAGGGATTTCCTTCTGTCAGGACCCAGGACATCCCTCTGGCTGTCCTGAGCAGCCAGGACCCCTGCCAGGGAGCTCAGAGACCCTGGCACAGAGCCCAAAACACCTGTGGGTTTGATTATGACCTATGGAGCAAATTACCAACCTTATATGAAGATCTGAAAGCCATGACAAGTTAAGAAGAATGACAGTGAATTTATCACGGGGTGAAAAAGTAGATAGTGGGATTTCTAGAATGGGGATTCAGGGGGGCAAGATGGAGGAATCTGAGCGTGTCCAGCCTTTCTCCTTCTTCTTCTTCTCGACCTCCATCTTCTGCTGTGATGTTGGCACTTACAGGTTGGTTTAGA
>JAWWEY010000115.1:1874445-1891655 GCA_035582745.1 Loriotus luctuosus
CCTTCCTTCCTTCCTTCCTTCCTTCCTTCCTTCCTTCCTTCCTTCCTTCCTTCCTTCCTTCCTTCCTTTCCTTCCTTCCTTCCTTCCGCCACTTCCTTCCTTCCTTTGTCCTTTTCGTCTGAGATGTGATTCATGAGAGGAATGGGCCATGCCAGGAATCTCCTCACTGCTCTGTGTGGCTGAGGAAGAGGAGGAAGGGATGAAGAGGAGGAACCTCCTCGTCAGGTTTAAGGAGAGTGAAGGACTCCCATGCTTTGGAGGTCCGTGGTTCCCAGTCACAGCTGTGTGCCACTCCCTTCTTCCCTAGTGGATTGGTGCTGGCAACTCCCAGTGATGTGTCCTAGAAAAGTCCAGAAGGTTGAACCCCTTCTGTGAGAGTTCTGTGGGGAGAAAGAGCATTTATTGTGAAGGAAGGTAGTTAAATATATAAATATGATGATATGTATGTGCATAGATAGGTAGATCACATATCCCTCTTCTTAGCTTTGGCTTCTGCTCCAAAGACAGTTGGAAGTCATAGAAAATCTCCCTTTGACTGTAACAAACTCTGGGACAACCTATTTGTCTTGTGTCTTGGACTCTGAGATCCTTCAGGATCCTACAAGTAGCTTCATACCTTGATTCTGGGCCAGGAAAGTTCTGCTTTTGAGCAACTCCTTTGTCTCATGTCTTAAGACTTTGAGCTCCTTTAGGTCTTGATCCTTCCAGTTGCTTCAACCTGTGATTCTGGGCCAGGAAAGTGCCATGTTTGCTTTGTGTTTATCCTTAAATACCGGGGCAGTTCTGTTCATTTTCTGTGCTTGGGCACTGGGTTGCAGAGGTTGAGGTGAAGCCTGGGAGCAGGGAGAGTTTTCCTGTGCTGGGCTGATGCACAGCACCTTATTATCCCTGCTATCAGGGACACAGAGTAATAATATATGGAAATTACAGGCATATCTCAGTCCCATCTCCCCTATCCCAGTTCAGGGCAGAGAAGGAGCCCGGTTAAGGCTTGTACATATCTGACAATGTGCAGCAAAACTTGGCTTGGAGCTGATGGGGTTTTGGGGCATGCAAAGGCAGAATTGCAGAGATTTGGTATCCTCCAGAGCTCACAAAATCCATCTCTGCACCCAACTCTCAGCTGGGATGGGTGCTGGGAGCTCCACAGGCTCCTGGCTGAATCCCCAGAGTTGGCCAAGCCTCAGTCCATGTGAATAATGGATTTGGTGGTTCTGGGGAATGGCATAATCCATTGGCAAGGGTGTGCTGCTGAGATTTGAGAAGTTTGGGCTCAAAACCCTGCTGGGATGGAGCAGAGGAAGCTGGTGAAGCTCATTTTCCCATCCCAGGGGCTGGTGCCATATCCACGGAGTTGCTGACTCTGAGCATTAAGGGGACATTGCGTCCTCCACCTTCACTTTGGGAATGGCACCTTAGGGGATGGGCACCTGAACAAATCACCACGAGCTAAGGCAGGGTGTGAACTCATCAGATGCCAGTTTTTCTGTGGTAACTGCCCGTGTGAATGCTCTTTCCCTGCAATAAACACGAGATGGTTCATATTCACCAGGGGGGGAAGAACGTTCACATGGGCTGTTCACATGGCTCACACCCTGGTTTGACTCCCAGTAACTTGGGCCTGTGCCTCTAACCTCAGTACCCTTGAAAAGCCATCCCAAAAAAAAGAAAAATCCAACTCCTCTGCTTTACATAAACCACAAATTTTGCCATTTCTTCGTTTCAAATTGCAATTGTTTCGGTTCATCTTTGGTTTGCCAGAAAGGATTTGCTGCTGCTCCACTGCTCCTGTTTTGGCAGGGAACTTGAGGTCCTTGAGGTCCTGGTGGCCAGGACCAGCCAACAAGGGCAGATAATCTACAGACACCACACCAGCTTTTCTTGCCTCATAGTCAGAGACCTTCTGGGCACTGACAGAATATTAATAATTCCTGTTTCTCACAGCCAGCTCCCGAGCCCTGAAGAGATTTAAACATGTGGAGATATGAATTCAGGCACATAAAAAGCTCTTTAAGCCAGTGGAGAAGGGTGGTGTGGTTGTGGGACGAGCGTTACTCCCAGGCTGCCTTGAGGTCACCATGTGTTTTCCAAGTGCTTTCCATAGATCTGGGAAATGGCCACGAAGTGTTCTGAGGGAAAGACCTGGATTTTCTGAAGGAAAGGCCTTGGAGCAGTGGTCTGTGAGTCTTCCAGTGCTGCACAGATAAAAACCTTGCCTAGGAGCAGGCACAGCATAACTGTGCATGAGCCCGAGGACTGAGCAAGGGAAAAATGTCTTTAAAAGATTCCAAGAACTGGACTGAATGTTCCAGTCAAATAAAAATACCCACCAAACCCACAACCTACTTGCTTATGGGCTGGGACTTTGTCTCATGATGATCCCAAGGGCTGACTCAAGTTATCTGAGGCATCT
The DNA here is from genome assembly GCA_035582745.1 of Loriotus luctuosus. NCBI lineage: Eukaryota > Metazoa > Chordata > Aves > Passeriformes > Thraupidae > Loriotus > Loriotus luctuosus. Next base: position 1,876,859 of record JAWWEY010000115.1, read on the forward strand.
CCTTTCAGGTGAGATGGGGAAGATTAAATTCATCCTCCAGGAAGCCTTCCACCAATTGGGGACAGCTCTGCTTTGAAATCAGGGTTTCCTCACAATATCCAAGCACACCTTGAGTCTCCAAGCACACCAGGAGTGGTATCTCTGCTCTTTTGGGTGACAGAACCTTTCCTAAGAGACCTCTGGACCAAATTCACTTAATTTTAGCCATGTAATGCTCAACTATCTGAGCCAACCATCTTAGAAAGTTGGGCACCCTCTGAGGGCGATTCATCCTTCCTGAGATTGGGATCTCTCTAGTGGATGTGATGAATCACTGTCTGGAGCTGCCTATCTCTCTCCATCCACTCCAGGAACAGCCTGAACACCTCCCTTTTAGACAGCTAAAGTGGGGAGGGATGACTGGGTGCCTGAGCATCCCACAAATATCATTGATGTGATGCCAGTTGGTGTCTGGGAGGTTTTTATCCCTATTTTAAGAGAGGCTGATGAGAAACCTGAGGTGTGTGTCAGGTCCTTGACCTTCCTTGTTGATTTTGCCTGGAGAAAAGTGGTCAAAGACCAAAATCATCTTCTTCAAACTCTTCTGGTTTTAACACAGTATTTTTCAATACATTTTTCCAGGAAATATTTGCACCCTTCAGAGGGCAGCTCATGGTTTGTGACTGGCCAATGGCTTGGTAGAGCTTTGGACAGTGCTTTGGAGAAATATGGAGCTGCTGACAGTGTTTGTTAACTGTAGAATCACAGAAATAATAGAAACATAGAAGGGGTTTAATTGGAAGAAAGAGTTTAACTGGAAGGGACCTTGAAAGTTATTTCATATCAACCCCCTGCCATGGCAGGGACACCTTCCATGATCCCATATTGCTCCAGACCTGTCCAAGCTGGCCTTGGACATTTCCATGGATGGGGCAGCCACAGCTTCTCTGGGCAACCTGTGCCAGGGTCTCACAGCCAAAAATTTCTTCCTAATACCTCATCTAAATCTCTTTTAGTTTAAAACCAAGCTGAGAGTTGGTTTAAAAACCTCTCCCCCTGAACTTGCTGCTGAGTATTTTCCGTGTATGTCTGTGGCTCAGGAGGGTGAGATTCATCATGGCAAGCTCTTGTCACCCAAAATGAAACCTCTGCTCCATAATTTCCATGTAGAACCCTTTTTTAGGGACTAACTCCCCCAGAGGGCAATTCCACCCCACCTATTCCAGCCATCTATCTTAGGACAGAGCAAGCTGATCTCCTGTGGCCCTGATGAGTCTGTTACAAGGCCAGAGAGGGTTTGGGTGATACCATTTACTGCATTCCTAACGTCAAGGTGTTCCACAGAGATTAGATGAATTCCATTGAGCATTGGTTTCTGCCATGAGCATGTGTGAAATTCCAGTCCTGGTGAATCTAGACGAGGTTTTTTTGTTCATATCCATTGAAGTCCTGCAGCCTTGAGAAGCTGTTTAAAGCTGGAATGGTGTGAACTGGCACAGCTCCATAGCCTGGAGGATGGGGACAGCAGGTGACAAATGTCACACTAACAATGTTACAGCTCAGAGGTGAACCCTCAGCTCGTTTGTGGCTGAGGAAGCTGCAGGAGCTGCTGCTTGCGCAGAGTCAGGGCTTGAGAAGTTTGCTAGTACCTACACGTCCTCCCAAAATCTTAATTGTGCTAATCCTCCAGCAACCCTGACTCCAGGGAACTTTCTAACCACGCTCTGGAAGCTTCCTTCTTGCTCTGCTCTGCTGCAAACCTCCCCAGTGAGAAAGCCTCTGTCTCCAGACTGATTTCATAAGAGCAAACCTGGCTGTTTCATCAGGCTTTTGTGGATGTGTGCTTGGAGGAGGTGACCTGGAAATAGGGAGGTTTCCCCAGAAAACCCTAAGCAACTGAAGCAAACCCTAAGCAGCTGAGGGATATCACCACACCTGGTCTCCAATGATCTCCAGATTTCCATGGCAACTTGGTTTTCATTATGATTTCCTCATTCTTACCTTTATGCCAAAAATGATTACAATCATGTTTTTAAGGTAGTGCAAAGTTTCAGCTCTGCAAAATTTGAACAAATTGACCTCATTTTTCTCCAGTTGAAGCATCCATCTGCTTTCCTGTAACTCCTTCATGTCTGAACACCTTTCCCTTTGCTTTCCTGTCCTTTGCATCATGTTTCCCCTAGGATTTAAGAAACCCTCTCATTTGTTGGTGCAGTGCAATCCATGCCTAGTTTAGGAAGTCAGAGCAAAAGGTGGGAGCAGCAAGCTCAGCTTTTTAGCATAAAACCAGTCCATATTTCCAGGGCTTTCTTAAAAATACTGACAGCTTGATGCCACAGGTGACAGGGGTGCCCTGCAGTCTTGGATGGATAAGGTTTAATTGCCAAATATTCTGTGTACAGTGAATTTAGTAAAGGCAGAATTAGCCCAGCTGGATGTTTTTGTATCCACCCATCCATCATCCATCCCTCCCTCCATCCCTCCCTCCCTCCATCCATCCATCATCCATCCATCTATCCATCCATCATCCATCCATCCATCCATCCATCATCCATCATCCATCCATCTATCCATCCATCATCCATCCATCCATTCCATCCATCCATCCATCATCCATCCATACATCATCCATCCATCATCCATCCATCCATTCCATCCATCATCCATCCATCCATTCCATCCATCCATCCATCATCCATCCATCCATCCATCCATCATCCATCCATCCATCCGTCCATCCATCCATCCATCCATCCCTGTGTTTGTCTCAGTCTGTGGACTGGGTCCCATCCCAGGAAATTCCACCATTAGTGATTGATAGTTCTACCCATCTGAAAGTGGATCTGAGATGTAAAAGTCTGTGGGCTCATTTTTTAGGATTGCAATGAGGATTCCATCACATTTTTACCCTACTGGGGAAATAGTTGGGCTGAAATGCATTTTTTGGGAACAGCTTTGAGCTGAGGTCTTGATGATGTCAACAGGTTGGGACAATCCATCCTTTCTTTTGGGGGATTTGACCAGTTGGGGATTCATCAGCTTCATGACACTTCAGGTCTGCTTCTGAGCTGAGTCTGGTTCCAGTGAACTGGTTCCCATTTCCCTTCCAAATTGGAAAAAATGCTTTGTGTAATCCAGGTATCTGGCTGGGAGTTTGTCATTTCAAGAGTACTTGGAGCAGATAATTCCAGGAGTGTCCTATGAACCCTCTGGATCACTGGAGGTCTGGAATGAAACATTCCTGTGCTCTGTCCCAGGCTGGTGAGGTAAGCAGGACCCTGCTCATGGTCACAATGCTGCTGATCACATCTGTCTTGGGAGGAGAGAGCAGAGGTGGGATGGGAGAGTAAAACTTTTGGTGTTTGCTTTGAAAGTTGTCTCTTCCAACAGTAAAGAGGTTGAGTTTGACTTAGACCTGACTTAGGCCTGACTGGACTATCATGGCACCCATGACTAAGGATCTTTGATGACATTAATTAGTTGTTTCCTGCCTCAGAAGCAAAAGTCCTATTTAGGTATTAACCTAGACAAAAACTATTTATTTGTGAGAAATTTATTTGTGAGAATTTTATTTGTTTTCAACTCAGCTCTGTTGTAAGGGACGCTGGCTGCTCTGGTGAAAAAGATCTGTGGCTCATTGATACAAGCAGCTTTAATGCTTTAAGCTGGAAAAAATTAAGGAATTTAAGGGGCTTTTTTTATTGTTACCACTGTTAGATTTGTACAGAGTGGAGGGCTTTGGAGCAATACTGAAGTCCACCTTGTCGTGGCACCTCCCGGCGCGGAGGGGCACCTCTGTGACCTCTCCCTCTCCTCAATACAACTTTTAGTCAGTTTTGTACTGCCCGAGGCCTTGGGAGAAATTAGAATCCAGGTCTAAGGGTTTGCCTGCGTGTGGAAGTCCCAGCAAATTAAAGTCCTGATCGAGTTTCTGTGGTGCAGCAAGTTACCACACATCAGCTGACCCCTGGTACCTGTCTGTGTGCTCACTAGCCTGCAGCTAGTGAGGTAATTAGACTTTGCTTACCCACAATGAAAAAGGGTTAATTTAAATCACATTTGCCAGCATTTGCTGTAGGCTAGGGATTCACATTTGTAGGATTGCTGTGGGTCAGCTAGCACCAGGGAGTAATTTGAGCTGCTCTTGCTTGACCATGAGATTGAGCCCTAAGTGGGATTTGTTGTGGTGTCTGAGCAGTGATTCCTTCAGGATGTGCTCCAGGACATCCACACTCAGAGTTCTGCAGCAGAGACATCTCTTCCAGTCTCCTCTGTGGTCGATAAGGAGGAGAAATGGGTGATTGTAGTGAGACATGATTCTTACCCTAAAGATCTTTAAAAAAAAATAGAGTGAAAACACCTTGAACTGTGCCCTCAAATGGTGTTTCTTAATTCTCCTAATTGCTGAGAGGGAAAGCTGGATGGCTGTCTCAGATGGAGACCACTCCATGCCTCCTGGAGGTCATCAGCTGGATGACGAATGAATCACAATGGACATATGGATGACAAATGGACTCCCATTACAATTTTATCAATCAGTTTTGTCACAGATTATGAGAATCTTGTGCCATCCAAGGAGCCCCCACCTGCCTCTCAAAAGGCCTCAGGTCTCCCAGAGATCCCATCTCAGACCTGCTGATATTTCAGAATATGTGACCTCAATCTGGAGCACCTTTCAAAGGAGAATCACTGACTTTGAGGCATTCTGTTGCAGTTTATTCAGTTGCTGCTTCCTGTTTGTGTTTCAGGGTTTGTGAGGAACAGGTAGGAATGTACTTCCACTCCTGGTTGCTCTGCTATGGTGTCCCATGTAGGTAGATCATTAGTGATTTCTATACATTTTATAGGTGTTCATGATGACTCAGAGAGCTGGGAATTCTCTGCAGGGTGCAATTCCTGACTCCATGTGAGCCAAAATCATAGGACTGGTCAAGTTCCAAGGCACTGAGTGCACAGGGGATGAATGAAGAGGCTTTGAGCTTAGAAATAATGTCCCAAGTACTTATTTACTCTTTCAAATCAGAATCTTTCAATAGCCTGTACAATGCTGCAAGTTTCCTTTCCCTAACATAGATAACCTTTTCCAAGTTTCCTTCCCTGATACAGATAGTCCTTTCCATAATCTCAGTTTTGAGATTCCTAATTTCTTGTACAATCCTCAGCAGGGAAAAGGACTAAAGGTCTTTAGTCCTGTGGAAATAGTGAATTTCCAGAGAGTTTGATACATTTGGCTGAATGCAGGTGATTAAAACCATTTGAGATTTCCCTGGGTTTCATGTGCAGCTTTCCCACAGGACCCTCATGATCTTGTCTTTTGTATCTCATAGACGGGTTTTCACATGGAAATATTTAGGAAATTTTTAGCTAATTGAATTGATTCCTGAGCTTCAGATCCAGATATTTTTATTTGGCTTTCTACCAGAGTGATCCAAGTGAGTGATCCAAATCAGTGGAGGTTTAAGGCTCCCTGTTGGGGTGTAGGCAGGAGTGTGCAGTGCCATCCAAAGGGGTGCTTTGTGTCACCCCAGGAATCCACATGATTTAGGGAGCCAGGCTGGAGCCAGGTGGGTGCTGGAAAGCAGCTCAAATGGTACTCAACACAACCTGTGCTCAAGCAGTTGAATTCCAGCCTGAGAATTCAACATGTGATAAACTATGGGGGGGGAAAAAATAAAATATCCGGAGAATTTCAAGCAGGCGAGTACAATTTCTCCCAAAAGGCAGCTCTTGGGAGGTTTGCTTTGGAATGGCATGCTGCCTGGCTGGAAATGGTGTTATGTAAAGTAAGGCCAGCTAACTTCTGTGCAGCAGTGAAGGTTTATCCTGGGAATAATGGGAGTGATGGCTGGGAGCTCTGCCAGCCTGGTCGTGGAGCTCTTGGCCATCACAGGGAGGTGTTGATCATGGAGACAGGGGGATGAAATACAGAATTAGGGAATTCTGGAATGTTAAGGGGTTGGGATGGATCTGGAGGATTATCCTCCAGTCCCAATCACCCCCCCCCCCCACCACAGACAGGGACACCTCCCACCAGGCCAGGCTGATCCAGACCTTTCCAACCCAGCCTTGAGAACTTCCAGGGCTGGGGCATCAACAGCTTCCCCAAGTAACCTGAAAATAGGAAAGAAAAGAATGACTGAAATATGACAGAACAGAAGGAGCCCTGTGTTTTGGTTCAGCTAATTTGGCTCAGGTTGAGCCAATGTTCAGGGAAGTGGAAGTTCATTTGATGTGTGGAGGTGAAGGAATCCCACAGTTTCCTGACACTGGTAGCCTACTACCTGCCACTGACCCTAAATTGACTTTAAGTAGTTCTCACTTTCAAGAGTAATCGAGTAGCACTGATTTAGATCTGGGTCTGATTATTGTTGGAGAGGAAAATTAAGGTGTTTGTCTTACCTAGAAGGATAAGTCATGGCGTTACACGGGATAATCTTCAATTTACCACCACAAGCAGCCGTACTAAAGGCAGGCAGGTAGGTTATCAAAGCATTGAGCTTCCTTTGCAACAAAAAAAAATGCATCATGCTCAGGTGACTGATTGCAGCAGAGCTGCTGTGGCTTGACACGTTCACAGCCCTCAGCAGCCCTGCAACACCTGAGCATGACCTCAACTTAATCCAGAGTCAAGGGCAAAGGAAGAGATTTAAGCCTCGCCGTCTTGGTGGAGGCTCGGAGCGCACGCATGGACAGTTGCAGCAGCTCTGCTGGCAGGCAGCAACTTGTGAATTACTTGATCTCATTCATTGTGTGCCAGTACCTTGCTTCTCGTCACCTTGGTGAGCAAACAGAGGCAGGCAGAGCCACGGCCTCCGCGTTTATGGAAAGCGTTGCTGTGCTGACGCGCACACCCGCGCACGGACCCACGGCAAGGAATGGGCTCTGCATGGGCACACACCCCTCAGCTGAGTCTGAAATGAGGGGTGACAGGCCAGCAGAACCTACAGGAGACACTGCTCCAGCCCAGTGTTGGGACTGTTGGGGTGATACAGCACACCTGGACTGCAGGGTTCCATCCCCTGCCCGTGCCAGAAAGGTGTTGACGAACTGGAGGGCAAAGAGCCAGAGGGATGGAAGGACTGATGCTGATGGGCAAGGTTGGCTCTAGGTGCTAATCTAGGCCAAAGAATGAGGGGATAATGGCTCTCAAACATTTATCAGGTGTATGTGTGGGAAATGGATTTATAGAAAATTCTTAAATTCTTGATGGAAGGTGTACATGTATGCAGTAGGGGAAAGCAAGCAGGGATCGTTCTGCAGGGTAGCAGGAGCACAACTTGGAGAAGGAAAGAAACGGTGAGATACCAGTGAAATAGCAGAGAAAACAACTTGCCTGCATGCTCTAGAATCTAGAATCTACAACCTAGACTCTGGAATGACAGCGTAGAGGAGTGATGTTAAAATGATAAAAGTACCACAATTTGATTTATTCAACATGATCCCAGGCAAGACCATGGGCATGTGTGATGGAGGTTTCCATTTTATGGCTGGGTGGTACCAAATGAGTCATGTTTTACTGGAATTCAGTCAGGGTTTATCTTCAGCTGGTGAGAAATCCAGGGGTGCCCTGACTTCAGTGAAGCTGTTGCAGAATCCAAAGAAATGGGAGAGGTGATGGAAGGGCTGGAATTCAGGATATGACTGGATGGACTATCCAGGCATTTGTCTGTGCCTCAGCCTCAGGACTTGAACATTCACTTGTTTGGATACAAAATGGTGAAATTGCCAATTTGTGACTTTGTGTACCAAAGGGACAGCAAACTGCACAATTACAACTTCCCACTGACTGCAATGATTCACTGTGACCAGGTTTGAGTGCCTTCAAGTTAATAATGAAATTTATCTTCTAACCTGATCAGTCACTGTGCCCACACATCCTTCCCTCTGCACTGGACAGGTGTGGGTTTGATGGGAGGACTGCTCAGTGTCAGGAATTGGTTGGATGGTCACATCCAGAGGGTGGTGGCTCCATGTCCACATGGATCAGTGACCCCAGGGTCCCTCAGGGGTCTGTGTGGTGTCAGTGCTGTGTAATTCCTTTATCAAGGATGTGAATCAGTGGGATTGTGGGAACCCTTTGCAGATAACACCAAGCTGAGTGGTGCGGGTGGCACCACAGGGACCTGGACAAGCTCCAGAGGTTCAACAAGGCCAGGGCAAGTTCCTAAATCTGGGGAAACCCTGGGATGAATCCAGGCTGGGATGAAGGGACTGAGAGCAGCCCTGGGGAGCTGGATTTGGGGGTGCTGGTGGGTGAGAGGCTGGGCATTCCCTGGCCATGTACACTGGGACCAGAAATCCTCCCACAGGTGAGGGACGAGATGCTTCCTCTCTGCTCCCAGGAGCCCCCAGCTGGAATTCTGCATCCAGCTCTGGAATCCTCAGCACAGGAGCAGGGCCAGAGGAGGCCACAGAGATGCTGAGAGGGCTGGGATTGCTCAGCCTGGAGAAGAGAAGGTCTGAGGAGACCTTAGGGCCCCTTCCAGTGCCTGAAGGGGTTTGCAAGAAAGAGGGGCACAAACATTTTAGCAGGAGCAGCTGGGATAGGACAAGGCTCAGTGTTTTAGGGAAGGATTGATTCAGATTAGATACAAGGAATGCATTTTTTGTGATGGAAGTGGTGAGGCAGTGGCACAGGTTGCCCAGAGATGTGGATAACCCATCCCTGGGAGCATTCAAGGCCAGGCTGGACAGGCTCTGAACAACCCCACATGCTTGAAGGTGTCCCTGGTCATGGCAGGGGGGTTGGACACAGGAACTTGTCCCTTCCAACCCAAACCATTCTGTGATTCCACAAATGAAAATCCTCTCACTTAGGTTGCCATAACTGGGTTGTGATTGAGTTGCTGCCTGTAAGAACCTTTCCTTTCATCAGATCTGTGGGTGAATAGTCAGGCTACATTTAGGTAATTACATTTTTAAGTGGTTTATGTTCAGTGAGATGGGTCCTACCTGAGCTGCAAATGAGCTTTTGAGAATCTCCTGAGTGCATGAGAACAGGGAATTCTTTGTCAGAGCCCCTCAGCTCTGTCCAGTGCTGTCTTTTAGCTTTTCCTGAGTGGGGGTGAGGTGAAGAATTGATCTTGTGCCGCTCAGAGGAGTAGGACACAGATATTCCCCTCCTTTGGGCACACCCTCAGTGTGTGAGGTGGTCATTTCCCAACTCCCCATTATTAAAGGGTGTGAAAGGGCTGTACCCACAACAGAGGCACAAAGACTCTCAGGATCGGCATTGTTTGAGGACTGTGCTACTTCTCTCTTTAGCACCCTGCTGATAAGGAACCAGCATGTTCCTTAATCAAAGATCTGGTGTTTAAGAAGAGGCTCCTCACAGAAAATGGCCAAAAATGCTCACAAATGTAGCAAACAGTCAGGGTTTATTGATTGACCTGACAAGATACTAGTAGCAGAAGGGCATATGGAACTTGCAAATTAATTTTTGGAGCTCTCCACGAGCGTGATGGAATCCCAGTGTGCTCTTGGCTGTGGAGTTACATCAGATCCCTGTGTGAATGCAGCTGGAAGGAAGGAGGAAGGGTTTTGCCATCACAGCCAGGGTGGGGCTGGTATCCTTAGGGACACACTAAATGCTGTTAAGGACCTGAGTGCTGGGCTTTCTGGAAGTCCAGGGATGCTGTTTGTCCCCACCTGCCATCCCAGGGAGCTGACAGAGATCCCTGGGTTCCAGCAGCCTTGCCGTGGTACACCCTGTGCTGCTCCAAAACGCCTTGGGATGAGATTTGCACAGAAGGGACAGAGCAGGAATGAATTGTGTCTGTGCTGAGCTCCTTCCAGCTGAGACAAGCTCGGCAGCAGGATCTCACCCTGCCCATCTCTCGGGTGGGCTGCTGATGTTCTCTGCCCTGAGATGTGCAGGATGTCCCTGCTTCAGCCTGTGCCACTGAAGAACCAGTCTGGACTCTTAACTTTTTGGTCTTGAGGTTGTTTATTAATTCTTATCTATAAAATTTACTTTCTGCCCAGCCGAGATCTGCTCAGCAGGGCAGCCACAGACACTCTGACCACCCCCGAGGTGGTGTTGTCCTTTTAAACTACAAACTACATATATCATATTTACACTGAATTCCCAATACCTATCACCTGTGTTAGACAGTGCACTTCTACTCTAAACCAATCCCAAAGTGCCAACATCACTGCAGAAAATGGTGAACCACAAGAAGAAAGAAGGACTAGACACACCCTGATTCCTCCATCTTGTCCCCACAACCCCCACACCAAAAATCCTAAAATCTACATTTTCACCCTGTGAATATCTTATTATTACACCATTCAAACCTGTGTGACTTTCATGTCCTCATACAAAGCTGGCAACTCACTGCAAGGGCCAAAATCAAGTCTCCAGGTGCTCTGGGCAGCATACCAGGGTCTCCGAGCCCCCTGATGGAGTTCTTGGCAGCTCTGGACATCCAAAGGGATGTGCTGAGTTCCCACACCCATCCAGCTGGCAGCCAGAGATCTCCCCACTCCTTCTCCCAGCCCTGGCTGGACCTCGTGGCTCACTGCACAGGGACCCTCGTGGTCCTGGGGCAGGAACTCCATGAGGTGAGTCAAAAAATGGAGCCTCCACCCGGTTGGCCGCGCTGTGCTGAGCTTGTCTCGGCTGGAAGCCACTGTTTGCATGTTTTCCCATAGCTACTGGAATCTGTTTGATTCCAGGCTGAGGTGTGACACACAGCTCCTGGATGGGAGCTGGCCCCGTGGATTTGGATTGTCTCCCAGGTGCTGAATTATCCAAGGGAGAAGCGCATTTTTCTTCACCTTCGTGGTGTGGTGTCTCAGGGTTGGGGGCTTTGTGAGGAGTTAAGATCTCAGGCATGCAACTTTTGGGGCTGAAGAAATCCTTTTGCTCAGTATTGACCCAATACCTGCTCTCACAGCCCCCAGGTGGGAGCTGTGTCAGGCTCATGGCAGGAGCTCTGCCATGCCCCAGCATTCCCCAGATTCCTGGGTCATTAAACAGCTCAGAGAAGCTCCAAGGTTATTATCAATTATGCTGGTATCTAGATTAGTCCCTGCTCTGCCACCTTATCAGTAACAAAGCCATAAAGGTGGCCTTTGGGATTCTTATCTCCTCACTTGGATCAAATCCCCAATCTTGGTTGCCCACTAAGTTGATCTCATCTGCTCAGCCCTTTGCTCTGCCAGCAGCTCTGCAAAGGGCTCAGGCTGTAAAACCATGACCAGAATCCTGATTTGCTTTATCCAAAGCCCTCTGCAGCCAGCTCTTTCCAGGAAACACTGATTTCACTCCAGGCTCATGGAAGTGATGCACTTCCAGCGAAGGGAAACTGGCAAAATGCTTTTTGATTTCCAGTCTTCAGGAGCTGGGCTCCAGGTGGGGACAGCCTGACCACAATTCCTTACCTGTCTCTGTGAAAAAGAGGAGAAACAGCAGAAAAGACAACCTGAAGAATGATATTATCCAAAATTAGAGGTTTGACTTGGCTGCCCCAGTGGTTTTTTTCCACCTATCCTAAAAAACCCCACAAACAGAAGCTCCCAAGTGGTTTTAAAGGGGAGCTGATAAAAGTAATAATTCATTTGTACATTAATAATAATGTACAAGCCACATGCAACAGTGGATGAATTCAGAAGTTTAAAGTGAGTCTGAGGCTTGGGGATCTGATCTGGGTCAGGTTTGTGTGATTCTCTTTAGGCAAATCTGCTCAAGACTTTTGTGAGCACCAAATCTTAGACAGCTCTTGTCTGAGTCTTCCCTGGGTTCCTACCTGTGCTTTCTCCTGGGTTTTTCCTGTTGGCCATCATTTAAGGAATTCCAGAAATAGAAAGAATGGGTGAAAATATGTTAAATATACACGTTGTACAAAGACACAACTGTGTCACCTCCCTGCACTCATTTCCTATCTCAGTTTATTGTTTTTTGCTCCCCTTGGAGTCAGCTCCATCCAGCTGGAGAGGCAGGGGCTTCCTGGAGGCCTTTTTATTGGAAATCTCTTACTCTGGAATAGATTTTGGATCAGGCTGTGGATCAAACCTTCCTCCTGCATGTCCAATTTTATTTCTCCTCCTGCTAAAGCATCCCTATAGATCTTTGTCAATTTAGAAACTGATATGAAAACAGTAGTTTTCATTAAAAACAAGTTTTTAGTTAAATCTCTCAGTGGATAATTTTGGTCGGTAAAGCAGAGCTGGACATAGATTTATTGGAAGTTTGACCTAAAAGGGGTTTTGTTATTTTTGATTCAGGTTTAATTATTTATTTATTGAAATTCTTGGAGATTTCAATGGTTTTAAATTATGGAAGTCTTAAAACACTTGGAGCAGGCATTTCTTCAGAGCAGGGTCCAATGTGGAGCACCTAACACAGGGAAACCTGGGTCATGCGGGGGATTACTCATTTTCCTTGCATTAAATCTAATCCTTATGAAAACTTTCCTTGAGCCAAACACTTAACCACATGTTTAAGCACGTGGGACATCCTGTCCTTAACATTCTTGCTTGTGTCTCATTGATCCATCTCTCAAGGTAAATCAGGAACAAATGGAATTGACCCAGGAGGGGGAAAAGGAAATTTCCAGCCCCTCACCACCTGCCCGACTTAGTAGTGTGAGTTGAAAGGTTGGAAACTTTAAAAAAACCTCAGATCAGACAAGACTTGAGTGGAAATGCAGAAAACAACAGCGTTTGGTGTTGTTCCAGAGATTAAAAGGATAAAATTTATTGATGAAGTGGGGAGATTCCTAAATAGAAGTGAAGCCTCCCTCACCCTAAATTGTGTTTATAGGCTTACCACAGTGGAAGTGAGGTTTTCATAACCACTGACAAATCCCTGATTATAGGCAGAGACAGGATGTGCACCTCTGGAGCTCTTCTAAAGAACACCCACCCAGTGATCCATCAGCAGTTCACCACTGAAATACAGCTCATTCATTAATAATCCATCATCTACGTGTCAACAGCTTTGTCCCTAATTCCCTAATGGAATGGCTGTTTCCATGGATGGGGATGGTGATATTATTCCCACTTCACAGGAAGGAAATTGAGGCAAACCAGAATGCCCCCAGTGCACAGTCCCATGCTCACACCTTAATAACTACATCACCTTCTCTTTCTAATTAAGGTAATTTACTGATAGAATTGATCCATGTGCACACTGGGGTGATTATTATCTCCAATCTAGTGTTGGGACAGTTTCATAACCCACCCAAATCTGTCAATGCTGAAGGTTCTCCATCTCCAACAAGGGGGCTGGGAATTTTTGTTACTCAGTGCTCAGGAGGTTCCTATGTGTGCTTAATCCAGAACTGGGAGCCTGAAATTGAAATTATCACTCTTAAGGTAAAACACACACACATGCACACCAAAAAAAAAAAAAAATTCTGGGGAAAATCTGCTGCAGTTCTGATTGGCAGTGTTTGATGATTAAAAACATGATTCATCCAAAAACAACCCACGCCTTGCAGTCTGTTCCCAGAGCTCTGGCGCCAACCAAATTCTGGGTACCCAAGAGACATTTCTGTCCTGTCACAGCAAGCAGCATGGGAATTGCAGCAAGGCAATCCCTTCCCCTGTGCTGGCACGGGGTGTCTTTCACAACACTGGGGACCCAGGGTCCAGCTCACTCACAGGAAAGCCTTGGGTGCAAAAGGCTTTGTTGAGCAGGATGCTGCTGCACAATGAATGAAAGGGCCACAGCTGAGGTGTTCCCAAATGGTTCTTAGTTGAAGACCCTTGCTGATAAGTGATTAGATGCTCTCAACAAAAGGTGGTGCTAAAAGGATCAAGGAGGAAAGTCGGTGCTGAGTGGGAGCAATTTGCTGGTGAGAATCAACATCCTTATTCCTGTAAGGCTGGAGAAGGCTGCTAATTCCAAGGCATAAATCCCTTTGAGGCTTGCCACATCCCGGGTTTCAGCCGACACTGGGATGGGTTAAAAGCAGGAGGGGCAGCATTGTAAAGCCATGATCTTATCCAAGTCTCATCCAGCTCGGCTATTTATATGGTTGTAGATATATTGCATCCCATTGTCTAAGGCAGAACGTAGTGCTCAGCCCTTTGAGGGCTCGTGGGGAATGCTCCTCTGATCAGGGGATTTTACAGCACTCGGTGATAGGGGACTTTGTGGCCTGGAGCCGTGGAACATCTCAGCCTGATCGTGTCAGATTCCTTCCCGAAAACAATGAGGGGCTGGAGTCACTACTTGGGTGGGAAACCTCCAAGGAAATCTCGGTATGACTCTGTATCTTCAGGACAATTAGGACCGTGAGGGCTACACCTGGTGGCTCCTTTGTCAGGTCTAACAACCCCTGTTTGAGTTAGAGCATTCAAAGAGATGACCTGCGTGGCATTTCCTAAAATTCCTGCAGCTCACACTCAGACCTTTTAAACCTCACAGGAATTTATTGGAACCTACTGTAATGTCAAAGATCAAGAAATGAATTAATAATTCAGGTTAAAACTCTGGTTCTGAGCACCAGAGAGAAGTTTGGTGATATTCAAAGAATCTCTATGTGTGACTTCAGTCCCGTGTCCAATATCCTCCCCTGTGAAGGGAAGGCTGATGTAGCAGATGGTATGGATCAGTCATTCCTCTCTGATTTGGATGTCCCTCTGCTTTTCCAGGCATTCTGCAGCTTTTCAGTACATCTGGATGTTCAGTAACATCTGGATGTGGCAGTTGGGTCCTCTCCCGATGCCTTGTGCAGGCTGCCCTAGCGCAGAGGCTGGACAGAGTTCCAGAATAAAGCAGGGATTTATTAAAAGGATCTCCTCCATGGATGCACCTTGGGCAGCACCAGAGCCCAGCCAGGGCTGCACCCAAGATGAACCAAAATGG
>JAWWEY010000115.1:1891858-1910497 GCA_035582745.1 Loriotus luctuosus
CACAGAGCTCACCATGCCCTGATGTGAAGCTCAGACCCACACACTAAAGCAGCACAGAATCTGAAAATATAAAAGCTCAAACCTGAAGCATCAGTTCTCCCCTGTGCTGAGTTCTGTGTTTTCCCCTCCTCCTTTGGGCTCACTCTGCAGCCCTGCTGTGCTCAGCATTCCCATCCTGGGGCTCAGTTCCCAAATCCCCACATCCCCCTGGGGATTTTCCATGATGCCTGGCTTGGCACCTGGGCCATGGAGGTGGCTTTGGGTGGTGACATCCTGACCCCTCTCTTTGTGCTGTCCTTCACTCTCACCCCTCTGATGTTTCCACATCCTTCAGGCTCTCTCAGTGATGATGTGGTGGGGTTTTTTGGGCTGTTGTAAGAAAGTTCAATAGCACTGAGATGATCTCAGGGAGTTCCAGTTAAAACCAGCTTTGTCTGATGGCAATTGCTCAGCACGGTGACTCTGGAGAGTTGTCAACTCCCCATGTATTTCTTTTGTACTATGCTGATCCTACGTATGACCATTTTGAATTCTTTATTCCCTCTTTTTCTTTACATTCTGACTAAAAATGCTGTCCCAACATCACTTTTATCACCTCTGTTTAACAATCTCATTTAAAAATTGCACGAAATTAGCTTTCCATAGAACTGTGGTTACTACCACTAATTATATTACAATTTTTCCATCCTCTGTGGGTTCAGTCTTGTCTCATCCAATTCCTTTTTGGGCCAGATAACAGATTTACAGTTATCCATTTGCTCTTTAACAACACAGTGGATTCCTAACCTATTTGGCATTCTCTTGTTTTCCATCATCACTTGGAGATTTATTACAAATGTTAACAGTAGTTATCCAGAAATATCCAAGATTCCCTTCCTTCTTTATCTCCTTGTTTATCTACAGGAGGTTAATACATTATTAGGGACTACAAATGTGTGTTTGAATATCTCTGTATGTTCTCTAACAACACATCAAACAATTATTTATTGGTCATCCTCATGTTCTTAGCACTGCTGACCATGGATTATCCACTATGGGCTTTCCTTATCACTTATCTGCCTTTTTGTGTGCTAATTTATATTCACAATTTCCCACTCTTCTCACTTGGTCTTTGAGTGCACAGAGGATTGGGGTGAGTGAGATTCATGAGCAGTGCTGGGAGCTGATGGATGGCTTTTAAACCCCACCCCATGGGATTTCACCTACATTTATTCTCTTTTAGTAAGAGCAAAGGTGAATTAGGGAATTGCATTCACTTTTCTTAAACTTCTCATGCTCTACCTGGACAGATTTTTTTTTACCCTCCCCTTGTAATTCAGTGCTCCTGTATCACAGTCCCAGTAGAATCGTTGATTTCTTAGAACCACAAACATGTCCTTTTGTCTTTAATCATCTACCAAACCAAAAAAAAAAAGCTTTCAAAACTTTTTCAGAACCCTCCCAGCCCCCTGTTGTCATTTTGCCTTTCAAGACCTTCCCTGTTATTTACGATTATGCCTTAGCAGTTGCCAGTTCCAAGGAAGTGGAAAGGTTCCTTGTCCTGAGCACCGTGTGTGCACATAGCAAGAGACAGTCCCTGCCCTGCAGCACTTCAAATCTAATCTAAAGAGACAGAAAAAAAGGTGGGTGAAATGAAGAATTATTAGTATGGCACGATGTTAGCAACTCCTTACCCCGGATCCCTGGCAGCTTTCCAGCCCCCAAAAGGACAGGAGTGCAGGTATTTCTTTTCAAGCTAAGAGCAGAGCAGGGGTTTTTTGGGTTTTTTTTTTTTTGTGGAGGAAAGTTCTCCACCCTGATTTTGCCACAGAGGAAGGGGTTTTTATTCAGGGAATTTGGCACGTTTGAAGCAGGGGTCTAGCAGAGAAGAGGCAGTGGCTGTGAGCAGCTGCTGAAGGCTCTCCTGATGCTGTGTCAAAAAAAGAAAAAAAAGAGAAGAAAAATAATAGAATCCACATTTCTGCAGCTGGGAAACTGAAGGGAGCATTCCCCTTCTCCCTGTCGAGATTTGACATGTGTGGACACAGACAAGGAGTGGGGTTTGCTTAGGCAATGCACCAGTGCTGACTCCTGCTATTCTGCTCACTGCTCTTCACTTTCTCCTCACTGCTGCCTCCCATCCTACCTCATTCCTGGCCCCTTCTCTCTTTCTTTCACCCCTTCATGTCCTGCCTGAGTGCAGAAAATGAGCTTTTTACAGCAGGAATCATCTCCCTGACACTTCTCCACCGAGCTCTTAACACAATGGGAGCCCTAATCTCAGACTCAGGTTCAAGGCATAATGGTAATAATTATTGTTGTTATCGTTGTAATAACAGTGATGGAAAGATTTAGAGAAAGCAGGGGGAAAAAAAATGTTGCTAACAGCAAGGGAAGATTACCCTGATCCTGGAAAGAGGTGTGTATCAGCAACTTTTAATCACCAGATAGGCTTCCTCTTCCAGGGTGGGGTGATGCAGGAGTCTGGGAGCTCTGCTCGTGTTCCCTGATGGAGCATGTGCTGGGAGCTGTGGGAGTGGGTCAGTCAAGGTGCAAAAAGGGGTTTGCCTAAATTCAGGTGCCCAGAAAGTTGGGGAATGGACTGCAGGCATCTGTCCAGGACCATCAGCAGACAGTGGCTCAGACCTCACAGCCAGAGGGGTCAGTGTTTGGCCGCTCGTGGAGTTTGGAGCTTGGGGTTAACAGCCAACGTGGGCATGTGGGGCTTTCTCCCCCTCTCCTTTCTTTGGAGCACAGCAGATAAATAGCTCCAGGTGAAGGCCTGCACATTCTTTATGAAGCAAAACGTGCTGTCGGTGTAAGGAGGCGAATGTGTGGCCCGGGGCACCATGTGCAATGTAATGTGTCTCGAGTCCCTTGCACGGGCTTGTTTGAAATATGTGTCAATAACAGCAGCAGCAGTTTGCAGCTCAGAAAGGAAAAGGAGGTGAGCCGTGGTGGGGAGAGAGGGGAAAGCAGGAGGGCAGGTAGGTCCCCATCCTCCCCCAGCAGCCTCCTTAAAACCCCCAAAGCTTCCCCTCCTCCCCACCACCCACTTGGTGAGATCAGCCTCAGCACAGTGAATGCCCAGAGAGCCGATGTGTTCACCTACAAACTCGTTTTTACAGCAGAAGCAATAAATGGTCTCTTGCAGGGAGAGGGGGAAGCCTCTAATTATTATTTTTAAGGGCGTAAACCAAACCCAGGTTAAAAATTATGGGGGGCTGGCTTGTCTTCCTCTTCTTGCTTCCTGTTCTAGACAGGATTCAGGTCTCGGTGATTTCAGCAGAGTCAAAACTAGCACCTGCAAGTGCCATGTGTGGAAAGCCACAGCCCTTCTGCATAAACCTCTTTGCCACCAGTGTCACAAGAGCAGCTCCAGCAGCTCCTGCAGGGAGGATGGGTCAGCACATCCCTGGGGGACCTGCTGGATTCCCTGTCTCTGGATATCTCTGCATCAAGAGTGGGCACCTTTCTGGAGGAGGTGATTCAGGCCAGTGCTGTAGAGGAGATGAGTTAATGGGTGGTCTGACTTGGTAATTACAAACGTTGATGAATCCATGAGATTACAGTGTTGTTGGAAGGGAGCTCGGCAGAATTCCTGAGCTTTTGTGACTGCCTCTCAGCAGTTCCCCTGCCCCAGCTGAGGAAAACCATCTCACAGGGAGGCAATGAGTGGAACAGTGCTGAATTTTCAGTCCAGAATTTTGTGTCCTGGTGAGGATGCCCCTGGCTTGGTCTGCAGTGGGAACTGCTGGGTTTGGGTCTTTGCTCCTGCATTTGCTATAAATTCCCATGGAGGGGGTTTCTACCCCACTGCAGCCCCCCCTCTGCTTTCAGCAAGTCTCTGTGGAGCTCAGAGCCAGACCTTTGGCCAGAGGGTTTGGTACAGGTGAACACAAACCTCTTGTTCATCACCTAAATAATCCTGAGGTCGAGGTGGGATTCATCCCATTGGACACCTTTGGCCAGAGGGTTTGGTTCAGGTGAACACAAACCTCTTGTTCATCACCTAAATAATCCTGAGGTCGAGGTGGGATTCATCCCGTTGGACACCTGCACTGCCAGTAACTCACAGCTGAGGAATCACAGAATCATGGAATGGTTTGGGTTGGGAGCGACCATAAAGATGATCCCATCCCACCCCTGCCAAGGGCAGGGACACCTCCCACTGTCCCAGGCTGCTCCAAGCCCTGTCTAGCCTGGCTTTGGGCACTGCCAGGGATGCACAGATAGCGTTACACTTCCATGGCCAGTGGAGTCCAGCACTAAACTGGACTTAACTCCATGACTTAACTTCTAATTGAAACTGTTATCTTGACTAGGCCAAGTTGCTTGTCTCCTAATTGTGTCCAGTTCTTCCCACTGGACACCTGGGACCTGTGGGATGGCTGGCTCTGCTCTGTGTTGTGGCCACCCACAGCAGCTGAGGGGGCCCTATCAAGGCTCCCAGTCTTGGTGGAGCTTCCCAGGGGTACCTGAGACACCCAGGAAGGGTTGGAAGCCACTGCAGGGGTCCAACAGAAAACCTGTGGCACTTGGGAGCCAGGTTTGACCCCCAAGAGATGTCCCTGTGCACTCAGCCTGACCCTGGCATGTCCTGAGATATCTCACCAGCTTTAGGAGACTTCACCCGCCTTGTCCTGAGCTTCCCAAATGTTATTAGTCACTGTTAGTAGGAAAAGGAAGTGTAAGAAAGAGTTCCTTGAGGACACCCTCGATGTTTCTGGTGGATGTTTGGGTGCACCAGAGCAGAGAAATGTTCAACCAAGCCTCCAGAGCCAGGGATGTGTCAGTAGGTGTGTCCGTGCGTGGGTACACATGGGAAGGGAAGGGAACAGAGAACATCTGATGGTGGCACCAGGGGTAAACACGTCCTCGTGCCCATGGCTTTGCTTCCACTGCCATTTTCAGCCCTGCAGTTGAGCAATCCCTTCCAAAGAATGCAGCCTCTCTGCCCTCCTGGTTGGTGATGTCCTGTGGGTGAAGAGCTCAGAGACCTCTAAATCCCTGGTGTCTTTGTGCTGTCAAACCTCCAGGTGTTCCTGCTTTGTGTAAAACAACTGAGCCCTTCTTATTGCTGCTAAACCCCCTTCTGCTCCTCTGAACCTTGGTGGTAATCTGGGGAACTGAGTTCCATTAATTAGTTCAGCATTGTAATAAACCCTAGAGTTGTGCTCTAAGACAGTAGTTAGAGAGCCTCTACACCATTTAGGATGTTATTCCTGTAAAATTCCTTTAAAATTGAACTTTCTCTTGCCCAGGCAGTGTGGGCAGTTGAAAATTCCTATATTGTTTAATTTAAAGGAAAAAGAAAAGTTGCTAAAATCTTGAGTGGTTTGTTCAGTTAAATATTTCTGGCCAGTCAAAATATCTCCTTTAGATCCCAACTTTCCCACATTCTGGTGCATTTTCACTGGCACAGGTTGCCCGGAGAGGTGGTGGGTCCCATCCCTGCAAACATCTGTGGTCAGGCTGGATGGGGCTCTGAGCAGCCTGATCTGCTTGGGAACATTCCTGATCCTGACCAGGGGGTTGGAGTGGGTGAGCTTTGAAATCCCCAGACAATCCATTCATGCAGAAGCCATTCCATGATTCTCTGATTGTGTATTTAGGGTCTAGGAGCATGGAAAGCTGAAAACCAGGCAGTGAGCAGCTCTTTGGTTGCTCCTGCAGCTCTTTGGTGAGACACAGCTGCTTCTGCAGTGTTCCCTGTGGCCACTCAGACCCCACATGAGATCCATGGATGGCTTTGCTTTGTCTCCAGTGGAGCTCCCTCCCCACAGAATGGTTTTGTCACCGTTCAGATCTCCTGTGAAACCCAATTATGAACATTGCATAACCCTCCAGATCCACCAAGCGCTCCAGTTCTGCGCAGAAATCCAAGCTGGAAGGAATCCATCTGCTAAGCTGAGTGACCCTGAAGCTTTATTATTATTATTATTATGCTGAGGAGGGCTTGTCTCTGGTTTCTAAAGTAAACACAGGAGGGATCTTGGCAGAGGAGCTTGCAGCAGAAAGCTGGGATTGCTTTCCCGAATTCTTGGCTGCTTCCCTTGCTGCATGTCAAAGCTGGTATCTGTGCCTAGCAGTGATCACCCCTCCACGAGCTGATCAGCACCTGGCAGCCTGTCTGAGCTCCCCAGCCACTCTCAGACAGAAATCATTAAGTCTGGGATGCTGCTCAGGTGTGCAGGTGCTGCTGCTGCCACTGCAGAGATTCCCCAATCCTTCCACGGAGGCTCCATGCCCCCAGCACTGAGGGGTCCTTGGCTCTTCACCCAAAATCTTATTCCATCCCCCAGGTCAGAGGTTTGGGGTGGTTTATGCTGCTGCAAGGACAATTCCTGACACACTTTCTTTGTTCAAAATCTTTCCCCTCCTGCCTGCAATGGGGATGGTTCAGCCTGGACAGGAGAAGGGTTCAGGGTGACCTAATTGTGGCCAGGACCTGAAGGGAGCTACAGGAAAGATGGAGATAAACTATTTACAAGGGCAGGACAAGGGGGAATGGCTTCACACTGAAAGAGGATAGGGCTGGATTAGATATTAAGAAGGATTTCTTCCCTGTGAGAGTGCTGAGGCCCTGGCACAGGGTGCCCAGAGCAGCTGTGGCTGCCCCTGGATCCCTGGCAGTGCCCAAGGCCAGGCTGGATAGACTTGGAGCAGCCTGTGATGGTGGAAGGCATCCCTGCCATGGCAGGGGGCTGGAAGCAGATTGAAGGTCCCTTTAAGGTCCCTTCCAACCCAGGCCATTCTGTGTTTCTGTTTCATGATTCCTCCTCCTCCCCGGTTTCTTCGGCATTCACCAGCCTGACCCTTTCCAGATGTTTTCCATCCAGGCCCTGCCAAGGAGTCCAGTCCATCACCAGCCAAGGAGTTTCCACCCTGGAGAGCAGTTCTGTTCCTCTGAGGAACATCAGGGCACCACATCTGCCAAACCACTTGGAGAAGAAACTCTTTGAGGCACAGCTCCTGGTGTGAGAGCAGCAGACCCCAGCAGGTTTAGGGAGAGGAGCCTGGAGGGAAAAGCTTGGTCCTTTCTCTGGTGCTGCACACGTGGTGCCATAATGCTCCAGATGTGTTTTTGGAATTTAGACCAGGTCTGGAAGAACCTTTCATACAAATCACCTTTTGTCACCCAAGAGATTTGGAGAGTCGGTGGCCTCTTGAGAGTCATCAAATCGTGGAATGGTTGGGGTTGGGAAGGACCTTAAAGTTCATCCCATTCCACCCCATTCCATGGGCAGGGAAACCTTCCACTGTCCCAGTGTCCAGCCTGGCCTTGGGCACAGCCAGGGATCCAGGGGCAGCCACAGCTGCTCTGGGAATTCCATCCCAGCCCCTCTCCACCCTCCCAGGGAAGAATTCCTTTGAACACCTAGTCTGAATCTATATAAATATAGATGTATGGCTTCCTTTCTCCAAAACAGATTATAAAACCTTGGCTTTAGGTCGTTGTCACTGTTGAGGGGTTGCCAAATGGAGGGATTTTGCTTAGCAACCCAAGAAAATGAAAAACCTCCCTGCCTGCTCCCTTCACAGCAGAATGAATTTTGGGCTGAAGGGAGATCCAGCACATCCATTTCAGTAAACAGGAGCTATCTGCAGACAATGCTAAAAGTCAGTGCTGTAAAGCAAATTAAACCTTTCCCTTCTTTCTCTGCACCAGGTTTTATTGTGGTTGTTATTCTTTCTGTTGTGAGAGATGATCTCTGAGAGAGAATTTTTCTCTCTCTCAAGGTGTATACAAATGCCAGGACATCCACTGGCATTTTTCCTGTACCTCTGAGCGACTCATCAGTCTGTACCTCTTTAATTTTACTGAGATCTAGCTGAAACATGTCAAGGAGCCATGAGGATTTTTTCCCATGCAAAGCAGTTTCTTTGCAAAAAAAAAAAAAAAATCCAGTTGTTCTGTTGCAGCAGAAATTGCACTTTCATTTGAGGAAAAAAAATTCATTTTATAAGCAGTAAAAAAAGTTTGAGCATTGGCCTCGTGGCAGTCTTGTTGCTGTTTTAGTGCTAATTAAGAGTTGTTTTCTCTTTGGGCTCTGGAGTTGTTCATGTCCTTCCTCCATGTGGATTTTTTATTGTCTAATACCAGGTCATCTTTTGCTGCAGCTCTTCCCAAAGAGAGGGAAGGAGAGGATAAGGAGCTCTCTACCTTCTGCTGCTTTCTACATTTTTCTAAAAGCTGGAATAGAGACCTGAAACCTCTTTCTGGAGGGAAGTTTGTCTTTCCTGGCCTCCTCTCATGTTCCTTTCCCATATGACAGGACCAGGATCCAGACAGATATTCCCATTATTTCCTCTGGGACGGAAATGGTTCCTCAGAGAAGGTGTAAGATGTGTTTCTGTCTATTTGTGACTCTGAAACAGCTGATTCCCTCTTGATCAGTCCTTGAGTCGTTCAGAGGCTCTGAATGAGAGGAGAATTGTGACATTTCAGGCCAAAGGAGGAGCAGATTCCATGATGAATGAGTGATATGAAAGGAAGCACAACCATAATTTATTGCCAAGTACTTAGAAGGTATTTTGATGGATAGTGCAAGTAGATGAAAAGCCCTTTTGGGTTTGGGATTTTTTTTTTTCAGTTCATTAGTTCAAAGTGAAGCAACTTTTTCATGGTAGCAAAATCAGGCATGTGATCAGAAATCCTTTTTTTCCAAAAAATCAAAACATTTCACTTAGCTTTGAGGTTCTGAGTATTTTAAGATAAACGTAAAAGATTTTTACACAAAATACAATTGCTTGCAAATCCACCCTCTATAAAACTGTTATTTTTACACTGGTCAGAAAAATTAAGCTTATTGTGAGCATTTGGCAAATATGCCAAACTCAGAAGATTTCAGGGTGGGTTTTTCTTTAATGTAAAAAAAATGTACCCAGTCCTAGGTGGCAGTTTCAGTAGAGTTGGTAAAGCAATGTAGGAGTTTGCCCTTCCTCAGATGTTTCAGATTTGGACCCAGTGACAATGAGAAATGGCAAAATTCCCGATGAAACTGGAGCTGTGCTGTGGGTCTGCAAAGGAAACGATCCCTGAGGTTGCCCAATCCAAACTTCTAATTTGGTATCGATAATTACATTTAAAAAAAAAACACATAACAGTGTGACAAGTTCCTTATTGACTGTCTGGGTGCAATAAAAGTCCTTAAACACATGCTCAGTTTTAAATATGTGCTCAAGCCCCTCTGTTAACACGAGGCACTGGCTGAAGTGCTTCTCTAAATCAAGGCTTCCTGCATTTTCCTTAGGAGTATTTTATGACCAGAACAAAAAGTAGTTGTAGGATTCATTAGAGGGAAAAGAAAAAAAAAAGAAAAAAAAGAAAGAAAAGAGAGAGAGAGTGCAAAAGGAAGGAAAAACAAAGAGGAGGAAACTTTATGGCTCCGTAAACAGCTGTAAGCAATGTCTCTGGTCGGGTCAGACCGGTCTGAGTTGACAAGGCAGTGTCTCCAATTATATAGCATGCTGTAGCCTGTAAAAATGAAATCAATTTGTTATTTTTCTGGGAGAACATTATAGCGTGAGTTCACACATTTGGTGAGCCTGATGAGTCAGTGGAAGCCAGAGCAGGAACTCGCAGCCCTGTGTGTGTGTGTGAGGGTCTGTGTGTGCTCACCCAATGCATATTCACAGCCCCTTCTCCAAGGAAAGGGTGAGAAATGAGAGTTTCCAAGGAAAGGGTGAGAAATGTGAGTAATTTGCTTTACCAGAGCAGTGGACAGTGAAAATCCTGCTGTTCTTACCCAAAACCTCAAAATGACGGCGCTCTCCATCCGTGGTTCTCATTTCAAAATTGGCTTTGCTGGCAGAGGAGTTTCAGGATAAAATTCCCCCAAGCACTTAAGCACTTAAGCAATTTAGAAGTCCAAATCCAATCTTTGCAGGGATCTGAGGTCTTTGAGCCCAGTCCTCCAAGGTATTTAGCACTGACATAGCCCAGGCCAGACCTCAGCGCAGGGGGATGAGCCTTAATGAGAGGTTTGAAACCACAATATGTACTTTATATTGCTGAGCATTTAAAAAAGGTTCAAGTTGGGATGCTTTAGGGGTGGGGAGGGGGCAGAACTGGGAGCATTAGGACTAGCCACAGTCCTAATTATTATTGAAATTCAGAGTAGGAGTCCAAATATCTTTGCATTGTGTAGGCATTTTTCATTGCCTAATATGTTGCTTTATCCCTTCCCTCCATTCCCCTAATTTAGCACACCTGACCCAGAAAATTAGAGCTATTTTCACCTAAAACTTCATTCCAGTGCCCAAGTTATATAAGCATTGTGCTGGGGAGAAAGAGGCAGGTTCTTTTCCAGGCCAACCAGTGGTTGCCTCACAAACACACATTCTTTCCATTTGTCATGAAACCCTGAGAGGGGTTAGGCTGGGAGAAGTCAGAAGTAAGGCAGCAAACGTGTTTACATGAAACTTTTAAATTACTCCCCTTTCATTTGCAAGTAACTGTTGTTCCTCGTCCCAGGTGAATTTATCCATCAGCAATATCATTAGATGAGTTCATTATAACCACGAGATTTACAGCGCTCATAAACTGCAGTGTAGGTGGCAGATTAAAATGTTAAGGCTTATACATCTCTAAAACCCTGCACTGCCATCCTGGCACATTTTAGGAGGTAGATCTGAAGTGGGGAGACCTCCAGGGAGCAGCCCCAGATGTAGGATGGGGCATGGAAGCAACACCAGGGTCAGTGGGAGCTGGACCCAGGTTTGAAAACGTGGTTTGAGGGGCCATTATTCTGCTGCCTGGGCTGTTTCTCAGATGACATGTGTAGCAAAGGAGTTAATTGCCTTGGGTAATTAAAGAGTTCCAAAGACTTTTTCCAAGGAACTGGGTTGTTAATACTTGTATTCTCTCTCCTCCTCTGTTCTGTAGATCCTAAGGGAAGACAAAGTCAAAGCAACATCTCTTGCACTCCGAGTGGAAGGTGCTGAGTGTTGTGGTGTGCCTGAGTTCCTGTGGGAATTCACTGTCCTGGCCAAACCTCAGCTCAGGGAATTTTGCTTTCTTAGCACCCACTTGAAGCTGCCACTGAGCTTATTATTTTTCAAATCCAGCCTCAAACCACTCTAAACAATCTGTTAGAGATAGCAAAGACTTTCCTTGGCCTCCTCTTCCAGCTGTCCAAGGATTTCTGAGATTCTGCCAAAAAAAAAAAAAAAGGTGAAATTCCCAATTCCTGCTTTCAGCTTGGGAAAAAAAAAAGGTGTCCAGTTGGTGCTCCTCATTTTTGCACAGCCAGTGCTGCCTCCTGGGCATCTCCAGTGATTCAGCCCCCCTATCTGAGGCATCTCTCCCAGGATGGGCTGAGCTGCCCTCTGGAGATGCTGATCTTGCTCCATGGGCTCGGGCAGACGGCGAGCTTGGCCGAGATTCCAACCTTTGAGATGGTCACAGTGGGGTGAGGTGAGTCCCACGCTCAGAGGTGCTCTGATGAAAGGTGCAGCAGAAACCCAGCGCTGCTGCATCATCATCATCCCCATCATCATCACCGCCGCTGTTATTCATACAGGGCAAGGGTGAGGGAACCATCATGGGAGAAAAGGCACCTCCAAACCTCTGTGTGTGTGCAGGGCTGGGCTCGGCCACACAATTATGGGCAAACTTTCGGGGTTAGAGGAGAAAAAAAGAGGATTTAAATATAGCCCTTGTGCTGTTCTTGGAGATGGATGAAGAATAATCCAGCAAGAACAGTTAACCCAATAGGTTGGAGACTTTTTCTTTTCCAGGCTGGAGGAAAAAAAAATCTGGAAGGACAGAATTTGTGCTGTCTAACAGGCTTAGATTTCTTTCTGTGAACCTCTTTGAAATAGTCTTGATAGCGAGATGCCCAGAGCCAAATGTTGAAGACCCCACTGCAATCAACATTTTAGAGAGTCGTAATTTCTGAATTAAAGTCTGACACTTCTGTAATTAGACTGCTTAGGCCTAAGCCTGATTGTTACTGGTCCATGCAAAACAAAAAACAACCCCCAAACTGAAAAAATATCTTTCATCAGAATCAGTTACTTGATTCATGTCTTCTAGAGCCAAACCTATCGTTTTGCTGATCTGTGTTAAGGTGGTTTCCAAGTTTTCAACTAAAACAACAATTAAATTTGTTGCTATTGCCCACATTCTGTAGTTGCTTGGGTTTGGGATAGTTTTAATGTCACAGAAGAAAACCACTTTGATACAGGAGGGACAATAGTGAGCAGAACAATTTCCTTTTCTATTTAAAATAATGGGGTGCGACAAGTTCCTCTTCTTTTCATTCTAAAATTTCTCTAGGTTTTGTTTTCATAGTAAAACAGAGAGAAAAAAAATCACAGCATATGCTGGAATATTGGTATTTTCTGTGAAAAATAAGGCCATTCAGTGAATGTAGAATTAGAAGTTTTCCTGCCTGTCCACTGGCCTGGCCTCTGGGCTGATGGTTCAAACCATAGAATCATAAAACTATAGAATGCCCTGAGTTGGAGGGGCCTTAAAGATCATCCCATTCTGCACCTACAATGGGCAGGGACACCTTCCACTGTCCCAGGCTGCTCCAAGACCTGTCCAACCTGGTCTTGGACATTTCCAGGGATCCAGGGGCAGCTTCTCTGGGCACCCTGTGCCAGGGCCTCAGCAACTCCCAGGGCACAATTCCTTCCCAATACCCCATCTATCCCTGCCCTGTGGCTACTTGAAGCCATTCTCCTTGTCCTGCCACTGCAGGCTCATACATTTTCTCTCTCCATCCTTCTTGTGGGTCCTTTCAGGTCCAGGAAGGCCACAGTGAGGACACCCAAGCTGCACAAATACAATTCTCTCGGCCTTTCCTTGTAGGAACCATGCTCCATCCCTCAAATCAACTTTGCAGCTGTTCTTTGGGATCACTCCAGCAGGTCCATGTCCTCCCCACGTGTCTATCCAAGAGTCTCAGGAACATTTGTGTGTCCAGAGTGGAAAAAACTTAGAAAAAATTCCATCTCCTGTTCCTGGTCTCGACCTCTGGGAAATCCTTCCCATCTTCCAGTTGTCCATGTTAGATGGACACCACACTCCATCTGTCTTGTGTCAGCCCTGTGTGCTGAGGGATTTTGGGAATTGCCTCCAGATCCTTCCCCAGGAGCCTCTTGACATTCAGTGCCATCAGCCATGCATGGCAGCCCCCATTTTTGGAAGCTTCAGAGCCTTCCAGCTGCTCATTTCTCAAAAAAAAAGTGGTTTTAGGCAGCCTCAGATGCATGGATTTCATGCTGATCAACTTGAAGGGTTATGGTGGGAGATCAGAGAGGGTCTGTTTGGGATGATGTAGGATGCTTCCCTGTGAGCCCCTCCGGTGCCAGGAGATGTGAGACAGCCCTGGAGGGGTTTTCCTCACAGCCTTTCACAACCTATGGCCACATCTCCAGCCATCTGCTCAGTTTCAATATTTTAGGATCATTATACCGCAGATGTGTTGTGAAAATGCATCTTTTTAGAGAAACCACTTTTCACAATTTGTCCCCTCTTCCATCACGTGGCTGAGATTCTTCTAAGGGATGTGACACAACAGAGAGGCAGCCAAAATAAGTTAGAAAGGAACAGGGGCTGAGCTGAACCTCTGGAAACCTGGATGGATTATAGGAAAGATTTGGAGGAGGCATCTTGCTGTTAGGGGGCTCCCTGAAAAGAGAGAAGCACTGAAGGCATCAAGAGAACATAAATCCCCTCTGTATGAGCAGATGGACATCCTTTGATTTGACTTCTTCACCAGGGCTAGCTAGACAAGATGAGCAAAGTCACTCCTGGTGCTCAGTTTGTAGTATTTGGTGGGATTTAAGTGCCCTCTGGGGTCATTTGGCAAGTTGCACCATTGCTGTTCAGCATTAATAAATGAAGTTATTTTCCCCGTGTCAGGGACCTGGAAGGACATCCCTGGAGGAAGCTCTCAAAAAGCCTCTCCAGGATAAATAGCAAAACAAAGCTCAGGAATGAGAGAATTCAGGGAGAAGCAAGCAGCTGTAGGAGTCTCCACAGGCTGCTCCTGATGTGTCAAGGACTTTTGACACGCTGAGAAGGTGGTGACCTTGAAAAGCCAGCAGAGTGGTGCTGAACAGTGAGGTCATGCAGAGCTGAAACCCTCTATTTTTCTGAAAAAAAGAACCTCTGAGCAGGTATTTCCTGCATATTTCTCCCTCCTAACCTGGCTGGGGTGTCCATTCCAAGAGGGAGGGCCCGTGTAATTTATTAAGAAGGTGGCCAGGTACTTATTTACAACGGCTCTGCTGAAGGAGCAGATAGATTGAGATAAGGGAAATGAAGAGCTCTCGAGGTGTGTTGGCAAAGAAAAATGCTCACTGGAGGTTGAATTAAACACTCCAGGGCATGCAAGGCTGTGAGATAAGCGAAGAACTTTGGCTGTGGACATACAGAGCAGCGTTTTCATGGCTCCTCCTGTGCTAATGGGAAGAAAAGCCCGGTTGGTCTGAAAGGAACAACTCTTTGACCCTTTCCCTTGGTTCAGACTTGAGCAGAGGCTGTTCTGGGCATGAGTGTGTTTGTAAAATTGAGAGCTTCAGGAATTCTGCATGGAAAAGGAGAGGTTGGGGTCAGTGCACGCAGGAAGTGCTGGTGCTCAGGGAATTTGAAGGTTTGACCACAGTAGATGACACTCGGCCCATTTCTCGACACCACATTCTCAAAGTTGCCCACATGAAGGAGATTGTTTAGGAGAGTGGAAAAATGCAAATGCCAGGTTTGATCATTGGAAACAGTGAGAGAAAAAAAATGAATGATGGGAGCCACGAGAGAGTTGAGCAACACTGAAAGGAGATTCTGATCTTTATAGACTTTCCCAATCTTTTCTAAAGGTTCGGTTGTTGGGTTGTTGTTGGGTTTTTTCTGGGTGGAGGAGAAGGTTGGAAGGTTCATGAGGTTCCCACCTGATGATCAATAATAATGACAGGGAGCTGAAAGAACTGGGTTCTCCTAAAGATAAATTGACTTTAGAGAGGGAGAAAGTGTTTACAGCTGGAAGCAAAGTAGAAACCAAAGAGGGTGCTCGGGGAGATGTTATCACACTGCAGGAGCTGCAAGTGAGCCAGGAGCAGGAGGAGGAGGAGAGGAGGAAGGTGCTCAGCTCTGCTCAGCAGCAGAACTATTGCTGGTGGGGAGATGTTTTGAGATTCCACCCTGCTTCTCCAGCTGAGAGTCAAGTGACTCCACAGTGCCCCATGAAACACCAAATTTGTGTTGCGCCGTCTCGGGGTCTGATGACACCTTGAGAACAAGGCTCTTGCTGGAGATTGTCTTTTGCAGATTAAACTTTCCAGACTGTAACTCAGATCAAAGTCAGGTGTGACTGTTTCCCTGCTGTACTGAGCAGGGAGCAGTGTGGAAAAGCAATTAGTGGTATTTCTATATGTTTTTGGTTTTTTTTTTTAAATCTTAGATAATCTTCCCAGCAACGGAAACAAATAGTTGAGGGCACCAACCTACAAACTCCTCTTCCTATGGCTGGTATTTTCATTTTACCACTGTAGTAACCATCAAAAAAAACCAACCCAGAGACAGTCTTGAGTTTGGCTGTTCATATGATTAAAGTTTATGAGGTTGGAATCCTAAACTTCATCAGGGACCTACTGATATAGCTCAAAAAAAATACTTCTGGCTTCACAACCTGCAGCAGGTTGATGGTAACTCAGTGGATGCTTTATCTTTGTTGGGAGCTGGGTCAGGGACTTTGGAAAGCTTTGGGAAGGATGTTGGTGGCTGCAGGTGATGTGGAAACAAACTCTACAGATGTTCCCACAAAGTTAACTTCAGACACCAGAAAACATCCACATTTTGGACTCTCTGTAGTCGATGGCTGGAGGATGAGTAGGAACAAATAAACTAATGTTTTTCCCTGGAGATTTCAATGAAGGCATCTCTCCAGATGGTTTGCAGAGACAGGAACACTTAGCTCCCAATCCTAAAGCTGGGAATACCTCCTAAGTCCCAGTTTTGTGGGAGTTCAAAGGATTAAAATTAAAACTCAACAAGGAGACAGAGGCAACTCAACAAGTCCTCTGAAGCCTGAAAAATGTTTTAGAAGGTGTCTTTAGTCCAGAAATTTTGGTCCAGTGCTTTGTATAATATTTAACAGCAAAACAAAAACGTACACTTGGCATGGGTTCCATTTCACAGATGGTTTTCTGCCAGCTGTGTACCCTGAATTACTCTAAAGCTCAGAAAACCCCCATACCTAGCCACTGAGATAAGGAGAATGAGTTTAATGGGTCCTTTCCTCAGCTTTTTCCTGTGGGTTCCTTCAGGTGCCTGCAGGAACTCATCTCCTTCCTCCAGCTGAGGTCTCTGCGTGTCCTTCAACCGAGGGCTGATCTTTCCAGGGTGGGAGAGTTTCAAGGAACTTATCCCTGCTGGTTGTCAGGGATCATGGTGTGATTCACCTGGAGACTGCCAAGGTGCAGACATGTCCCAGCCACCCAGGGGGGTTTGAGTCTGGCCAGCACAGCCAGTGGGGGCAAGGCCATGATTCACCCCAGCCCCAAGCACACACCTCAGCTGGGCAGGGGCATGGAAATATCTGCTGCTCCCTGATTGCAAAAGCAGCCTGGGGTCAGCTGGAGACACCCCAGCAAGCATTGGAGGGTAGGTGACAGGGACACAGTTTTGAGCTCCTTCCCCCCTTTTAATGCAATGAAAAGAAGGGGCACTTCTGGAGGGCAGTTCATGCTGTTTGTCTCAGCCTCCTTCCCTGGGGTAGGATGAATTGTCCTCTAATGTTGAGATTAGTCATCTCCCAGAAGTCCAGCAGAGGTGGAAAGAGGCATCTAAATTCAGGAAATCAGCTGGAAATCCTTTGCTTTTCCACGCACCTTGTCCATCTGAACTTCATTTGGTGGAGGGCACGTTCTTGCCTGAGCTGATTATCCAGGTTCTAAACTCCTAGCTGGAACCATTTGGGATCCAGAAAGGGATGTCCTTATTTGCCTGGAAAGGATGGATTTGTAAGGATTAATCTGGAGTTGGCAAAGCCCTTGAGATGCGGCTCCTGACCATGTGAATGTCACCTTCTTCTCAATTCTGTCCCCTCTTGACCAGGTCCTCTCCAGGAGAGGAGTTAACTGGCTGTAAGGACCCTTCTCTTTAAAACAAAGCAATTTTAAAACAATTTTTATCCTAACCTAGAGACCTGCTAAAGTCAAGCTAATTTTCTTCTGGACTTTGGCAACGATATAATTCTTGTGTTATTTTTTAAGTCAGAGCAAAAGAGAGTGAAGGGTTTAATTCCCTGACAGCCCTGTTGATAATTTAAACACACCAGGCTGTTCCCAAATGAAAACCACACAGCAAAAAAATGAATGTAAACAGAAATACACACTGCCCAGGCAGGTTCCTCTTTGTCATTAATTCAGGGCAGAAAAGACAATCAAGAGATTTAATTAGAAGAAAAGGAAATTATACTCTAAAAATCCCTTCAGTTTTAGTAATCAAGGTTATTATTAGAAGCACCAGTGAAAAACACTTTAAAAATCTATCTAATTAGCTGCATATCTGCTGATCTCCCTGCAGAGCTGACTTGTTTGTCTCCAAGGCTTCACCAACATAAAGGTTCATGGACACTCCTTTTAAGATTTCCACTGGGCTGAGCACAGAGTTTGCACTCAAGTTTAATTGGGATTGGTTTTTGGTTGTTGGTTTGGTTTGGCTTTAAGTTTGCTCCCCTCACTTTAACCAAAGCCCCACAGAATGATGCTGTTCCCCTTCCCAAATTCTTGGTGCTTCCTTTCCAAAGACTCAGAGCTCGATGGTTTCAGCTGCTGGAGATATTCCTTTGGGTGGCTCCAAAAGTGCTTTTGACTCAGGTGCCAAAATTTCCTATAAAACATCTTGTGTGCTTGTGTCTCAAAGAAAGAAATGCATCTTTGACCCCCTGGTGGGAAAGGGGAGAGGGGAGGAAAGGAAATTTCAAGGAAATTTCAAGGAAATTTCAAGGAAAGGAAATTTCAAGGAAATTTCAAGGAAAGGAAAGGAAAGGAAATATTTCACAGCACAATGATGAATTAAGGCTTTGGGGGGATAAAGAAAAAGGAAGGAAGATATTTAAAAGTAGAGTTTTTTGCCTTGCTGGCTTGTAGGGAACTTCAAGAGATGTTTTGGTGACGGATAACAATGAAAATGGCGTTTTCTGGTGAGGAGGAGTGCCGAGGAACTAAAGACCTTGACTTCCTGTGCCCATTCTTCTGAACCAAGCACAAAGGTGAACCCCAACCTCACAGATCTCTTTCCCCTGTTTTTCTTGCCCAGGTCCCTGGCCATTGGTCACCAGTACTCCTCCCTGGGGACTCAGCCCATCCTGTGTGGGAGCATCCCGGGGCTGGTGCCGAAGCAGCTGCGCTTCTGCCGCAACTACGTGGAGATCATGCCCAGCGTGGCAGAAGGGGTGAAGATTGGCATCCAGGAATGCCAGCACCAGTTCCGAGGGAGAAGGTGGAACTGCACCACTGTCAACGACAGCTTGGCCATCTTTGGGCCTGTGCTGGATAAAGGTGAGTGAGGAGCTGTGGTGGTGGTCACAGGGGTTCTTGGATAAGGGAAGAGATGAGAATGTTCACTCCATGTTTCAGAAGGCTTGATTTATTATTTTATGATATATATTACATTAAAACTATACTAAAAGAATAGAAGAA
>JAWWEY010000115.1:1943304-1960329 GCA_035582745.1 Loriotus luctuosus
GTGCAGAGCCACAAGGGCCCCCTGAGCCTCCTTTGCTCCAGGCTGAGCCCCTTCCCAGCTCCCTCAGCCTCTCCTGGTGCTCCAGACCCTTCCCTGGACACACTCCAGCCCCTCCAGGTCTTTCTTGTAGTGAGGGGAATGCCCAGGGAAACAGCACTGGGCTGGTGGCTCCTGCTGAATCCCAGCCATGGACTCCCCAGCCAAGGCCACCCCTCTCATCCCCACACAGGAGAAGTTTTCCAGCACAAACACCAGGGCTGTAGACATTTTCTTTTTGGTCCAAGCTTGGCAAGGCACAGGGGGTCTCCCCGAGGTTTGCAAGCATCAGTTCAGCACTCTCAGCTCCTTCCCAGGCCTGGCTCAGATCTCTCCTGGGCAGAGGAAAGGGTGATTCCCAACAGATGAGAGCTGGCCTGACCAAGGAACTTTAGGAAAGGACATCATCCTTGTCTCTGAATTGGAGATACCTGGATTTGATGGATGGACCACGTGGTGGGTCAGGAATTATCTGGATGGTGGCACTGCAGTGGTGTTCCTTGGGGGCTGGGGCTGGCACTGCTTGTTGGTGACAAGACAGTGGCATCCAGGGCACCCTCAGGAGCTTTGCTGGTGACACCAGGCTGAGGGAAGGGATGGAGATGTGGCTCTGTGCAAACCTCATGAAGCTCAAGCCCAAATGCAAGGTCCTGTGTTGGAGAATCCCAGCTCTACAGAGAAAGGGCAACTGAGAGGTGTTTTAAAAGAGTTTATTCTATTATCAGTCTTGATGGAGGGTGACACATAAGAGATGTAAAACTCAGTGCCATTCAATCAGAAGCCAACCTATTTCCTGGTTACAATACCTTATAAATGGCTGCTAATACTTCTAACACTATTCTATTCTTCTATTATTTTAATCACCTATAATCACCTATTATTATACCCCACATGGTCTTGCTACAATACATCTTTCACAGTTTTAATTCTCCAAAATATCTGGTTTTTTGCAAGGCCATCTTTTGAAACTTGTTTCTGGTTCAATCTCTCTCTCAGCAATGTCATCTCCATTCCATGGCCTTCCTAAATCAGCACACTTTAACTCAGAGTTTGCACACAGATGTGCAAGGCCGTGTGAGCTTTCAGTCAGGTTTTGAGAACCCTTCACAAATCCACTTCTCACAGTCCTGCCCAAGGGTCAGGCCAATCCCAATCCCAAACACAGCTGGGTGGGGAATGGGCTGAAAGCAGCCCTGAGTAGGAAAACTGGGAATGCTGCAACCACACTACCTTTAAGGACCTTCCAATCCAAGCATTCTGTGATGTTATGGAAAGGTTTTAGGATCAGTTGGGCCACGCTGGGAGGAGGTGGGAGGTGTGTCAGCCGTTCCCTGGCCAGACACTGCCCCTTCCACCTCCCTAGCAGATCATAATGGCATCCACCCCTCACCTCACCTCACCTCACTGGCTTTTGTGAGGAGCCTTTCATTCTTCAGAGACTCCAGAGCTGGTCAGAAATGTTCTTGGAGACCTCATATGAAGCACTGCAGCCCCAAAATTTGGTTTCTGGATCCCAGCTGGACTTAGGCAAGCACAAGATGCAGAGTCCCCATTCCTGTGTGAACGGGACTCTCCTGTCCATGCTCCAAGCTGAGCTTTCACAATCAAGAACTGCATGGTCATCATTTGCAGGATGCTGGCATCCTCCAGGCTGGCCAGATGCTGAACAAGGGTTTTTTTCAAAATCACACTGGGGACCTGAGGGTTCCTGCATTTTCCTTTTCTTTTTTTGGTTGTAGCCCTCGGTGACTTAATAACCTCCCCAAGTGCCCTGGCAAACATGTTTTAGGACATTGCTCATCCCTTCAGCCTGTAAGGTCATGCACATTATGGGATTTGCATATTGTTGTGTTTGGTAGCCTTCCCAAAGCAAAGCTTGAGTTCTTGCTTAAGCCTAAAATCCAGCCAGGACTGCTCCACAGTCGTGATTGCTCCCTGAAAACATATTGAGCTTTTTGGCTTGGTGCATTAAACTCTCTTCACATTAGCAAAGCCTGGAAGCATCTGAAAGGCAAAGATTAAGCCAAAATGCCCAGGGAAAGCTCAGATCAGCAAAATATGGTGCAGGGAAGTTTGAGTGGTTTTTGAGAAGTCAGGTGATGCAAAGCTCAGTAGAATCTTTGGTGAAGTTGCATCAACTGAAATTGTGACCTTGTGCCTTTATGGATCCATTAATATTTCAATGTCTCAGTGGAATAATCTAAAAAGTGTCAGGAAGAACACAATTTCTGGGATAACTGGTCTATAAGCACAAGGTGAGTGGGGAATAATACAGAAGGTTAAGGGAGGCCTGTTGTCAGAATCATTGTTCCTGCTTAGAGTTGCCCCAAAGGTTTGAGAACAGCCCTGTTCATGGTAAAAATCCCATTTTTACCCCACTGGTGTTTTCTGAGGTGTGGTGTTGAACTCTGAGGTCATTTCTTGTGAGTGAAGAAATCAAAACTGTGAGGAGAAAGGGAAATAAATTTGATATCTTGGGGTGCTCCCTGCTTGCAAAGCAGTTTGAAATGTTTGGTTTTCATTTTGGCACAGTGTGGAAAAAGCTCTGGCATCCAGGAAAGCCTTCCCTGCTCCCCTTCCCTGCCCAGCTCTCCCTGGGATGGAAGGCTGTGAGGGAAGTTCTCCACAAAGACTAAAACTCCTCAGTCTTAGCCATGACATCTTCTGGCTGATCCCATCCTCCAGCCTGAGGCTGTGGGCACAAAGGAAAGCTCATTTCCCTCATTTCCAGTCCCTTTTGCAGGGACCTTGATCAAGCAAGGGAGGAAAACTTGGGGCAGGTGCAAGGTGCATTTTGAGTGTGCCGCTGAGTAAAACACCCAGCCTTGGGGAAAAGAGATGGAGGGAGGGGACAAGGTTTGGTTTACATCCTGAGGATTGAGGATGTGACCATCCTGGCATTTTCCTGCCTTCCAGCCACCAGCACCTCTCCATGTCAAGGAAGAGGAGCTTTACCTGGTGCTGGTCCCACCACCAGGTGAAGCACAAGGCTGTTGTCAAATGTAAACCTGCATTTTTAATTTTTTTGAGAGCATACCCAAATTCTGAAGCAAAGCCCACAGCTCAGGGTTTGGCTATGTGGTGCATTGGCTGCACAGTACCAGATAGAATATTCCCCTGAAATTCAGGTTTGCACAGCTGTCTGTGGTGCCATGGCCGTCTCCAAAGACCTGAGGATGACCCCAGTCAGAACTTTTTGACTGACCTCAGTGGCCTTGAATCAAGCCTGGTCCTGTCTGCGCAGGAACTCATTTCCTAGCAAAAAACCCCATCTTTTGGAGTAGGTCCAAGCCAGACCACAGGGAAGAGGAGGATTCCCTGGCCTTCTGCCATGCCCTCCAGAGAAGATGTTCACAGGGCTGACCAAATCCATCCTTCACTGGCCCTTCCTTGTTGTGGTGTTGTGAGGGTCCCCAGGATGAGGTGAGAGATTAGAATTGACTCTAAGTTCTTAGATGGCCTGATTTATTATATTATGATATGATATGATATGATATTAAAAGAAAATTATATACTAAAACTGTACTAAAGAAAGAGAAAGGAGACATCAGAAGGCTAGAAAAGAATGAATAATAAAAAGCCATGACTGACCAGAGTCTTGACACAGCTGGATTGGGATTGGTTATTAAGTAAAAACAATTCACATGCTGGGTAAACAATTCTCAAATCACATTCCAGAGGAGCAAAACATGGGGAAGCTGAGGCTCCTCATCTTGCCAGGAGAGGAAATCCTGGCGAAGGGATTTTCCATGAAATGTCCCAGTGACGCTTCCTCTCTCTCGCAGCCACCAGGGAGTCGGCCTTCGTCCACGCCATCGCCTCCGCCGGGGTGGCTTTCGCTGTCACCAGGGCCTGTGCCGAGGGCTCGGCCACCATCTGCGGGTGTGACACGCGCCACAAGGGCTCTCCTGGCGAGGGCTGGAAGTGGGGAGGCTGCAGTGAGGACGTGGAGTTCGGGAGCATGGTGTCCCGGGAGTTCGCGGACGCGCGGGAGAACAGGCCCGACGCCCGCTCGGCCATGAACAGGCACAACAACGAGGCTGGAAGGATGGTAAGGACGTTTCATTTCCTCCTTTCCTGTTGGTGTTTTCTTACCTGAGAGGATGAGTGGTGGGAAGGGATTAAAGGGGGTTGAAAGGCCTAAATCTGGGCAAAATTTGTGTCACAAAATGCTAATACCTGTCCTGTGATAGCTCTAGATGGACGTGCCTGGTGTGTGAAAGCTCCACAGAAAGTCACCCACAGAGATGTAAATGCCTGCCTTGGAGTCAGCTGTCCAGATCTCTTTTATAGAGGATGGATCAAGGCAGGTGTAGGATGGGATGAAATGATGATATGAGGATATCTACCCCCAGAAGATGGGATTTCATCCCATCTTACGAGGATATCTACCCCCAGAAGTTGTGGATGCTCCATTCTTGGAAGTGTCCAAGGATGGGTTGGACAGGGCTAGCAGAAGGTGTCCCTGCCCATTCCAGGGTGGATGGAACTGAGTGATTTTTAAGGTCCCTTCCAACCCAAATCATTCTGTGATTCCACTATTAGACTTATTAACCCAGTTACTAATGTCCTAATTGTGCCTGTTACCTTCCACTGACTGTGGGACACCTGAAGTTTGAGTGCAATTGTCCATTCCTCTTCTCTGCAGCCTTGAGGGAGGAGAAGAGCCAGGAGAGCTTTTCCCACAGCCCATCTCCTCAACCTTGTTCTATTTCCCAGGAAATATTTAAACAAAATTAGAGGCAATATAACTCTGGTGCCTCCTGATTAAACTTGGATCATGCCCTGAAGCTGTTTTTACTTCAAACAATCCTGGAACAAAATGTGTAGGGAAAAAGAAAGCACAAAATCTGCCTTATGCACAATCTTTTCCCTAGGTGGAGTAATCCCACAAGGGGGATATTCCCTTTTTTTTTTTTTTTCCATCTCAAGAATAGCCCATAATTCAGAAGAATGCAATTTGTGGGAAATAATTTGTAGAACTGAACCACAAAGCCCTTTCTAACAGAGATTATGCCACAGCTTCTCTGAGATAAGGGGGAACAGGTTAATGTGGTATTCCCCAGAGCAGAAGGTCTTGCACATATCCAGGAGGACATTTGTGCACTGAGCTGTACCAAAGCCACCACAGCTGCTCTGCTGGGACACGTCCTCAGGCAGGCTGGGGTTTCCTGAGAGCTCCTGAAGTGGATACTGTGAATTCCCAGTGGTGTTATCCCACCTCACACCACAGCAGAACTGTTGGAATACAACTTCTGAAAGGGAAATGCCACCAGAAACCAAAGTTGTCTGCAATGGAGACAACCACAAGCAATAATGTGGTTTCCTCCAGCTCTGGCCTAAATTATCCCAGGTATCTCCAGGGATGGGGCAGTGCTGGTGGCTGTTACTGGGATATGTAGTGGGGAAAAGAGGGCTGGGGAGAAGCTCTGGAAAGGAGGAATTTCCTTTAAAGTGAGAATTTCTTTTAAAGTGAGAATCCTTGGAAAAAAATGAACAAACGTGGTGTTTGCCGGTCCCCAGGATGAGGGAAGAGATGAGAATCTTGACTCCATGTTTCAGAAGCTGATTTATTATTTTATGATATATATTATATTAAAAGAAAATTATGTATTAAAAATACACTAAAGAAAGAGAAAGGAGACATCAGAAGGCTTGAAAGGAATGAATAATAAAATCTTGTGACTGACCAGAGTCCTGACACAGCTGGACCTGTGATTGGTCATCAAGTAGAAACAATTCACTTGAGACCAATTACAGATGCACCTGCCCCATTCCACAGCAGCAGATAATTATTGTTTACATTTAATTTCTGAGGCCTCTCAGCTTCTCAGGAGAAAAAATCCTGGCAAAAGGATTTTTCATAAAATATGTCTGTGACACAAACATGCCTGTGATCACAGGCCTGCAGAGGTCTTTTTACTCTAAGTCTTGTTCCTTGACTCTGAGTTCTTCTAGGACATTTTGCAGGTGTCAGAGGTTAGAGAGCAGATGTCACACCACAACCTGAAATCCCAGTATTTTAGAAAGCACTGGTATTTTCCATCCTCACCATGCTAGCACCCATGGGACAGCTCTTCCAGGCCTCCATACCTGAGTGTTCCCAGCTAAACCTGAGCCGTGGGCAATGTTTGATATCCATTCCCACAGGAACTCCAACCCTACTGCTCCACCAGGAGTTTTGATTAAGCTCAGTGTGATTATACCAACCAAACCTTCTGCGGTTCTCTCTCCTCGCTAATTGCAGCCAGCTTTGTGGCGGGTGATACTCCGTGAATAACACAGGAAAACACCTGGTGAGCACCAAGGTGCTGAATCATGGCGAATCTCATGGACTCAGGCTGGCACTCGCCTGTTCACGTACCCAGAAATTTGCTGATCGCTCTGGAAATGCAGATTATCAAGCTGTTGCATAAGGTTGTCTCCCACCCCAGAGTACTGGAGGGAAACACCTCTGTTTATTTAAACTCGTTATATAAGAGGTAAAAACAAGTAGCAAGCTTCTGGGATCAATAATCACCCTCCCATTCATCCCAGGAAAGTGTTTTGTGTTGAAGCCTGAGCCTTTAAAATCAGAAGTAGGGCTCTTATTTTTATTTTTATTTTTATTTTTATTTTTATTTTTATTTTTATTTTTATTTTTATTTTTATTTTTATTTTTTCCTTTGAAGTGATTTTAGAAAAATCATAACCCTGGCTTTAAAATAAAAACAAATCCCTTTTCAGTTTCTGAAAGTAGCCGTAGCAAGGCTTGAACCTTGTTTGCTTAACATATGTAAAGGATGGAGCTCTGTTCTAGATAGTTAGGACATTTCATCTTCTTTTTATTTCCAACAGAAAAGCTGCATTTTCCATTTATGAAGACATTGTTTGAGTAGCTTTGTGTATTCTTTGCTTCTCTGCCCAGAAGTGTTTGAATTCTTTTCCTGTGTGACAGCACTGTAATATTCCCACACGAACATTGATAAGACAGAAGTTAATAAATCTCCTTGGTGAAAGTTTTTGGTAAATCCTTAAATTTGGACTGGGAGTCAGAACCAGTCACTGAAAACCATAAAGTACAGAAGTTTTATGGCTTAGACCCAGCAGTGAGTGGGGGATAAGAGGATTTTTGTTCACAAGAGTATAAATATATCCATGATAACATCCATAATTCCTTGGAAAATCATGGCCAAGTGCCAGAATGTCATAAAGAGTTTTAATTACAGGTTAACGTCTTCCTTCTCCTTTGCCTTTCTTCTCTTTTGCAGGCCATCATTGAGCTCATGCACCTCAAGTGCAAGTGCCACGGGCTCTCGGGCAGCTGTGAAGTGAAGACCTGCTGGTGGTCCCAGCCAGACTTCAGGGTCATCGGCGACTACCTCAAGGACAAGTACGACAGCGCGTCCGAAATGGTGGTGGAGAAACACCGGGAATCCCGCGGCTGGGTGGAGACCCTGCGGCCCAAATACAACTTCTTCAAGGCCCCCACTGAGAAGGACCTGGTTTACTACGAGAACTCACCAAACTTTTGCGAGCCCAACCCCGAGACAGGCTCCTTTGGGACCCGCGACAGGATCTGCAACGTCACCTCCCACGGGATCGACGGCTGCGACCTTTTGTGCTGCGGCCGCGGGCACAACACGAGGACTGAGAAAAGGAAAGAGAAGTGTCACTGTGTCTTCCACTGGTGCTGCTACGTCCGCTGCCAGGAGTGCATACGAGTCTACGACGTCCACACGTGCAAATAAATCAGGCATAAAAACCCCCCCCTTGGCCGGGCTCCGAGTGGAGAAATGGATTGTTGAGCCTACTTCCTCTGAGGTTGCAGACGTGAGAGAAGTCTACTTTTTTTTTGATATTAAAAAAGAATAAAAACTGGACAAAAAAATTTAAAAAACAAAAAGGCTAAAACTGGTTGGATAGAATAGGTCTAATGACTTCTGGGCTATCCCGAGGTACATCTGGCAGTCGCACAAGTTCTGCCCCGACGCCGATGCCTCCGGAAGGAGAGCAGCTCTTTCCACCAGCCCACAACACCGAGCTGGAAAGAAGAGCATTAGCAAAAGCATGGGTTTGCTCTGCTCCCACCCACCTGAAGTGACTCGTGTGATTAAGTGTCCTTTGAAAGACTTGCATCTTCCTAAGCATCTCCTTTTCCCTCAGCCAGGCAGAGGCTGTGCTGAACGGCAGCACTGAGCTTTCTGAGACATCTCTCTGCAAACCCGAATGGCCAGACTGGGTAATATGAGCAACAGCAGAAAAAGAAATAAAAGCAGATAATTTACGGATTTTTTAAATAAAGAACATGGCTACTTCTTTGCTTTTGCCTTGGAACCAGAGAAGTCTACAAATATTTAACAGAGCTGGAGAGTGGGCAAGCTCTTGATGTGAACTTTTTAGCGTAGTAGCTTCTGCCAGATTGGACATAGGACCCTGTGACATCTGTAGAAAGGGAAGGAGGGAGAAGAGGAGGGGGAGGAAGAGAGAAAACTGCTGATGACTTCCTGTAAACTGCCAGT
Organism: Loriotus luctuosus; assembly: GCA_035582745.1. Lineage (NCBI taxonomy): Eukaryota > Metazoa > Chordata > Aves > Passeriformes > Thraupidae > Loriotus > Loriotus luctuosus. Next base: position 1,951,842 of record JAWWEY010000115.1, read on the forward strand.
TGGCACCCAGGTGATGTGCATAGTACAGAAAAGTTCAGTGTCTTGTGTGTGAAGAGGACTCTGTGTGCATTGAGAAGGACACAGTCCCACAACTGGGAATGCTGCTCCAGCTCTCCAGCCTGGCACGTGGCTCAGCCAGTGAGTCTTCCTTGGAAATGTGGTGCAGTGAGTCTCTGGGGCTGGACACTCACTCCTGAGCACAGGGCATCCATCTCCTCAGCACCCCAGGGAAAGGATGGCAAGGGAGAGTGGAAAGTGCACTTAGTTCTTCCACTCTCTGCACCTGATGCAGGCTTCCCAGGCACTTGGCAGCAGCCTGAGCCCACAGGTCTGTTGGGAACATGGATCTGAAGGACTCATTGTCACCCATTAACTGACATGAGGGTGAAGCAACCCACCACCACCACCACACCCCACAAGCTGGAGCAGTCTCAGACTCAAGCCAAACCTTGTCCCACAGCTAATTCCTACAGCCATTCCCACCTGTAAAAGTGGCACAGATTAAAATGGACAAAACCCAGAGTCTGAGCCAGCCCAGAGTTTGGGTAAGTTTGGACACAGAGCCAAATCCCAGCTTTGCAGTGTTGGCCCATCTCTGCTGCTCACCCCTGACTGCCCATCTTTGCATGTTGCTCTGCTTCCAGTTCCAGATCAGGATCACAGTTTACAGAACCAGGTCTCACCCCCTCCATGGGCATCAGGGCTTCCTGCAGGGGATCAGGCATGAGCTCAGCCCACCACCTCGGTATTTACAGCACTGGAACCCTGCTTGGGCTATTCCTGGTCAATACTGGGATAAAAGAGAGGTGAGCCAAGCACAGACACAGCCTGTTTTAGTCCCAGATGCACTTGCCCTGTGTCCTCTCTGCCTCACCCCTGCTTTTGGGTTCCTATCCTGGAAAAAAGGACAATGGATAGGTGTTTATTCTGCCTCTTCAGCACAGGAAGGGAAATGGGGCATGAGTTAATTCCCTTTTCATGGCAATGTAATCATGGCCCTTGGCTGGTTCACTCCTGGAAATCTTCGTTGAGAAATCAGAGTGCTCCTCTCTGTGTGTCAACCTTTTCCCAGGAACCAAAGGAGGGAGTATGCAGAAGAAGAAGGGAACAAACAGAGCTTAATCCCATCAGAGGGAAAACAGGAGGAAATGATGCCTCCAAGGGCTGGCTCTGACTCACAGCGTCTCCTGGGACTACTCCTAGGCTGGTACAGTTTATGCATCACCCACTTGTCTCAGGGCTGTGCCCAAGGGCACAAGCAAGATTTGCTTATTGATGGAGGCACTTCTATCAGTGCTTTGCAAAAAAAAAAAAAAAATGCTGCAGTGAAATGAGAGCAGAAGAGAGAGAAGGAGAGAGGAGGTCAAGAGAAGCAAAGAAAAATAGGGGGAGAAAAATCAACCTGTGACACCTGTCCATGTAAACACTGCACCCCATCAATGGCCACACACCACGTGGAGAAGGCAATAGGTCACTGAAAACTTAAATGAAGATCAATTAATGGATGCATGACTGATTTTCATAGTGCAGTCTTGGAGCAAAGGAAAACTTAATCGTGGGAAATAGAGAAGGAAGCGACTGCAGGGGGAGATTGCACCTATAACCAACATTGAAACACAATCTGTGAGGAAAGCAAATGCTCCAGAAAGCCACATAAGGGGTGGAAGACATTGATAAATTGGAGAGGATGGCATAAGGGAAGATACATCTGATTTACTTAACGTGATGCAGTGGAAGCAGCCACAGTGAGAGATGTCAGACACGTCCTACCAGCAACTTCTGTCAATAAATGGTGACACAACAGTGAAAACTCAAATCACTGCAGGCCACAGCCCCTTCAATCCATTGACTTCAGCAGGGTCACACCCACAACTGGTTCTACCCTAAGATTTTTCAGCCAAGTGGTTTCAAACTCCTCCTTTTATACCACACCAGTGAAGAAATGGGTTGGAGGATTTGGCTTCCATGAGTGGGAGCTGGAATCTGCCCCCAGCCCATCCACAGCATGTTCACATCCACCATTTCTGCTTTTGCACCAGAACAAGCCCAGCATCACCAGCAGGTGAAGCTTTTTGGGAAGCAGGGGGAAAAAGATTGGAACTGGGCATTTGCTGAGCAATTGCCTCTAGAGGTGAACAAATTTTGGCTGCAACAGTGGGATTTATTTCATCCAGTCTAAGCTATTTATCTAATTTTCTGCTGGGATCAATGGCAAGAAACAAACCCAGAAGGTGATTCATGGTATTTAGGATGGTACCTAAGTTATGTTTGGTGAAGTGCCCTCTGGGTGTATCTCTGACTTCAGCTGCTGAGCTCAGAGCAGACTATGAGCTCTTCCATGGGTCCAGACTGATGATGTGAAATGCACCGTGAGTCAAGGAGGTGAAGCTACAACGTGATCATCATCTGAGATGGGCTGGCTGTGCTCCTTCCCTCCAAGCTGGGGTCAGGCTCAAACCAGCTCAGTGCCTGGGGACTCCTCCTCCCCATTCAAGGGGATTTTAACGAAGCCTGTGGGTGCTTGTTTGGGTTTGTTATGTAATTAATCATCTCTGTGATGATCCAATGTAAGGGGCTGAGCAGCTGCTACTAAAGTCAATGAAAAATGCCTGAGTGAATTCTGTTCATCACCCCGAGCACACCTGGGGGGTTCCAGTCCTGGGTGTGACTCTGCCCATCCCTGAGGGGGGAAAAGAGCCTGCCAGGGGTCTGGGAGCTGGGCCCATGGTTTTGGAGAGGGGGCTTGGGCCATTGCTCACTGCTATGCATGAATTTGGAGGTGTCTTTGGAAAACTGAGATCCCTCTCCACTGCCTGCACCAGGCGTCTCAAGTCAGGGTTTCCACTGCACCAGTGAGAAAAATTTAGCCAGTGATGATTGAGGTGCCATCCTTCCCTGAAGGAGATGGTCTGAATACCACCCAGAGCTCCCTTCTGCCTCAGGTTCTCCTGAGGAAACAGTAGGACCTTACTTATGGAAGGGTCTTGGCATTTCACTCAATAATATAAACATCTGGTGGCATTTTACAGGTGCCCTGAAATGTCCTGTTGGGTCCAGATGTTGTTTCAGTGGCCTAAGACCCACACAGATCATAAGAGACCACTGGATGTCCAAAATGACCCAAGATGTCTTTGTGTAGGCAATTGAATTGGACCCTTCTCTGGACGTGGTTTTCTGTCAGACCCTCTCCCCCACCTCGGTGTAATGCTCCAGTTTATGATCCAAAGGAAAACATCATTCATTTCCCACAAATGGGACTGGCCATCTTCACCTCTGTGCTCCCTGCTGTCCTTCCCTGGTGAGGTTTGTCCTCGGGCAGATGGTTTGTTCCAGGGCTGTGTCTGGCAGGACGGGGGAAAAGGGACAAGGTGTCACCCAACAAAGGAACAGATGCAAAAAATAAAAGTAAAGAAGGACCATAACTCCATCCTCTCCCATGCTGCTATCCAACCTCTCCTTTAGCTGAACAGAAGGGTCAGATGGGCCCTGTCAGTTCCACATCCAAGGTATTAAAGACAGTGGCGTTACCTGTGAGGGGCGAATTTGGCCTCATCTCTTTTCTTTCTATGAAAGAAATGGAAAGTTTAGGAGTTTGGTTGTTTTGTTGGGTTTGGTGTTTGGTTGTTTTGTTGGGTTTGGTGTTTGGTTTTGAACATTTTTGTTGCTTGACCCCAGTTATCTTTCTCAGCTGAGTGTTGTGCCCAGTGCTGACAGTCTTCTGCAAAGCATTTTGAAGTCTCCAAAATTGCTTCCACTCCTTATGGGAAGCTTCACGTGCAGAACTAAGGCAGCTGGGATTTAATTTTTGGAGGGGATTGCAGAGACAACCACACCACAAAATGCAACATGGCACAGAGATCCCTGAGTCAGCAGTGACCACGTCAGCCCTGCAGTGCTGTTGTCTAAGCTGAGCATTGCAGATTTTCTGTATTAACAAACCTCAGAAAACAATTTCTTCTGCCTCTCAATCTCAAATATTTTTGGTGTTTTCATTGCATTCAGATGTATTGCCACAGAAATGTCCCTGGGTTATGTCACATTTGTCATGTGTGTTCATATTCTTATCATGCCCCCATCCTTAAATTCATATACAGGAGAAACACTCTGAGCTTTGATTCATTTTTTATTTTTTTAACTTCAAAAATTGGTTTCAGTGCTGAAAATCTGGTGTTTGATGTTGTTGGGGATATTCAGGGTTGCAGCATGAGCACTCTGCAGGAGCTGGGAGTTGTGAATCCAGTCCCAGGTTCTGCACTACGGAAATTACTCCAGACTTCCCTTGATGCTTTAACAAAATCCATTTGGGAAGATGAAAACAGGGCCATGAAAGGCACCAAACCCAAGTGCCCTGCTCAGAGCTGTCATTCCTGAACTCCAGCAGCTGCTGGGATGAGATGTCAGAGGGCGTTGGATGGAGGGAGAGAAGGTGGGCTGGGCAGGACAAGACCTCATCTCCTCTCCATACCTAGAATTTTCTATTCTCTACCTCCCTCCAAGCTAAATCTTGGCTGCTTTAGTTGTGACTTCTGATTATGGGAATATCTCTTTTTTCTAGATTTCCCCTCTCTCACTGGAAGCAGCGGTGGCATCTGGCTGAATTGTTTTATTCACACCTTAACCCTTCCATCCTCCTGCTTCCTGCCCTCCCTTGTGTTCTCCAGCAGAGTTCCTGCTCTGCAGCTCCTCACCCCCAGCTCAGGTCCCCATAAACATCTGTGGGGTGCAGATTCCTCACTTTGGTGGGAAATGGGGGCTCCTCTGGCCCCCATTTCAAAGAAGGGGTGTTCAGTCCTCATTCCTGCCCCTCTCAGTCTTTGTGCTCTTGGGCAAGTTGGCTGCTCCCACTTTGCTGCATTTTCAAGAGGGGTCTTTGGTGCATCTCCACTTCGGAGGAGGAAATTTTTTTTCTCAAGAACAAGAGGCCAGGAGTTGATTCCCAGTTGATTCTCTACAGTGAGATTTGGAATACAAAGTGAGATGCTTAAAGGCAGGTATCTACATGTGCTAGGTGCTTAAACCCCCATACAAACCAAATTATGGGCTCCATTTGCCTAAACTCAGCGTTTAGGGCTGAACTAAATTATTGAAATAGGTGTCTAGAGCCATCTGGGATGCTCCAGGGTACCCCGCTGGCTCCTGAAAGCTCCTCTGGAGGAATGTGGGCTTCCCTTGGATCTCAGGGCATACCTGGCAGACCCATGCAGATGCTTCTCCACCAGAGATGGGTGTCTAGATGTCTGACTTGTGGACATCCACAGGTGTGTGTGTGTCTTCATCCATGAGCAGGATCCCATTCCAGATTCCAAACTCTCTTCAGATTCTCTGAGGTGGGAAACTGGTCATGGTCTCAAGTCTCACTTAAACTGACAAAAATCAGGTACCAATGTCTCAAGGGGAGCAGAAGGTTCTGTAAAAATAATTATTTTAATCCATTTTACTGCCTGGTTTGTCATGGCTGTGATCCCAAGGGAGCATCTCTGCTCTTCCTGCTGAGGAGCACATCATGGGAAGGGACAGGTCCCACCAAGTCATCCATGGGCAAAATCCTGCTCTTAGGTGGGCACCACCCAGATGGAGAAAGTCCTGCAGCCACAAGGGTCTGTTCCACATGATCTCCTCCTCTGTCTCTGTGGAACTGTTCTTACACATGCTCTGCACACCAAGGGAGGTCTTGGACAGCCCTGCATGGAATTGGGGAAAGCGTGAGGAGAAGCTTTCCCCGTTTCCCTTCCTTTTCCGAGTTTCTTCTTATTATTTATTAGTATTTATTTATTTCTCTCCATTCATTCCACTCCACCAAAAATCCTGAAGGCAGGTCTGCTGCAGACAGGGGCTGAGCAAGCAGCTGAGTGTCACCCATGGTTTTGAGGGATGGTGTCAGAGCTCCTTGCCAACACTTCCACCTGCTGCTGCCCCTTGGAAAGCACAAGAGGTTTGAGGTCAACCTCCCAAAAACTCCAAAAACAGATAAAATTCTCCTGAGTCTCTGCTGTAGTCCTGGTTGTCCCTGTCCCCAGCTGATGGCAGCTCAGCCTTCACCTCCTCATCCCAGTGGGATCCCACTCCATCAGTCCCTTGTGGCATCACTTTCTGTCCCTCCCAGGCCCAAACCTGCCCGAACGAGCCCTGTTGGAGCTTTGGACTCTCTGACAAGCCCACCAGCAGTGTGGAAGACATAAAACACAAACCTGTAGCACCCCAGGGGATTCCCCCACCGTACAAAACATGCTTGTCCAGCAGTCAGGGACAAGTATCTTCTTGTGAGTGGGTTTTTTTTTGCTGTTGCTTTCCCTTCCCACAGACTGTCTGCCTGATTACATCGCCTCCTTCAAAGCTCCATCACTGTCTGTGACCCCTGCCCTCACCCCCGTGTACAGATTGCATGTATGATACAGCCTGGAATTCCAAAGCTATTGTACAAAGTAGAGTTGTCACCTTTTTTTTCTTTTTTTTTTTTTCTCCCTCTCAGTATTTTGTTAAGTCTGATGATTTTTTTATGATTATTTATTTTATGAATAAATGTATATATTAGTAAGAGTATATATTTGCTGAAATAACTCATCGGGACAGTGTTGTTGCTCTGCTGTTGTGCTTGTGACCTCATTGGCTTTTACCCCATTTTCTACTGACAGCACATTAGCAATGTCTTGTAACTGTTTTTTTGTTACCAGTTAAGTTTGATAGATGTGTTAACTTTATAATTAAAATTAAAAAAAAAAAAGTTGCATTAATTTTAACCTGCGTTTGTGCTTTGTCCCACTGTTCCCTGGTTTTGACTGGATGGAATTTCATATTACAGGCTGAAATTCAGCTGGGTTATAAGAAATGAGAAATAAGGTTATGAGAATAAGGTTATGAGAAATAAATAAATATGCCTTCCTCTTGTGGGACAGGAGTTGTGTGCTTTGGAAGAAGAGATGTCACCTGTGCTGTCACCATTTAACCCATGCACAGCTTCTGTGGGAGGGGACAACACAAATACGAATAAAACAAATCCATTTTAACTGTCATGAGTCCATTTCTCAGCTAAGCATCACCAGGACAGGGACCCAGCTTCTTCCCTGAGAGCACTAAAAACCCAACATGGCAAAGGGATGAGTTTTCACAATGTCTCTGGAAGAAGAAGAAATTTCATCTTGGTTTTGCCAATTCCAATCACTCCTTCCTCCCTCTGTTATTACTCTAGGTTGGGAGCCTTGAACCTGCTCTCAAACCCAGCTTGATGGCTTCTTTATAACTGACAGAGGGATTTAAGCACTTCCAGAGATCTATCCCAATTATTTAAACCACAGACCTGACCTGGTATAAATCACCTTCTGGAGAAATCTGTTTTCTTACAGAGGCTCTAAATGAATACATCTATTAATGTGTTCGTTTATAATTTATAATTTATAATTTATTGTATAAATGCAAAACAGCTTTTCCCTGGGAAGGAGGTGGGCAGCACACTGGGACAGAATATCCCCCTCCCAAAAACAACACCCATGCCTGGCTTTGAACAACACAGGTCAAACACCACGGAGAGCTTCCAGCATTCCAGGCTCAGCATATTTTCCAGAAATAAATGATAGACATTCTTATTAAAGAGCACTTGAGATAAGCCTATTTGTTAAGCTGTGTTGCCTGCTTTGCCAGGTTTGAGCAAGAGTCTTTTTTTCCTTTTTTTTTGAACCTAAATAGGGAAAACTAAGACATGAGTGGACATCTCAGTTACTCTCAGCGTACCGATACTATTTGCCCCTCCAGATCATTTTAGGAATGAATGAAAACAGTCTTGTTAACTTATTGCTGCCTCATGACGTTGTTATTAGGGAAACTCTTGAAGTTTCCTTTTGTTTTTGTTGAGTTATTCCCCCATGGGAAGGCAGTACAAACTATGGTCACATCGAGCCAGTGGCCTTTGCTCAAGACAACCCAGGTCACAAAAGTCACCCAAAACTGCTCCACAGCCACGTGGGAGATATTTGACACGAGAGCCAAGAGTCAAACCTCATCCCCAGGCATAATTTAAGGCCTGAGGTGCTGCAGAGGGGTACGGGGAACCTGACATCCAGAAGAGTTGAGAGCTCCATGTTCCTTTGAGAAACAGTGCACTGAACTTGGTGAAGCTTGGTCACCAGCAAAAAACCATAGAATTGGAAATAGAATTAGATTTAGAATTAGAATGAATTAGAATTATTAGAATTATTAGAATTAGACTGGTTTGGGTTGGAGGGGACCCTGAAGTTCATCTCATTCCAACCCCCTACCAGGGCAGGGACCCCTTCCACCATCCCAGGCTGCTCCAAGCCCCATCCAGCCTGGCCTTGGACACTGCCAGGGATCCAGGGACAGCCACAGCTTCTCTGGGCACCCTGTGCCAGGGCCTGCCCACCCTCACAGAGAAAAATCCCTTCCGTTTATCTAATTTAATAGCAAATAATTTACATTTATGAGATTATATCCACTTCCCAAATCTCTAGCCCTCAAGAGTGAGAAAAAAGAGCTC
>JAWWEY010000115.1:1961419-1973784 GCA_035582745.1 Loriotus luctuosus
ATATATATCATAAAATAATAAATCAGCCTTCTGAAACATGGAGTCAGATCCTCATCTCTTCCCTCATCCTGGGACCCTTGTGAACACCGTCACAGCATCCCTTTGTTAATCTGGATGTCATATGGATTTGGCACATACAGACCCCCTGGGAGGTCCATGTCCTTCTGGATTGGCAGGGGGACACCCAGAGGAATGACACTGAGACACCACAGATGGTTCTGGGCACCTGTGTTCAGTCAGGCACCTGGAAAATCCCATCTGCACTGGCTACAGCAGGATCTCAGAGCCTTTGAGCATGAGCAGGCAGCACTTTGCATCCTGCCACCCAAATTATGATGTCTTCATCTGCAAGTTGAATCCCGCTTGAGCAATCAGTCCAACCCAGCATCCTTTGAAGCTGTGAAATCCAGCTGAAAGCAGCTCCTGTCCAGCAGCTCACCAGGCCAGAAAGAAACCCTCTGTGACCCAATAAAATCTGAAAGCTCTGCCATCTCACTGCTACCCAGCCTGGCTCTGGAATTTGCTTACTGGTGTCTTTTATTTGCAGGTGTGGAAGGGTTTTTTCCCCCCACCATGCAGTCATTTGGAGGCACACAGCCAGGTTTGCATTCCACAGGGCTTCAATCCGGTCTGGGATTTGCCTGGGAGTGTCAGCAGGTGAAGTGCTCACTAATGAACTCGGTGGTGGTGTTAGGGTGAGGTCAGCTCAGTTCCTCCTCAAGTTGGTTTTGTGCAAGGGCAGCAAGGTTAAATCACTTTAACGGTGATTTAAAACAGATCTGCGGTCTGGACCTGACCCTTTGGATCCTTGTGCCATTCCTCCTGGTTCAGGAACATCTCAACACCCTGAATTTCATCTCCTCTTTTGTCAGACAGGAGCACAGCAAGGCTGTGTTGACTACACCTCACCAAGTCCTTGAGCTCTCAGAAATCCTCTTGCTCTGTAATTTTTTTTTTTTCCTGGAATATGTGAGATAATTCTCAATCCTGTGTGTGGGAAAGAGAGGTGGTAGTGAAGAAGTGCCAGCTTCACTACAGTGAGAATTTCCTTCATGCAGGAATCCTGGGAGAGCCTTGAACCTGTTTGTTCTGTCCTAATCAATGCAGCTGCTTTGTGCAGGAAGTGCCTTTCATCCTGGCAATGTCAAGGCCTTTATGGCAGCATATGGAAATCCAGGTCCAAGCCTCCCCTCCCTATCAGACAAAGGCTTGAAGCCCTGCCTGAGTCACCAGGGACTGATAACTCCAGCCTGGTCTTGAGCAACCCCGCTGGAATTCCAGTTTCAACAAACTGCTGCTTTCCAGAGGACAAATGCTTCCCCTGGAATTTCTGTTCCTCAAGCTGCTCCTTCACGAGCAACACACCCAGATTCCAGGTGTGTTTCCAGATTCCAGAAATTTATTTATTTCTAATTTCTATCAAAAATAAAGAAGCAGCTTGAGTCCTACTTACTTTTCAGACCCAAGGTCGCAGAAGGGACCGCGTGGGAGACTTTGGTTAATCAGGATGAAGATGGGGGAGTATTTTGACCAAGAATTGTCACTGTGAGTGCAGAATTTAATGAGACACAGCCCCTTCAAGCACCTACAGATGGTTTTACCTTCCACATTGCCACGCCAGGACTTTGCAGGGGATTTCTCTCTGCTGTGCTTCCCTCAGAGTCCCTTGGGACAACGCGGTGTCTTGGTGAAGTGGGGAGGGCAGGACGAGTAAATAGTCCTGAAGTGGGGAAGGGAAGGACTTTGGCTGGCATTGAACAGCTAAATCAATAAGGAAACTCGTTCCTGGCCCAGCCATGGAGTGGGAACACCACCCTCCAGGCACCACAGTCACACAGGAGGAGTTTGGCACACGGAGGGTTGGCAAGGAGCTAACCTTTAGGCTTGTTAATGAATGATAATTGAGTGGTCCTCAAGAGCCCTGAATAAGTTCCCCAGCTCCCAGCTGTTGTTTCAGGCTGGCAGGGGCTGCTGGGCACACCTTGCCTTAGCAGCAGATGTTGTTCCTGCTGGGGGAAGAGAAAGGTTACTCATTAAAAGGCAGCAGACACTCCAAACACGGAATGAAATGTGACCAAAGGACTGGCTGTGCAGCTTGGATGGATTGGTTTCCCTCCCCTTTAATCAGGGTGTTTCGATAGCTGGGGAGCACAATGAGATCCAGGTGTCATTGTTGTTATCAGAGCCTTGATCACAATGATAATCCTTGTTTTGTGGTGGTGCCTCTGGCCTCATCACCATCCTAAGACCATCCCTCGTGTGCTGGGTGATGCCCAAACACAGCACAGGGTGGTGGACCCTGTCCCAAAGAACTTCCAGGCCCAGGGATCTGGTTTGGGCCATCTCTATTTCCATACACAGTGATGCTGATAAATAAAACCAGCTCTCAACCATTGCTGTGGGCTGCCTGAGCCATTTGTCTGTAAAAACAGCTGTACCCAAGGAGGTCACACAGCTCCACACGTCAAGCAGATGTCTTGCAAATCATCTAAATGCAGAAAAACATCAGATTATTAACAGCACAGTGACTGGTTAACTAGAGAAAAGCCAGGTCCACCTTTCACCATCATTTATCAAACCTGTAATGTCAAGGAAATGACTTTTTTTCCCTTGTGGCTTGCAATTAGCACAAGCCAATAAAAATCTCAACGTTCTGCTAGCTCATCAAGCAGGTGGTTAGAGCTTGCTGGCATGCAGAAGGTGGGAACTGCTCTGTAAGCACAGGTTACGTGGTGCAAGCTGGCACAATGCACCAAAGAAATCCTTGGGGCAGCCAGGCTTTGGGACACAATAGTGCTGAGAGGTGAACGTGGATCCAATACCCATTTCTCATCATATTACACCCAGGAGACATCCACTGTAATTAGGGTGAGAGCAACAGAAAGGAGGTTTTCTGCTCATGGGGTTTGATGGTAGAAATCTCAGCCACAGGGAGGTGTGGGTGTTTAAATTTATCTGAATTTAAGAAGCAGCTGGGCAGTGCTCAGCAAAGAAAGACACGTGAGGAGTTTTTATGTGAAAGACTCAAATATTCCCTGGGAAATCCCAGCTGAGAGGTTGCTGGGAGTTGAGTGGAAGTGTCACCCTGGGTTTGTTCTCTTCTCCTGCCCTTCCCCTACACCTGGCCTGTGTCAGAGACAGGAGATGGGGCCAGCACAACCTGATCCAGCCTGGCTGATCCTAAATCCATGGGCATAAACACCCCTGAAACAGATCCTGAGATATTACTACTCCTTCAACACTTCAGGGTGGAATGGCCTTCAGAAAAAGGTGATTTCTTCTCTCAGTCTTACTGGAAAAATGAAGACAGTGCTCATTCCACCTGCCTTTGAAAATATTAAAAACCTGACAAATCTTTGCAGCCAAGGAGAGCAGGACATGTCCAGCAAGTGATTTGCATGGCCAACCCTGGGTGTCTGTTTTAGGAGATGGATCTCCCCCTCGGGCTGACTCTCCTCTGCCTTGACCACAAAACAAGCCTGGGCTGACTGACTTGGACCTGGGCATCTCACTTTTAGAGGTGCAAATTAGGGCTGATGAAACCTCCCCAGAATTGCATGCCTCACCTCAGATTTGCAGGATTCTCCATTGTGAGGTGGAACTTAGAAAAAATATTAAAAAAGGTGTAAAACGCTAAAGGAAATGTACATATGTTTCAGAAGTGTTTTTCATGAGTTAAATAAATTTTGGTATCGAAATTTCCTTTCAACATGTCAGCTCCTGGCCCCAAAACAGTTCTCCCTGAGAAGTCTACAATGCCTCCCATAAGAAGGAAAACCTCTTGATAATCACAGGACTTGAAGAGTGAAGGCCACCTCCAGCTAGGGAGAAACCTGCAGCTGAAGACACTAAAACAAATCCCATTCTTGACCAAAAAATGCCCTCAGTGTCTGCCCAGACCATGAAATAATAAATCCTTAATGGCATTAATCTGAACAGCTGCTGAAGAAGCACAAAAGGTTTGAGTTGAGTCAGCTGGATTTCAGCTCTGTGGCTGCAAGGAACATTCAGACCTTGCAGGAGGTGTTCAAACCCAGCCCTCACCTTGCTGAATCTTTCCCAGGGTGTCAGTGGTGGAGGGTGGGCTCCTCTTCCAGATCCAAAGTCACCAGAGCTGCCATCTTTCACTTGCACGAGGATTTCTGTTCTTCTGTTGGGTCCAGGAGCTGGCTGTAAATCCAAATCGGGGGTGATTTTGAAGAGCAATTTTAAGGGGCTGCAGCTCCACAAGCTACACAAACTCACTTCTGTACTGCTGTTTTTAAAGAAAAATGTGGATTTTCTATGGGAAAAGGGAGGAAATTGAGGACATTTCATTCCTAATCTGCCGCAGACTGACCACCTAGCAGAATTAAATTATTAAATGATTTGTGAGGACAGAAGAACTTGCACTTATTCCAGGTCCATGACTTCTTAGTCTCAGGAATCTGCAATTCCACATGAAATCCCCTTTGTTTGGAATACACTGAAGTGTCCAGTTCACACAATGGTCTTTAACTTTAAACTTCCCAACAGAAAACAGAAAGCAAAAGTTGCCTCAGACTTTGGATAGTTTGAATCTTGGATATCTGACGGATGACAAGCTTGGGAATCATCAGTTTGGAGAAACAGAGGAGATTGGAGCTGAGTCTTCTCTAGGTGTGTTCTCCATGCTCTAAATTCATGGATGTTCTTTGGGGACTCCACTCCATCTGGGACACTCCTCACTTTGGAATCCCTTCATTAAAGACCATGTCTTCCTTAGTTCTCCTGTGACCTCCAAAGTGACCTCATTGGCACCAATCTCTCAACGGTGCCACCACGGGCAAAAAGAGCTCCAGAGACAATTTATTCCACATTCCTCAACCCATGGAGATGCCTCAAAACCCACCCCTGAAGCGGAGTACCCACCGAGGTGTTGAAAAACAGCTCCAAGCATCTGGTTTAACAAAGACGAGGGTGCAAATCCATAAATAAGCATTTTCTCCGTATGACTTGACTTCCATTTTTTGTCCTCCTCGTTCACCAGGGCAGCAGGGAGAGACATCTGGTGGCTGAATGGTTTCCTGCAAGGAAAATTGCAGGAAATGTGTGTTTGGGGAGGTGTTTTTGGGAGGGGATGTCTCAAGAAGAACGTGTCCCTTAAGAGACATGACACCACTGAGTTTGCCTGAAGCACCATCATGTGCTGCCACACCTGCCTCTTCAATAGCAAACCTTCCATCTGTTCTTTGGGGCAAGAAAATGTGCCAAAATGTGTCTGTTGAGACAATGGATCTCCTCTTGTGGCCTTAAATGTTGGATTTTACTGTAAACAGCCTGTATGTCTCATCCCAGCCCTCTCTTATTTCAGCTCAGAGGACATCCAAAGGGTGATGATCAATCCCATCTCGATTTGTCCTTTTCTAAATAAAATATTGGGGAAAAAAAAGAAGGTTTTCTGCCACTAGGCTTCAAAAGAAGCTCTTCTGCACTTGGCAGCAGAGGTCCAGGTGGGGCAGAGGGTTGGTTCATCCCTGCAGTCCTCCAAGACAAAATCTGGCTGAAGAGAAGAGCTGCAGCACTAAACCAAGATCTGGAATTTAATCCTGCAGAGGGACTGTCAATAATTCCTCCAGATTCTCCACTCTCATGACATGAAACCTTCTCAAGAGCTCCAGGTGTTAGAGCTGAGGCATTGATGTCTCCATCCAGACACAGCTGGTTGTAAATTCCTCCAGACTCTAAATCCAAAGAGTCACCAGCCCAGGGATTTGTTCTGGAATTTTCCTCTCAGAGGATGAAATAACAGGGAGAAAAAGTGACCCAAATGAGCTGCATTCTGCACTGTTGCCCCACATTTTGTTGTTTTCCCTTTGCTCCTGGCACCCCAAAATCTGGAGTGCAGCATTTCCCTTATCCCTATTTTTTTTTTCTGGGATTTGCTGAGGTACCTGGATTTTCAGTGGCTGTTGTAGTTCCCATCACCAGAAGTGCTTCCATAGACACAGAGACTCTTTGTTCCTCTCTGTTGGACAAGGTTTTCAGATCAACATTTCCGAGGTCAGTTTTGGGCATCAACCACCCACCAGTGCCAACAATCCTCCTCCATGCCTTCCCACCACCATTCCTTTTGATAAAAATCATGGTCAGGGACACTTTCCACTAACCCAGGGTGCTCCCAGCCCTGTCCAGCCTGGTCTGGAGCATTTCCAGGGATGTGCAGCCACAGCTTCAGCTGTGTGACCACATCACACACCTCAGGTTCTCTATCACATCTCCATCCACACCTTCCCTGTGATGGAGCAGAGGCTGCTCACCTTTATTTTACAAGGGAGGAGCAGAAGCACGAAGAAACCAGGATGTGATTGGTTTCACTTGGTTTTGGCCTCCTAAAGTTGAGGAGTTGGGTTTCTTGCTTCCTTCTGGAGAGGCACATGGAGATGTCTCATTCTGCAAAAGCTGCTGAAGTGAGGCTGGTGCCACACCAGGAATTAGAGTCATGCTCTGCCCCCAAAACTGATGGAATAAATCCCTTTCCAGACAACCAGACCTGTCTAATTAAGCAGAAGGTGAAAGACTACCTTGGATTAGACATCAGTTTTTGGTAAATAGAGCGAGATGGGTCCCACAGCAAAAAACTCCCCCAGTGTTGCTCTTTCATCACAGGGATGGAATCCCCACATTCCAAGGGCCAGCCCAACCCTTGTAATTTGCTTTTTGCCAATATTTGATCCATATATTGGGTCTTGCAACACACTGGACTTGCAGCCCATGCTCTCCAGAGCCATCCATCCATATCCTCAGGGATTGTAGAAATGATTGCAGCAGGAAGAGGCCCCTGAGGTTCATTCTGAGCATAACTTGATGAGATAAGGCTCAGCCTACGTCACAGATGGGAGGCTGCAAACCCTCCACCACCACAGGGCACAATCTAATCTAACGACTCCTGATTGTCTGATCTCTCCTAATTTTTGCTAATCTAGATGAGAAGAAGATCTTGTGTAGCCAGAAGCACATTTCTCTGCTCTGGCCATATCAGATGGCCCAATAAAAGATATTCCCCCCTCTCCACAAATTCTTGAGTGGCCTTAATCCATTGTAGGGTTGATTTTCCCCTGAATTTATGGAGCATCTTTCAGGGGATGGACCAATTTCCCCAACAATACTTGACTGGAAGGAACATCCTCACACTTCCTCCCCCCCAAAAAAAGCTAAGATTATTTATTTTCCATCAAACTGGGAGAACCCATGCACACATCTCTCCTCTGGGGCAGTTGATACGGAGGCTCTGTGGCTCAGAGATGCTGCCTGGACATGCGCTGCTTGTTTTTATCATTCCCCATGGGCCATACATGGTCAAAAATCCAGAATCAGCACCTCCACCACGGGCAGGATGGATATTTCTGCAGGCAGGTCAGAGCCAAGCAGTGGGGGCCAGCTTCCCACTGCTTAAAAACATTTTAAACCCAGGGCAGAACATGCACATGGAGGGAACTGAGCCACACAAAAGACAATGCTTGGCAAGAGGTAACAGTGTGGGGGAAGTCATGAGAAGGTGGCAATTCTGAGAAACCCAGGAACTGAAATCAGGGGCACAGATTTTGTGCACAGGTGACCTGCTGGCATCTTAAATGTTTATCTCAGGGAGTGCCACAGCTTTGGTCTGAGGTGTTGTGACCGTGTTCACAGGGGTCTGAGGATGAGGGAAGAGATGAGGATCTGACTCCATGTTTCAGAAGGCTGATTTATTATTTTATGATATATATTATATTAAAACTTCACTAAAAGAATAGAAGAAAGGATTTCATCAACAGGCAAGCTAAGAATAGAAAAAGAAAGAATGATAACAAAAGCTTCTGTCTCGGACAGAGTCCGAGCCAGCTGGACTGTGATTGGCCATTAATTAAAAGCAACCACGAGACCAATCACAGATGCACCTGTTGCATTCCACAGCAGCAGATAATCAATGGTTACATTTTGTTCCTGAGGCCTCTCAGCTTCTCAGGAGGAAAAATCCTAACAAAAAGATTTTTCATAAAATGTGTCTGTGACATTTAGTCAGGAAAAGCTTTTGTTTAGCTGATCTCCTTGCCCCATTTCTGATAGATTTTCTTCTCCACTTCGTTGATTTATTTATTGAAATGTCTGGATTGAGATTGCAACTCCTCCTGGCTGTGCTGTAATGCTGATTCCAGGATCCTGTTGGTGGTTGCATATGTGCCTGCCAGCTACTCAAATGGGAAAAGCTGACTTTGCTGTCCCACAGCTCAGAGGTCTGGCCACAAAACGTGGAGCAGCCCAAAAATGACACAAAATGCAGCTTTTTGCCATCTGCTGGAAAATGCTAATGAGCTGATGATCTCATCCTCTATTTTAGACAGGTGTCCACATCCCCAAAAATGTGATAAGAAATGACATCTTTGTTGACAGTCTCATCAGATTAATTGGACTTCGGGAGTGAGCTAATTCTCACATCAAGAGGCTTGAGAACATACTGTGGGAGCTGTGTGAAGAACCTTGAACTCCTGCTTCTTGTGCTGTGCCAGATCATAGCAGCTTTGATGGGCTGGATTAGGAAATCAATATCCACACATTGACATGCTAATCCCTCCAGGGACACTCATTAAATAACGTTCCCATCAAGGGCCACAGCAGGATCTGTGCAATCAGGAGCTGCAGCACAGTGCCACGTTTCATTTGGGTGCTTTCAAAACACAAAATGTTTTTCTAAAAAGTTTATATATATATATATTAAGCTCCCCAAGCCATGAATTCAGGCATTAAATGGAATCTAAGTTGTTAAAAGCATGGGGAAGGGTCAGGTTTTGGTGGTACATGCAAATTAATGGGGAGAAATGCTGAGGAGTGAATGGGATCTGCTGGGTCATGGGTTCAGTCCTCTGCTCTGGGAGATATCCATGCCATGGGAAACCTTCCATCAGGTGCTCAAGTGCCCCTTGAAAACCAATTAGAATTTTTCTCCTCTTGGGACTCTGTTCGGTAACCTTTCCCCAGTAATGGGAAAGAGGCTGTCATCTAATTTCAGAATAAATATATTCCTGGATAATTTATATTAATTTTTTTCTCTTTTTTTTTTTAACTCACAAATCCTTTTCTCCTCATTGTGTGCATTTGCAAACAGGAATATCAACTCTAAATAAATGGAGATTTTCTCTCTGAGGCTGGATTGCCACACTTGGTGGATGTTGTCTCATTAAAGCATTCCTGGCCTTTTCTCATCTCTGTATTCCATTTTTGCACTGATTCTTGCAGGATTTCAGGCTTTTGAGCATCAGGGTGAGGCAGTGGCATCACTTTTCCTGTGCTCCACATCACCACCATTGCCCAGCTTCCATTCCTTGCCTTGCACAAACCTTCCAGTCCTGTTTTGGGACAGCAGATGTTCCTCCGAGGAGCCAGCTGGGGAGGTGGCAGAAATCCTGCCAGGACAAGTGTTCTGGTGGTGTTACATTTGCCTGAGGGAAGGTGGAAAAAAATAATAATTAAAAAAAAAATCACTGAAATAGCCTGAGTAAACTCATTTATATTTTACTCCTTGGACTTGATTTTCTGTAAGAAGTTGCTGACCCCTGTAATTAAATAAACAGAATTACTTTTGTTTTGTGCCATTCTGGAATTCACAGCAGAGATTCAAATTACTGTTAATAGTTAAGTATTTTGTAAAGAAGAAATAAAGTAGCAGCAGCATTTCAGACTGGATATTTTAACCCTTTATGGATATAACTGTTCATGATACAGAATGTATCAGTTTTACTCCATAAATTCATTAATCTGTCTTTTTTTTTTAATATTTCTGTGTATAAAGACAGTTCACAGCTCACCTGAGGTATCCAAGGTCCCCAAATGTGGTAATTTGAGATTTTTAAGTACTATTGACCAAAAAGACCCAGTGGGGCTTCTGTTTAATGCTTTGTCTGTGAATTACTTCCTGTGGGGTAATGACCATTGCAAGTCCCAGCTGAAAGAAAAAATAGGATTTAAATGTTTGGGAATCGAGCAGAAAAGGGAACGACAGTAAAAAGATTTGGATGTCTTCATTCCTGTTCTTTATCACATCTCATGTTTGTGTTTATTAATTGAAATATATGATAGCCAAGAGGAAGGATGACAGAGGTTTTGGATTTGGGGACTTTTTGGTTGGTTTTTGGGGTTTCTGTTGGTTGTTTTTTGGTTTGGGGTTTTTTTTGGTGTGTGTTTTGTTTCAGGGATTTTTTGTGTATATTGATTGAAATGTTATAATGACTCATTATTCTAATTATTCTAACTACTGAAAAAAACATTATCTCATCTATTTAGAAAAAAGTAGCTTATCCCAACACACACAACACCTAGATGTGAAGTGAAATAGAATAATGTTTATTTCCAGGTTTTATATTCTTTGTAGCCGGCTTCCATCAGATATTCCTGAGCTTACAAGATGAAGTAAGACACAGATACTTTAACCCCTTTACTCCTCAATTGCTCCCATAACTTTCTTTTACCCCATCATGAGTTGCTGCAGCTTTCACAAGTCCAAGGGCTGCTGTGCTCTGTTTTCCCCCTGGTAAAACCTCTTTTTTCAGTTCTTTTTTCTCAAACCGCTGAACCCAGACCCTGCTGGGCTGAGGGTCACACCCAGTCCTGCCCTGAAGTTTTTCTCCAGCAGGAGAGGCTCATCCTCATCATCATCCCCCCAGGATGCTGAAGTCCCCTCTTTGTGGGATTGTGTTATCAGTTTGGACTTCAATTAAACATCTTACAGAGCTTCCCTGACTGTAAATTATAATTTTTTCTTCATTTGATCTCCCTGCTCTTTCTTGATCCTCAAAGCAGGCCTTGCAAGGCTCTGTTTAATTGATTATTTGGCTGTTATCTGTTTCATCTTGCATGATTATCAAACACTTTGTGGGCTGGCTTTGGAGGTTTGTTAGCAGAGGGATCAGCTGGATCAATGGCACAGAACAGAGATGTTAATTGCTTTGTCCACAGCTACTCTCACTTTTAGCACCCCTTGTCAATCTTGCACATCACTGTCCTGTGAACTCTTGAGAAACTCTCCAAATATGCTGTAAATCCAAATTAATGTTGTTGTTTTGTGGTATGTGTGTAAGTTTTATCCTCAACTGACACAACCTTTGGGAGAAAATCTGAAGTTTCTGGGCTCTTTTCTGGTATAAAACCAGATTTGATCAGTCAGTGCTGTTGCATTCTGTGTTATTGAAGTGTTGGCAGAATGTTGTATAGAAAACAGGTGATCCTTGCTCCCTGTAATTCCACCCTCTCCATTTGTACAGGTTCCACAAAATTGCTTTTGTAGGGTCAGTGTGGGTCAGACAGCCTTGATGGGTGTGGAACTTTTCTGACTCTGGGTTTAAAGTGACTTATTTGAATGAACAGCCAGAAATTTACACTTCTTTCACCCTGATGGAAACGACATCATCAGCACCTTTAGAAAAGCTCTCTTGGTTTGCAGGAAAGTGAAAACTTGGAGGTTTAAATTAGCAAGAAATTGTTCCTGGGAGGGTGGCAGGCCCTGGATCCCTGGCAATGCCTAAAGCCAGGGTTGGAACACCCTGGGATGGTGGAAGGTGTCCCTGCCCATGGGGTGGAATTAGATCACCCTAAAGGTCCCTTCCAACTCAAACCATTCTGGGGTTCTACAACCTTCCTGCATGGATTATGTTTGAGCCATTTTTAAAAGTATTAATTATATATATTGCATGTGAGATGCGAGAGAAAAATTAACCATAAAGTTTCTAGCAAGCTGCAGCGTAAATCATAAAAGCTCATTGTTATCACTGGTGAGGAGCATCTATTTAGGAAAGAGGTTGTTTTATTTGTTTCATATTTTATAAGGAGATATTTGTCTGGTGAGATAGCATAATTGGGAGAAACAATAAAACCAGATTATTTTAGGTGCAGGTGACAAGATGACAGAGAATTACATATCACTACATGACACAGAGATATTTGCGTAAATAATAATGCAGAAGCAGGGAAAAGAATAGGAAAAGTTGAAGGGAGGAAGAAGAGCAGACAGGTGGGTCAGGTCAAGAGCATGGCAGCCTTTAGTGCAGGGCCAGAAATGTTTTAATGTGTTCAATAGCAAGGCACTGGTGGAATCAAAGGAGAGGTGATGGAGCCACAGGACATGAATGTGACTGGTTTCTCAGCTCAGGATTGGAGTAATTCCCTTTCTGTCTGAATCCCTCCCCTTTCAATCCCATTGCAAAATCAGCAGGAAGGAATTGAATTCTCGGGAGAAGTTTTGTTGTATTAAAGAAGATCAACTGATTTTGCTGCTGATGCCCTGTGCAGGCTGACCCAGAACAGAGGCTGGGCAGAGTCACAGAATAAAGCAGGGATTTATTCAAAGCATCTCCTCCATGGATCCACCTTGGGCA
>JAWWEY010000115.1:1991319-2002539 GCA_035582745.1 Loriotus luctuosus
TTATTTGCAAGGCCACCCTTTGAAACTTGTTCCTGGTTCCATTTCTCTCTCAGCAATGTCTGTCCATTCCATGGCATCTCCAAGTCAGCATTTCTTATCTCAAGGTTTGCACACAGATGCACACTGTATCAACCTTCTATCAAACTTTGAGGATTTTCTACAAATCCATTTCCCACAAGGGAGCAATGCCAGCTCCTCTTTTTATAACCAATCACCATCTGAGGGCCCCTCACCCATAAATCTGTGCCATGTAATTAATGGATAGCTGTTTGGTAATTTGAAACATGATTGTTCCAAATTTTGGAAGGACCTGGGAAAGGAACTCAGCACAAGGCTGAGGGACAATCAGTGCTGAGATATTGTGGGTCTTTGAAGAACAGCAATGGATTGAAAAAGGTCTTTAATGAAGCTTTAAAGAGGTCAGTCAATCACAGAAAACAGGGAATTCTCCTGAATTCCCAGGAGAAGCCACACTTTCACACCCCTCAGTCTCCTAGAGGCACCCCAGGAGAAGAACAGAGCCCTGAGCTGCTCAGGTACATGAATGGCCTTTGCAGAAATGTCTTTGATGTTTCTTCTCTTTACAAGAACAGCTGGAAGTTCAAAGCATTTATCAGAAAGCCAAAGGAATTCCATCACTGTGTGGATCTATGTTAAAAAAAAAAAAAAAGAAAAAAAAAAAAGAAAACCAACAAATTTTAATAGGAGTTGCTGGGAAGGCTTAATCTGGTTTTTCTTTCCCACTTGAAATCCCAAGTATGAAGTGTATCCTGCTGGTAAAATGGCAAAATGCAGCTCTGAGTTGGAAAAAGCTCCCCTTGGAAATCTCTGCTGTGCAGGAACAGGATTAGATGCTGTTTAGCAGGAGATTTCCTGTCCTCCAAAAAGCTGGTAGAGAAAAAACCCTCTCAGATGTGTCCACATGAGCGTTGGCAAAACCATTCCAGCTCTGCTCACCTTCTCCCTCTGGAGGGGTTTAAGCCCTTGAGCTGAATTTCACATACCCAAACACCAAGTTTTGAGCCCCCACTGCCTGGAAAAAACATTTCAGCCAATCTGGAAAAAGGAATAATCCCAATAATTTTGCTGAGGTGCAGACCTGCATCTCCCATTCCAAAGGTGCAGAAACCAATGCTGAGCCTGAAACACCCAGCTCTGGTTTTATTCTTGTTTCAGTGGTCCTGGACCCCCCTGACCAAGATCAGATCTTGGGCAAACATCAAGCCTCACTTTGCATGGATTTATTTTGCTGTTGATGCAGAGGAAGGCTCAGTTTGTGATCCCAGGCTTTGCTTCACCCTCTTCTCCCTGTTTCATGGCATCCCAAACATCACCTGTTTGAATTTTGGATATTTATCCTGGCCAAGAAGCTTGTCCCAAATCTTTCTCTTTGCTAGAGGCAATCAGCTGGGCTGGTTTCCCCTCCTGGGGCACCTCTGCCTTATTTCTATTGTGAATTGATCTCCATTTTCATCTCCCCCTGCCTGTTTTTGGGTGGATTGAGCAGGCAGTGCTCATTCCCCAAGGCACCTTTTACACCATCCTTTGAAAGATCCACAAAAGGATGGTGGTGGGAGGCTGTGAAGCAGAAAAAGTGGGAGAAAGAAGGTGGTTTGGGCAATGCAACCATCACCCCAAGGACAATGGCATCACCCCAAGGACAATGACAATGTCACCATTGCTTGGTTTTGCAGGACATGGAGTCCAAGGCTCCATCCTTTGAAAAATCCACAAGTGCTTCCCAAAGGATGGTGGTGGGAGGTTCTAAAGCAGAAAAGGTGGGAGAGAGGAGGTGGTTTGGGGAATGGAGCCATCACTCCAAGGACAATGACATCACCCCCAAGGACAGTGACAATGTCACCCCCAAGGACAATGACAATGTCACCATTGCTTGGCTTTGCAGGACACGGGGTCCAAGGCTCTGCTGGAGGGTCCCAGTTGAGTGTTCTCCTCCCCAACCAAGGGGAACTGCTCAAACTTTTGCCTCCAGCCCTCGTTCCTGGGCCTGGTGTCTCATTTCTGACCCCAAAAATAACACCTCCTAATGGGATTCACTGTTTCCTTCCTGTTTTGCAGCTGCTGTTTGCTGCTCCTCGGGCAGATCTACAATCAGAGCAGAAGTCTCCTTTTGCAAGACTTGGTGGGTCTTGCAAAAGGACAGGAGGAAAAAAATCCCCAGCCCATAAATAAATAAAAAAGGAAGTATAAAAGGCAAGACTTTCTCAAAGCAATGGCTTGCAGCTAAGCACTTCCAGTCACCTCCAGTGACCAGACAGGTTATTCAGAGTAATTCCAGCCCTGGAGATGACATTTGACATGACATGTACATGAGATGTATCATTTAGGTCACTGTGCTAAAGCAGCAGACACCCCCTCCTTCCTCCTCCTCCTCCCCTGCTCTGTGCCCCTCAGGGAATCTCAGAGTTCAGGGTCTTTAAAGCTGAATTCCCTGCACAAGAGTTCAGCACCTTTCAACCTTTCCAGACCTATTACAGGAAGGGAACTGAGTGGAAGGAGTGTGGAGGGCAGGGGGTTGTTTCAAGGCAGGTTATTTACAGGCAGGCTTGGGAGCTGAAGAGAAAAGAGGTTTTTTGCACTGGTTGGAAGGGAGATAAAAAGTCCCTGGAATGGTTCATTTCCATGGCCTGTGGCAGAGCACAGGCTCCCCCTAAAAGCCTTGTAATTCTGCAATGATCCCTGCATAACTGGGAGATAAAGGCAGCAGAGTGGGATATCACCGTGGGACACCGGTTTGAAATTAAGAATAAAGACATCAGGGGGAATAAAGCAGCACAATCTATCCAGCCATGATCAACTGGCTCACGTTTGGGGTGAGTTTGGGCCATTTGGTCTGGCACTGATGGGATGGGAGGTGCTCATTGAGCCTCAGACAAAGCCACGTGCACGATCAGATCAGCTGCTGGTGTAGGAGGATCACCCATCCATGAAAATCCATGGGGATTCACATTTTACTTCATTTTCTTTCCCTGCACATGTTCATGTAGCTCTCTAAACCTCCCAGCTCAGAGGAATGTATAAAACTGTTGGCATGTGAAGGATGCAGCCCTGAGTGGGGTCAACTCACAGGACCACACAGGGAAAAAGTTGGAAAAAGCTTCCCTTGGGAATCTGTGTTGTGCAGGAACAGGGATCAGATGCTGTTTTGCAGGAGATTTCCTGCAAAACCACAGAGGGAAATGGTGGAATTGCCATCCCTGGAGATGTTCAAAACTCCTGTGGGTGTGCCACTTGTGGACATGGTTTAGTGGTGGCCTTGGCAGTGCTGGATCAACCATTGGATTTGGTGACGATGGAGGCCTTTTTCACCCTCAGCAATTCCATGGTTCCATGCAATAGGAACGGCTCAGATGGGACATTGTGGTGGACTCAGATCCTGGATGCTGAGTTTCATGGACTGGCAATGGAGACCAAAGCACCATCCATGGGCAGTTTGCATCTTGGAAGGTCAACCAAGACCAGCAAAACCTCTGCCAAGTGGACCATGCGTTTGGGAAGGGAGCGTCTTTGAGTTTGTCAAAAGTTGGAAATTAATTAAAAGAATCTGTGGTTGTTCAGCTGTAGTTTGGGATTTAATAGTGACAACTGGCCATGTTGGCTTGCTCAATTAAGGAGAATTAATCCAAGAATTTCATCCCATCTGAAGGGCAGAGAAGCATCCTTAGAGTTGCCTGCTTCTAGCAATTGGGTATAAAAGGAGAGTGAGGAGCCCTGTTTGGCATTAAATGCTTTGACAGCTAAAGACAGGTAAAATTATTCTGCGGCAAAATTTCTGGAACGGCAGGTTTCCTTTGCAAGACATTTGATATTTTGAGGCTTCACCCCAAATTTTTCTTGCTCTGTCCTAAATGTATCCTCAGTCAGTATTTTGCTGTCCTTGCTCTTTGCAATGCCCATAGGAGCAAAGCACACACTGCTTCCCCTTCTTATTTCCAGAAAGCCAAGGAAAAAAGGGATTCTCAAGGTTAGATGGATAAAACGTACGTAAACATCAGCCTGAAACTCTTTAAATGCTCTGTGCTAGAAATGGGCACAACTTCCCTTGGATATAATTCCTCGGGTACCAAAAATTTGTGTTTTCCCATAATCATTTCACCTACACTTTCTACTTAAAAGAGAAAAATCTCGTTTTGGTCATGTTACCTTCATATCTTAAATTTAATTTCTTTGTGCTTCCTTTGAGCCTGGGAACATCTTTTCTTCACGTCCTCCTGCAGCAGTGCTTACTCCAGTCATGTTTTCCAAAGCCCACCCAGACCCTTTGGAGGCCTTTTGCTGACCACTGGGCTGGGAGGCAGGTGGGGAACATCAAAAAACAGCAGTATGGAATTAAAAAAACCCCAATATTGACACATTTCTCTCCCAGCCCCCCAGCCCACCTTGTCCCAACCCATCTGGCAGATACAAAAGAGCATCCACAATCTAATTAATCTGAGCAGCGCCTGTCACGGCTGGAAGGCAATTTTGAAAGACTATCGCCCTGTGTTTTACTCCAGAAGTTAATCTCCTCAAAGCATGGGGACTTCCCACTCCCCCCCAGCCCCACAAGCCTTCATCTCTCTCCTGAACCAGTGGCTGGATGGAGGAATGTGGAAGAGGGAGGTGTCCCCTCCTCCCCTCCTGCCGTACAAAAGACGATTTGTGAGAGGAGCTGCTGCTCACCCCGCACTTCTCCCACCCCAGGAGGAGCCACAGCTCCCCAGCCTCACTCTGTGCCCAGCCAATTACCCCATCTCTTCCATCATCCTTTGCTCCTTCTTCTTCCCTCTCCCCCCCACCTTTTTTTTTTTTTCTTCTTTTTGGGTGAAGATTAAAAGATCTCACATGCTCAGAGAGAAGAATGAGCCCCCAGTCCATCTCCACCTTGTCAATTAGAAGCAAGGGGCTGGGGAGGGCTGCACACTGTTATTGACTCAGGCACTTTGGAAAGGTCATCTTCAAGGTCTGAACCTTCCCTCTGCCACCCCAAGCTCACCTGGGCCCATTAGGGAGGAATTTCTGGTCCATCCTCTATTTTCATTTTGGGCACTTCTGAGGGCTAATAGACAAGGTGGGGAGGGAGGAGGTGGGATGGGGGCACCGAGGGGAAAATGAAGACAGGTGAGGGGAAAGAGAAGTCATTGAGAGACTTCAAAGTGGAACAAAGGCCCATCCAGATGTGAATAATTGCTAGGTCAGCACGTTAATCACAGGCAAGGGCTCCACTGCGAGGCATCCCTGGTCGCTTCACGGGGCAAGGAGGGGAGGGGGGAAACGGACAAAAAGGCAGAGATATAGAAACAAAGCTTTGATACAGCCTGAGAAAAACATTTTCCAGGTGATTATGTGAATAATGAGCCAGCCTGTGTGTTATGAAGGGCACGGGCAGCCTGTAATTGCAGAGGAGCTGCAGCTCAGGGGGCAGAGATGGACACACCACCCTCTCCCAGAGCCAACAAAAACCCATCTCCCCACCTGACAGAGCATTTCCTGCCCTGGCCAACACCATACCTGGCCTTTCAGATCTCAGCCTGGTGGGAGGGAACGATTAGGGTTTTGTTCTTGTGCCTTTGAGTGAATTATGACTCCAACAGCCTCTAACCAAAGCTTGAGAAGATGCTGGCTCGTCATCTTTGTTTTGGCTTTTTCTTTTTTTCCTTTTCCCCAATCCCGTGTTCCCGTGCCACAACACCAGCTGTGTTTATCTTGGAAAGGTCTTTCTTCTAAATCAAGCCACAAGGTTTCACTCAGTGCAGACAAAACACCTTCCCACGTGGCTCTTTGCTGTGTAAATAAACATGCAGCATCTAAACAGCTCCAGGAGATGCCACACTGCTGACGTTTGCAGGTTCCCTTATTATAAAAGGAGTTTCTTATTGCACTTGCAGTATTATTTCAGGGCAGCAGCTGGTATCTCTCCTTGACTGTGCCCATTTTTCAATTGGTGTTTTTTATTTAAAATAAATATTATTTTTATCAAATATCCTTATTCTAATATCTGATATAGCCCTTCCCCAAATTAAATGATGTGGGATCTGTGCAGACCCCTGATCCACCAAAGCTATGAAGTCCCTGGATTTGTAAGGAATTTGGATTTGTAAAGGAAAGGCAGAGACTCCTCTTGAAGTGATTCCCTTTTAATGTAATTTTGGAATTACTGTGAGATACTCACTGGGAATGCAGACACCAGGGAGCTACAAAATCTGGAGTCAAGAATAACCAGAAAAAAGAGAAGTTCCTGACTTTAAAAGTGTTTGTTGATTAAGCAATGTGTAAGTGAACAGAGTTAATGGTTTAGTTTTGGACACACAATTTTAAGTAGGATGTAGACAAGCTGGAAAAGGGTAAAGAAAGGAAAATTCTAACTTACTTAGGGAAAAATTAACTAAAAGGAAGCTTAGAAGAGATTTTGGTCTGGAAAAGAGGGGGCTGAAAATGAGAAGCAGAGGCCCTCACTCAGCAGAGGGTTTTAGGACAACAAGACTTTTGATGGAAGACAACTATTGATAAAAATTGTTTCTCCCATGAAGTCCTTGACAGCTCTCACTCCTGTCCTTTCCATGACCAAGAGCTTTGTAGGATCTCCACAGCACAGTGAAGACCGTGATGTCTGCCCAGGTAAATAAACCCAAATCATTTCATACTTAAAAATAAATGTTGGAAGCACAGGAGGCCTCAAACTACGAGAGGAGATGAGCTCATGGGGGGAAGGTCTGAAAGAACATTGCAGTTCCTACAAGGACAGTGAAAAAGCTGGGATTTTCAGGCTGCTCAGGATGGTGAGGGAAGGACACTGTGCACCCTGATGATCCATGGAGATCAGTACCACACTCTTCTTCTCCCACCAGCTTTTCTGTCCTCTTCGCAAAGAGTTTCTTGCCCAGCTGCCAGAACCTGGGCAGGGCTCAGTTCTTGCAGTTCAATCCATCCCACCTCTGGGTTAATTGTGAAGAGTTCCTCATCAGAATTCCCAGGGAATGCAATAACCTCCCTCTGTGGCTGAGCCTGGAGAGATGGGGCTGTGCCAGTGGTGCCTCAGAGGTGCTGCTTGGCTTTGGCACCACCACTGCCTCATAAACACCTCCTTGGCCTCCGCCTCATCAGCATCTCATAAACAACTCCTTGGCTTGCTGTGGCTCTCCAAATTAGTGTTTATAGCCATGCAGAGAGCAAGCTGTTTGCACAAGTAATCCTTGAAGCAAATCTTGCTTTCTCAGCCAAAAAAAAAAAAAAGAAAAGAAAAGAAAAGAAAAAAGGAAAATTGCTCAGCTGCATCTCCCGATTTGCTGCACGTGCTCAGGGGACATTGGTACCACCCACACAATGCTGCTGCAAAGCAGGCTCTGATTCCTCGAGTTAAGGAGTATATTTAATTTCCTAGGTGGATCTGTGCATTCCAGGAGCCTGGGAATAATGAAATCACACAGAGCTCAACAAACCTGGGATTCAAGCTGGCACAAGCCAGCAGGGTGGGATTCACTGCAGCTCGCCTTAGATGGGAGCTGCTCCCTCAAGAGCCCTCCCAGGGTCAACAGGGGGAAGTAACAGTTAGAGAATTGTCTATCTGGTTTATCTCAGATGGATGTGCTTGGGCAGATAAACCCTGAACAGCACTGGAGGAAAAGGAGCACAAATCCAGAATCAGAGATTGCAGCACTCAGGGGACAGAGTGACAAAGTTTGGGATCCCCTTCCCTGCAGCAGAGCTGTTTGACTGTGTGAATATTTTCCCTGAGCAGGTCTCAGTTCCCTGAGTTCCTGTGATGATGAAAACTTCATTAAAAATAGTCCAGCTGCTGCCATGTGTTGGTCGAAGTGTCATTTTTGGAGCTCTGAGCCCCCAAGAAAGCTGCAATTCACCCAAAACATGCAGTTCTTATCTAATTTTCATTATTTCCACCTGCTTGGTGGGGTCAGTGCTGCCTTTTGTGAGTCTGAAAACAATTCCCTGACAACTCCTGGCATATCTGTGCCTGCCCAGCTGTACTCAGGGCACTGCTGTGTCCTTCCTCCCCCTCTCCATCACCTTCATCACAAGCTCTGTTAGGTAAAACTGCCCCTCTTCAGCAGCACAAAAAAGGCATGGATTTGAGGATTACTCATGTGTGATTGAATTTTTAGCCTGGCCCCTGGCACTGATGTGGCTGGCTCAGTTTGGGAGCCTGAGGAAGGCACTTGGGATGCAGCTGCACTGTTTTCAGGGAAAAGAGAGTTTTGATGCCAGCCAGGTGGTTCCAGCTGCCTGCCTGCCTGAAGACCAGCCCTTTGCCCATGCACAAATGCAGAATTTAAGCTTCTGCACAAAACCAAGCACAGCGGAGACTTCATTTCACTGAAAATTGAGATGCTGCTAGAAAACAAAAAAGTTTTAGAATGGCAACATAAATCAGCTTCCAGTCACCTGGGGCTCATGGGCCTCTTTGCCAGGGTCCACCATCAGTTGTGTCCCAACACCAACACAGCATTTCTCAGGAATATTTATCAGTTTGGGGTTTCAGAAGCAGGAGAAACCATGGCTAAAGGGAAGGGGAGTTTATCTGTAAAGATCAGTCAGGATAAGGGGGTAACTCAAATCAACCTGTGTTTATTTATTCTTGTTCTGGAGGAAAGTCAAGGAAAAGCTCAGGAAGTGAGATAATGTTGTGTATGAGTGTCTCAGTTTGGGAGAATCCATGACAAAATTGAAATGCTGCTCTTTCCCAACTCACTTTTGGTGCTTTTCCAGCCTTTACTGCAGCCATCACTGCTTAATCAAACCACCAAGACAAATGAACAACTTGGATTTTTTAAAATTTGCAATCCCAAGAAAGCCCAGGGCTGCAGTGTCCCAGAATCACAGAATGCCCTGAGCTGGATGGGACCCACAGGGACCATTGAACCCAGCTCCTGACCCAGCACAGGACAACTCCAACACTCCCACCGTGTGCCTGATGCTCCTGGAATTGATGCCATGATCATTTCCCTGGGAAATCTGTTCCAGCTTGGGCAGCACTGACCCAGCAGCTTTGTCCTCAGCAAAAAAAAAATAAAAATTGTATATAAAATTATGAGAACCTATTAAATATATTGTAATTCCTGACCTAAATAATCCACAGTATAGGGTTATTTTTGTGTTCTTCTTGGAGCTCTGAACATTTCTGCAGCCACAGATAATCCTGCTTGGAAGACCTTGGAGAAATCTGCTCAGTCTCTCTGCTCTAAACAAAATTAACTCTATTTTAAATATAAAATCCCCTCAAGGATGTCCCTAATTGGCTTGTTCTTATCACAGTCATTCAATTTCTGCAATACAGCTTGAAAGGGGTTGGTTTTTCTTTTTTTCTTTTGCTGTCAGAGAGGAAATGTGACTCATTATGATGAATTATAGATTTGTGCAATTAATTGTCCTCTCAGAAATTCCAGTTTCTGTGACATCACATTGTCTACTCATCACATCCTTCCTTGGAGAAGAGCGTGCTGCATCCCAGTCTCTAAGAACCTTCAACTAGGATCATAAATGGGATGAAGGAAATTCCAGAAGGATATGAGGGTTTTTCTTCCCTCCCAGTTGGGATGATATGAAGATTTTGTGGTTACAACCGTTACAACTTTTAACTTTTGCGGGTTACAACTGTCCTGCTGTCCTGGAGCAGTTCTAGTTTTAAAGTCCATCAGGTCACAAATTTCCTTTAAAAAACACCAGTAATTCTTTCATTCGGTTCAGGTGTTTTGAGTTGGAGTCAATTTTAGTTTTGGCCAGGCAGAGCTCTGTAAGAATCCTGCTTGGAGGCACTCTTGAGGTGTGGGAGAGAAAGATCTCACCCTTGGTGGGCCATGAGATGGAAAGGGCTCCAGGTCCTGCAGAAAGCTGCCAAACCCCTCTCAGACCCTTTGCCTCTCTGGCAGTGCCCAGGGTTCACCTCCATCAGATTTTCAGTGCACTTTCTTCGTGTTTTTACCATTTATACTTTCAAACAAATCCGACTGTCTCAAAGCCTTTCAAGCAAATTTCCCTTTTCATTGCTTGAGTCCCCTCTTCCTAAGCTTGAGTATTTATCACAATAAAAAATTTTCCCTATTTAATATAAAACTGAAGTGCTGTTTCCACTATGCCAGGATCAGTTTTGATCAGGCAATATTAAAAAGTTCCCATCTTGAACCATAAATTCATAGAAAAACTGAGTCAGAAGAGAGCTGGCCCTGAGCAGAGGCTTTTGTCAGAATCTGGGGGAGAAGCAGGGAGCACCATTCCCTCTATACAGAAGAAAAGAAGATGCCAAGGGGGTGCTGATTGTGCTTGAACAGAAATTGGAGCTTGTGTGAGCAATTTCAGCCTTGATTAATGAAGCCATCACTCTCCTCACCATTCTCACACCATGTTCTACTTGCACCTTGTGGAAAGTTGCCATTTCTCCTGAGGGAAATGTCCCTCCTTCCTAAGCTTGAGTATTTATCACAATAAACAATTTTCCCTGCTTACTATAAAACTTAAGTGCTGGTTCCACAATGCCAGGATCAGTTTTGATCAGGCCATAGTCAAAAATTTCGCGTCTTGAACCATAAATTCGTAGAAAACCTGAGTCAGAAGAGACAGAGCTGAGCAGAAGCTTTCATCTGTACAGAAGAAAAGGAGATGCCAAGGGGGTGCTGATTGTGTTTGAACAGAAGTTGGAGCTTGTGTGAGCAATTTCAGCCTTGATTAACGAGGCCACCACTCTCCTCACCATTATCACACCATGTTCCTCATAGAAAGTTGCCATTGCCCCTGAGGGAAATGCTCCAAGGATTGGGAACTGGGTTTGGGATTCTCCTCCTCTTCTGAGATGTTCACTCCTATTTGGTCACCCAGGGCTCTGCTGGGTGGACACATCTTTGGATGCCTCCAGATTCATGGTTTGGAGTCTCTGGTGGGTGCACCAAGGCTGCCAACTTTCCTGCCTGTTGTAGCTCCTCCAAGGCATCTCAAAGGGTCTCGGGGTCTCTGTGGTCAGGATGACCCCGAGATGTGGTGGAAAGTCTCTTTTTCCAGCCCAGCAGCTGAAGAAGGAGTCAGGATTCTTCTGTTCTGCTTTTCCAAGTTGTTTGTTAGCTGTTATCTGTGACATTCTTTCTCCAACCCACCGAGATCTGTCTGGCAGGTCAGTTCATGGCACACTGACCGCCCTTGGGGTGGTGTTGGCTTTTTATACTAAAAACTACCTGTACTTTATTTACAATAATTTTCCAATACCTATCACCTATGTTA
>JAWWEY010000115.1:2065628-2097188 GCA_035582745.1 Loriotus luctuosus
TGTTCCTGAGGCCTCTCAGCTTCTCAGGAGGAAAAATCCTAAGGAAAGGATTTTCCATAAAAGATGTCTGTGACAGGGATGGGGAGAAATTTGGATTTTTTTGCTGCTGACTTGGAAGCAGCTTCCTCCTGTCATGGACACACAGAGCTTCCCAGCTCAGCTCCTGCCCCAGGGCTCACCCAAAATATCCAGCAATATCCAGATCCTCCCCAGGAGCCCTGAGCAAGTGCAAAATCTTCTTTTTTCTCCTTAAATCTTACTGTGTATTTTTGGTTCAACTCAGTCTCTCTTATAGCAGGTCCTGGGGGCTGTTGTGTTCCAAACAGGTCCCAAAGCCAGGGATAACCAGGGGACAGGAACATCTGTGATGCCAGTGGGAGCTGTCCATGCCTGGCTATCGAGGTGGGCACCAATCTGTGCCTCTTCCTGAACCACCCATTTCAGCCAGCTCAGCTTCCACAGGGCAGGAAAACAGGCTAAAGTTGATTTTTCAGCATGTCCTTGGTGTCACTTTCTCAGCCCATCGGTGCTGGTGGTGCTGAGTGACCCTCTGGGGAGATTTAATGCAATTTAGGGGCTTTTTAAAGCCAAATAATAATTATACTAATTTAAACCTGCTCTGGCTGGGGGTGGTGCCTCCCTGGAAGAAGCCCAGGGATGATCTTGCCTCCTGCCCAGGCTCCCTCTTGGCACTTCTCAGCCCTGTTGCTGCCATCTCTCTTGAGTGTGACCCAATTTTATTTTTTTTTTTAGGAAAAGAAGCTTTTGGGCTCAGTCCCATCTGCCTGCCTGCCTTCTCTGTAATTCTGGGTGATTTCAGCCCTGTTGGACGGGGGATGGAGGTCTTTGAGGCACCCATTTCCTATGAGCAGCAGGGGGAAATTTGGAAATAAGCAGTTTTGGTGGCTTCCTGCTTCTCATTAACGAAGGATTTAGTATTTAGCCAAGGACAGCACACAACCTCGATTTAACCCAAAGTTAACCCAAAACAGAAAGGAGATAAACCTACATTTATTGTGCACAATTGTTTTTACAGCAACCCCTTGAGCTTTGGAACCCTGTGAATTATTCTCTTTTTGGAACCCTGTGAATTATTCTTTTTCCATGTGGAGTTAAGATATTGCTGTGCTGACCTGTTCCCTCTGTGCTGCGTAAGGTAAAAGAAATTAATATTAGTTTAAAAAATGAAAATTAATTGCTTAGGTAAAAAAAAAAATTAAAAGGAATTTTCCCTGTTTGGGGAAACTGAGGCACAGAGAGGCTGCAACAGGGTGGGAGAGTTCAGAGAGGATTGCTGGCTGATTTGGGAATGGGGGAATGGGGCAGGGAATGGTGTAAGGAAAGGGGGAGGAATGGGGCAGGGAGAGGGGGAATGGGGCAGGAAAAGGGGAATGATGAGGGATGTAGGGAACAAGGAAAGAAAGGCGAAGGGAACTGGGAACAGTGCAGGAAAAGGAGGAGTGATGAAGGGATGAGAGGAACAGTGCAGGGAAGAGGGAAGGAATGGTGCAGGGGAAGGGGAACGGGGCAGGGAGAGGGATGGGTGCAGGGAAGTGAGAACAGAGCGGGAAAAGGAGAACGGTTCAGGGAAAGGGGAGGAATGGTGCAGAGAAGGCGAAGGAACCCTGCAGGGAAAGGGGAAGGGGGAAAGAACGGTGAAGGGAAGCGGGAGCCGCGCAGGAAAAGGAGAACGGTGCACGGAAAGGAGAGGGCACAGTGCAGAGAAAGGGGAGCTGTGCAGGGAGGGCAGGAACGGTCCCCACTAACCCCATCCCATTCCATTCCGTCCCATCCCATTGATCCGATCCCATCCCATTCCCGCGGGATCCCGGCCCCGCTCCGCTGACGCGCTGCAGAGTGGGCGTGGCCAACCCACAGACCACGCCCCCGCACCGGTAAAGTGAGGCTGCTCCCGCTGTGGCCACGCCCACTCGCACCAGGCCACTCCCCCGTGCACACTGAGCTGTCACTCCCGCCGTAACCACGCCCACTGCGTCTCTATGCCACGCCCCCCGCACATCCCGGCCCTGCGGCAGCCCGGTTTGGTCACGCCCCCTAAGCGCAGGCCACGCCCCCGGCTCCCTCCTCGCCTCCCCGTGGTGCCTCGCGCGGGGCGGGCACTGACGTGGCCGCATCGCGCCGCCATCTTGTGCTCCAGGGCGGATCGCGGCCGGGGCGAGCGGGCTCCGAGCGGGACCCTCCGAGCGCAGCCAGACCCACGGCCCGCGCCTCCCGACGACGCCGGTGGGTTTGCCGACGCCTCCTTCTTCTCTCCTTTCGAGCCTTTTTCCCCCCCCTCTCCGGCCCGCCGCGCCGCGCCCCCACCCGCATCCCGCGGCCTTGGCGCTAAGGCGCGGCGGGCGCTGAGGCAGCGGGGCCGGGCTGTTCTTTCCTCTTTTTTTCCTTCTCGTTCCTTTTAATTCCTTCTCACTCCATCTTATCCCTACTCATTCCTTTTCCCCCACAGAACCTCCAGGAGCGGCGCTGCCCCATCCGTCCCCCCCTTCACGTCTGTGGGGCCGGGGGTGGGGGGGTCGGGCCTTTCGCTTCCCTGCTCGTGGGTGCGATGGGGTGGGAAGGGCCGGGACAGGCAGGGCTGGGAAAGGGGAATCGCTCCAGCTCGGCAGCAGCTGCACAAGGCCCCTCTCCGCTCCCTCTAGCGATGGGATCGGACGGGATGGGTTTGTCCTCCCTTCCCCAAACTCGCTCATTCCGGCCCCTGCCCCGCCCGCGGACGGCTCCGAGGAAGGAGAGGCATTTCCTCCTTGTCCTCTCCCCCTAAAACCCTCGTGGGGTGGGGGAAAGCAGCCTCGGATGAAGCTCCTGGGGCAGAGGTTGATTCTCTGTAAGCCCTCGGCTGCTGACTTGGTGGTTTTTTTTGCCGGGCAGAGGAGTTGAGCATTATCGTGGAGCAAACAACTCTTGTTTGCCATGCATCGCCTTGGGTTCGGCGGTGTGGGAGATCAGCTTTCCTTGGCCCGCTGGGAGGATAAGGATATTATATTCTGGCTGAAAATACTCCATCGTGCCTCTGTGCGAGGCGAACGTGATACTTCGGGGCTGATAAAGCTCGGTGTGATGGAGTGATAGCACAGCGAGACCAAAACTCAGCCGGGCCATAAAAACTGCCCCAAATGTTGTGGTGGTGCTTGACATTGACCTTGTGGCTCTGCCGCTCTGCTCCTGCCAAAGCAAATTCCGCAGGTTGATTAGAGTCCTGGCCAGAGGTCTGGTGTTGAAATTGTGGCTTTGTCAATAACTAAAATTCCGAGTATTTGTTTAATAGTTTGAGCTTTGTCTTGCGAGGCTCGCAGCACCCCTTTGCAGGATATTCCATTAACCTTATTTTCCAGGAGGAGAAACTCGAGGCAAAGTGGATTTTTCCAAGGTCATTCAGCAATCTTTATTGCTATTTTTGCTGCTGATTTGGAGCGCTTCTAGGGAGGGAAAAAAAGGAAGCGTGGCTGAAATGTAGGATTGCTATTTTTCTTTAATTCATGGGGTTTATAATGGAATAAAATAGGAACACCGTCTTATGGATAAAGGGGTTCTCTGAAAGGAAAGTTTTTGGGGTTGTTTTGATGGCACTGATTTTTTCTGTGCTACAAACATGTCTGCAGTGCTGGAGGGCCCTGCTGGGCTGCTTTCCCTGTTGGAATAATTGCAGTGGGTGAAAGGGTGAGGAAACTCACCTCGATTGAACCTCTGCAACTCCACAGCTTTGCCAATTCCTTGGTGCTTCCTGCGATGGAGCAGCAGGAATTCAAATGGCTCAAGCAGAGCCGCCCTCCCCTCAGAACAGCTCTGTGTTTGTGATGTAAATCCTGTGAAAAGTCAAACCCCTGGGTGTAAATGGTCCGAGGAGGAGCTCGGATGGGTTTCTCGGAGCGTTTCCTCGGTTGTGAAATAGCTGGAATGTGGAAGGGCCTGGCAGGAGCTGTGCACCGAGTTCCCTGTGAGCGTTAGTCATGCTGACCGAGTGGGGGGAGCACCAGGCACAGCTTTTCGAGGCAAACCGTGCTGTGTGGGAGTCGGGGCTGGATTCTGCTCCTGGGAATTCACCAAACTCTGCTGTGCTCCAGCTGTTTCGAGCAGGAGGTTTCTACAGATAATTATCAGCTGAGCCGTTGATGACATGAATTGGTGGAAAGAGCTCAAAACCCAGGATTGCAGCTGAAATGGCAGTGGTGAAATTTGAAGAACGACCTTTACACATCCCAGAGGCTTTTCTTTCTCTTCTTTTTAAAGATGGGCTTTCAAGGAAGAATTCTTCAGGATTTCAGCAGCCTTCCCAAGCATCCAGCTTGCTTTACAGTGGATAAATTTGGTGAACGTGAGCTAACTTTATCTGAGAAGGAATAGTTCTGGTTCTTTTTTTAGAAATCTCTTGGAAGTTCTGCTCCTGGAGTGCTACAGAGCTTGTGCTATTCCCTTTCTTTAACTGATGAGTAAAGAAGTTCAGAATCAGCTTCCTACTAGAGCAGCTGTTTTTTCTGTGTAATTCAGCATTTTTTCCTTTCTGCTTGCGAGGATCCGATTTTATTCCTTATTTTGAACGCACGCAAACGTCGGAGGGGCTGTGCTGGAGCTTCTGCTGATGTTTCAGTTCTAATAAAACCCTCGTGGCTGGCAGCTCTTGTTCACCCCCTGCTCCTCTGCCTCACCACTCAGGCTCTGCTTTGACATTTCCCCCAAACCAAAAGCCAATTTCATTGCTGGATGGAGCTCTCCTGTGAGTCCTTGCCATTTCTACTAGGAGTGTAAATGTTGACTTAGTGCCCAGTTCCCAGGAATGAATAACAGGATATTTGGCTTAAAATTGGAGATTTTGAGCTCGGGAACAATTCAGCCTCAAAACCAAAAAAAAAACAACACCCCAACTGTGCCCTGCTTATCTGAAAATAAATTCTTTTTACCCACCAGTTCTCACACCAGTGTACCCAGTGCTGAACTGGTGAGCAGAAAGCCACAAGCCATTCTTGGGGTTCACAGCTTCATTTTTGGCACCACAATATTTCCTGAGCAGGGAGGGCTTGGATGCAGCTCGCTCTGTGCTTTTCACCTGTCAGCCTATCCATTTTCAGCCCAGATATTTTATTTTGCTTTTATTCATAATGGAATAAAATAGGAGCACAGCCTTATGGACAAAGGGATTCTCTGCAAGGAAAGTTTTTGGGGTTGGTTTGATGGCACTGATTTTGTCTGCAGTGCTGGAGGGCCCTGTTGGGCTGCTTTCCCTGTTGGAATAATTGCATTGGGTGAAAGGGTGAGGAAACTCACTCACCTGTGTCTCCTCTGGCTTGGTTTGTTGTGTGCTCTCAAATGTATAAATCTTTAAATAGCTGGAAGTTTTGTTGTGAAACAGCAGCAGTTTGCTTTCCCTGCTTGAAGGTGAGAATAAGGGAATAATTCTGATTTGAGGTTTGAGTATCAAGTCAAGCAACCCACTCTGATCCTGACTCTTTTTGTTCTGGCTGTTATTTTAGGAGTGACTTGTTCTCATGTCTGAGAAATAGGCATGACCCCAAAGAAAACTTTCTCCATTTTGTCCTTATTTTGATCTTGTAAGTGAAATTATTTTCTGTTTTCTGCCCCTCCAAGCCCAGTGCTCCCAAGAGCATGTGGGAAATGTGCTGCCTGGGTAAGGTGTGTAGAGAGGGGGTGTTCAACCTCCTTGGGTTAAACAAAGCTGCTGGACAAGGAGCTTTCCTCTCACCTGGAGTCTCACCTGTGCTTGCCTTGTGCTCCACCTGCCTTGGACATGCACAGTGCTTTTGGAGCCCTTTTGAGTTTGCAAACCTTTGATGGCCAAATCCAACATTTCTGTATCTTTAACTTGGATTTCACTGTTTTTCCCTCAAATAACCAGGTTGTGATCCTTCAGGACCTTTTCCAAGCCAGGCTTGGCAGGACCATCCCCAGTGTGAACTGGGGAAAATGGTGCCAGTGGTCAGTGTGCATCTCCACAATTAACACTCCTCTGGTTCTAATTATTAAAATTACCAAGGAGTTAGGAGTAATATTAATGAAGAGCTCTGGGAAGATGTTGTTGCCATGGCCTTTATGCCAGAGCTGTTTGTGCAGGATAATGAATCACCTGGTGAACAAAGGGCCAGGCCTGCCTGTTGGCTGCTCTCACATGTTCCACGTAATCCATCCCTCCTCACACTGATACACCCCAAAGAGCTCAAATCAAATTGATCTCAGCTAAATTTCACTCTTAAAGCCCCAAAGTGAAAAGGTTTGAGTTGATAGATTT
Organism: Loriotus luctuosus; assembly: GCA_035582745.1. Classification (NCBI taxonomy): domain Eukaryota; kingdom Metazoa; phylum Chordata; class Aves; order Passeriformes; family Thraupidae; genus Loriotus; species Loriotus luctuosus. Next base: position 2,071,888 of record JAWWEY010000115.1, read on the forward strand.
CATCTCTCAGGTTAGCAGATGTGCAAGGGCAGTAAACAGTTTCTGAAAATAGTTGAATGGAACTGTACTGGAATGGTATTGGGCCACCCTGGCTATATATAAAGAGGTGTTTCCAAAATTTGCTATAAAGAAATGATTTCAAGTTCAAAAGAACACATCAGTACTGTTCCCTGCTGAGTGGGGGTGTGAAACACTGGGGCTGGAGATTAATCCTGAATTTTAGCAGTGTTCTATTCTTGTTGGATCTCCTCTCACATTCTCCTTTAAATCACACTTTATATTGTTAATAACAAGCTGTCGGGTTAGATTTGCACTTTCAATTATTTGCCAGTTGTTCTTGCATGTTCCACCAGTAACAGCTGTTGGAATTGCATGGGTTTTTTAAAAAATACATTCTCACCTCTTATTTGCACGTTGGTTTGGCGATTTCTTGTGTGAATATTTTGCTTCTCTTGATAATTTAATTTAAAACATTCTAGAATGCTATAAATGAGAAAGAATGATCCAGGCCAACTAGTGACAACTGGCTGAATTTCAAATCAATATTTCTGGTAAATAACAAATTGATCCATTTTTATTCCCCTGTGACTGATAGAACCAGTATGTTAATACCTGGTTTGGAATTATGGATTTGGGGCTTTTCTAATTGTTGTAGACATGGAGCTAAAGTTTAGGCCAATGCCAAGTAGATTTTTCCTTAAATTGAGATGGAATTTTTGTTCATTGCCTTTGTAAACAGGCCAGTTTTACTTGCAAGGTGCCCAAGCAAGGTGCAGGAAGGAGCTTTTTGGTAAACCTGCAGCTGTTGGGGGTTTTACCTGTGTTTAATATTTTGTCTGATTGCAGCTGTGTAGCTCAGTGTGCCATTGGTGTTTATCTCTCCTTAAAAACGGCATTTAAACAGGATGGGAACAGCAAATATCCCAGAGACAGCAAATGCCCTCTGTCCCAGCTGCTGGGCAGGGGAGGAACTGAGGTTTGAACTTTCCTTGAGTGATCTTATCAGAACCATAAAATCCTAGAATGGTTTGGCTTGGAAAGGACCTTGAAGCTCTGCTGGTTCCACCCCCCTGCAGTGTTCATGGCTGCTGGGATTTTCACATTGCCACAATGCTGGGCCCAGCCAGCTTGATTTTAACACTTGCAGAGTTTGGAGCCTTATTTATTCACTGTGGGAGCCTCGTGTGGTAGGTGCTGTCTATAGAAGTGAAAGAAATGAATTTTATACTGCAGTATAGTTGGACTCAATAATGCATGTGGCATCCTCTCATTTTGTCTCTGGTGTGTTTAAAGGAATGGTGTGAACTTAAATGAAACACAATTCCTGTCTCAGGGAAGTTTAATCTGTAACTTTTGCAGAGGTGTAAAGCTGAGGTTCTGTGGGAATTTCAAGGTGTGTTTTGCTCTCTTTGGTCATACACCCCTGGGGATGTTCAGCAGGCTCACCCAAGGAGTTTGGAGGTCAAGCAGCAGATTGGACTTCTCATGATACCAGCCTGAATGAAATGACGTTTAAATGCATTTAAATATAAAATTCTGCAGCATGATGAAGTGTTTAGTGCTCTTTGGCCTTGAGATATTCCTCAGAGCTCTTTTTCTAACCACCTACAATTAATAAAAGCAGATTGTGCTTCTTCCTCATGGGCCATATCACTTTAACAACCACGGGCTGCTGCTATTGCAGACACTCATTCATTTTTAACTCCTCTCTGCACAAGGCTGCCTGTAAAGGCTGCCTGTTCTCCTAATGGCTCCTCTCAGTGTATCACTTACTAGAAAACGGGCAGCTGAAAATACTTTTGTTTCATGAAACGAAACTGCAGCTTCCCCATTGAACGGCAGCGCTGCTGTTTACCGATGGCGCGTTGGAGCCCAGCGAACCTGCCTGACGGGTTTTTAGCGCTGCTCAGGTGGAGTGCAGTGTGTTAAAGTGCTCTAGGACTGCGTGGGCAGGGACAGACAGACGGACACTGCGGTGCTGGGGTGCTCTGGCTCTGCTCAGGGGTGCTGAGCTGCCAGATCTTGGCCTTGGAGTTGTGCTGAGGGAAAATACACACGGAGCTCTGTGAAAATACTCTGTGCTGTTCATTCAAATCGTTCCCTTTCATACTCAAATCTTCCCACTTAGCCTGATGGATCCCTCTTTTGAAGATGTGCTCAAGCACTACAAGCAGCTCACAAGCCCCGGAGTCTTTTATGTTTTCAGGAATTTTATCCAACTCGTGCTCCTAAAACGATCGGTGTAGCAAATTGCTGACAACATTCGGGTGGAGGGAAGGAGGAAGTTAAATTCAGTAAGGAATACAGGTCGGGTATTGGTGAGGCAAGGGGTGATAATGCCTGAAAGATAACAGGTTTTTTTGCTTAATGTATGAGAAATTTGAAGTCTTTTCAAGCTGTGCAAGTCATGGGCTGGGATGGGAATTCAAGCCGAGTCCCGCGGTGCAGAGGGAGCAGTCCCGAGTCCCGGGGTGCAGAGGGAGCAGTCCCGTGATCCCTCAGCTGTGCTGAGTTAACCCAGCCGGTTCCTGTGGCACTGCAGGGAGAGGAGGGTGCACTGCAAACGATGGGCTGTGAGTTCCTTCCTGTGGGAAGAGATGGACGTGAGGAATTTCTGCTCAGGGACCCTGCCCCAGCCCCATCCAACAAAACCCTGATGGGAACCACAACAGTTTGTGGGAGCTCTGCAGATGGATTTCTCCTGGTTTTTTCTTCTTTTAGACAGCAAGGATTCAGCTACTTTTTAGTCAACTTGTAAACACGCTTTTCTTGCAGGAGTGGGCTGTAAACTATACTGTGCTGCCTGTAAAAATAAATGTGACTTTTTGTAATGCCACCTACCCTGAAGTACCAAATAAAGTTACAGACTCGGTTTGGATAGGAGGGATGTGGAAGAGAACAAGAGGGGAGCTGGAAACCGAGTGCTTATATAGATCTTAACTTCTTAATCTTCACAAAAAGTAAAAATAGGGAGGATGGTGGTATAAAAGCAGCTTCAATGGCCAAGGGCAGGCTTGACCTGGAAATAGCTGCCAGGAAAACAAGGATCTAACGGGATTCACTGCTGGTAGTGCCAAGTACCAGCAAGCTTGTTCAGCAGCCTGGACTTCTCCAGTGTGTGGAAAGCTGTCCTGGATGTAAATGACAGGATTTTGCTCTTTTTACTAATTACTGTGATCAGTCCAAGCATCTGATAACCCATTATGCTTTTAAACGTGTGCAAAGCAAAGAAAGGCATTCTTTGTGCCGGCTTCTGAGGCTCTCTTACTGTGAAAGCACTTGCAGTCAGTTTCTGTGAGCTCTGGTAAAAGGTCACGGTTCAGGCCTGGCTGCTGCTTTCCAGATGAAGCAGGAGATAGAGGTGGCATGAGCAGCCAGACAAAGGGAAGCTTTACAGCCTCCCTGCCCTCCAGGCCACTGGGAGCTGTGCTGTGGGCTGCGATGGGAGATTTCCTGCTGTGGAGAAACGAGGACTGCAGCAAAACTGTTTTCTCTGCTTCCTAATTAACCTTCCTGTTTATATAGCCTTCATGTATTCCAGTGGGGGTGGAATATCCATGGTCGTGTTGCAGAAATACAAAAGGAAATGGTGGAATAATAAAGTTTGAAACCTCCCCTTTGGTTTTAATCCCCAGTCTGGTTTGTAGAGGAGTTGAATTTTAAAGCTTCAGTCATATAAAATAAACAAATCTTTGACTCAGTTGCTTCAGCGAGTTGGTGTGTGGGGATTGACGTCCTGCAGGAGCCCTGGGGTGGACTCTGAACTTCCCTGTGGAGCTGGGAGTGCTCGGACACGTGGCTTGGTTAATGTTCCAGAGTTTAACTTTTGGGTTAAAAATTGTATCCAGCGAAGCTCCTGAAGAGGACAGGGCTGCTGAGCCCCCTCCCAGTGCAGAGTGAGGCAGCCAGGCTTCAGACATGGCCAGGACATTGCTGCACAGAGTGGGAAAAGGCTTTTGTGCTGTGCTGTGGTGTCAATCCAAACCTTGCTTTAGTGTTCTTAAATAGATGTTCTGTAAAGATAAATAAATAGATAATCTGTAGAGATATTCTGCTCTCTTTCTAGGGAGAGTTTTGCTTCATCATGAAATACAGAATATTTCCAGAGATGACTCAAACCTCATGTTATGCTTTAAATTTGGTTTGGTTTACAGGAAACTCATGCTTTGAATTTATTGGCTGTTGGTGCATCTCCTCTGAAACTTGAATTTTCAGTTGGGCTCGATCTTTTCTTTACTGACACCTGAGAGCTCCTGTAGCCAGCATCAGGGAGGGTGTGAATTGGCCCTGTGAGGTGTCTGTGAAGCTCCCAGGCACAGCAATAGCTCTGCTGGGATTTCAATCCTGCTGTGAACTGTGCAGGAGTGAGTTTGGAAAGGGGGCATTTGGGATGGGATGGGTCCCAAGGGCACAGGGAGGTGGCTGAGGCTGGAGTGCAGAGGCAGCTCCCAAACAGGAAGCTCCTGCTGGTGTGAATCACTTTAATCACAGGCAGGAGAGGGAAGTGCTCATCTCTGAACGTGCTCCTTTAACGTGGCTGTTAATTCTCCGTAGTTAACTTTGATTAAATGTGGATTTGTTTCCTCCAGAAGGTCTCCCTCTGTTAATGAAAGTAACTGCTCTGTGTTTATGTGCTGTTCACAGACCATTTCCTCGGGGATGGAGAGGAAGGAAACTCTTCTGAGTAGGAGAAAATCCAAGCTGTATTCAGAGTTTCCTTCCCAAAAGAAGGATCTGCTATTGCTGTGCTAAGCAAAAATTTGTTATCTGCAGGTCACTTGGGAAAAGTTTGTTTAATGGTGACATTTTTCTGCAGAAAAACTGTCCCATAACATAGGGGAGCAAAGTACCTGAAGTGGTCAGCTGCATGAATTTTGCAAGCATAAGTTTGAGAACAGCAATTAATGCTAAAATCTCTGAAAGGATATTTGAAACATTTCAAGCACTTCAAGCTGAGTCATTTCATGAGCACTGAGTTTTGGCACATCTGTTCATCTTTGTGTTGCTTCAGCATGGGGAAAATGTTCAGTGGTGGCTGGGGTGTCTATAAACGATTCACATTATCTCTTACTTTAATTTTTTGTGGTTTTTTTAGTCGTGGTCAGAACACAGCTGTTGGTAACTCATGAGTGATACTCTGATCTTTTTTTCCTCCAGACTTCACTGGCCAGTGAGAACATATCTGAACCATGGGAAATATTTTTGCTAACCTCTTCAAAGGCCTTTTTGGCAAAAAAGAAATGCGGATTCTAATGGTTGGCCTGGATGCTGCAGGAAAGACAACTATTTTGTACAAACTTAAACTTGGTGAAATAGTAACTACTATTCCTACTATAGGTAAGAGTTTTGTGTTTCTCTAACTGATGGCTTGGAGATTTGGGTCTCAGCTGATTGAAGTGACTTGTCTGCCAGGACAAACACTTGTTAAAGCTGTGGTGTGAAGGTGGCACAGCCAAATATTCTGCCATGGAGGGAGATTGTGACTCTTTCCTCACTCCCCTCCCTCTATCAGTCACTTGGGGAGTGAGCCTTTGTGGGCCACAGAAAGGCAGTTTGTGTCCCAGCTCTTGTGGCATCATATCAGACTGAGTAGCAGAGGGTTCACCTTTTCTTTTTTCTCTTTTTATTGGAAGGTATTGAGATTTGCAGTTCTGAAAACCCAGGGGGGAGGTTGGAGGGTTTTTTTGGTTTGGTTGCTGGAGGGAGTTTGTTCCTTTGGGGTTTATTTTTTGGTTCATTTGGGGTTTGTTTGTTGGTTCATTTGGGTTTTTTTTTTTTTTTTTTGGTTGCTTTGGGGTTTTTTGGGTTTTTTTTTTTGTTTTGTTTTTGTTTTTTGTTTCTTTGGGGTTTATTTTTTTGGTTCATTTGGGGTTGGTTTTTCTTTTTTTTTGTTGCTTTGGATTTTTTTGTTGTTGTTGTTGCTTTGGGTTTTTTCTTTTGGTTGCTTTGGGGTTTGTTTTTTGGTTCCTTTGGGGTTTATTTTTTGGTTTCTCTGGGGTTTATTTTTTTGTCTCTGTGGGGCTTTTTTGGTTGCTTTGGGGTTTTTTGGTTGCTTTGGGGTTTGTTTTTGGTTGGGGTTGGTTTTTTGTTTGGGGTTTTGTTGTTTATTTGTGGAGATTGTTTCTTTGGAGGTTTTTTTGTTTCTTTGGGGGTTTTTTTTGTTTGTTTTTGGGGTTGTTTGGGTTTTTTTTGATTGTTAGGGGTTTTTTTTTAAGGCAACATAGTTTATTTTTTGTAGCTGCTCAGGTAGCAATTAGATTTATTCATTGGGGTGATTTTGGGAGCAGCACAAGCTATTTTTGCTTCGAGAACTTCAGCACAGGATTCTGCTGGTTTGAAGTAACTCCAATTTTAAGTGAACTTTTTAAATGATCACAGTCTGAGGGTGTGACCTGCTAATCACAACAGCCGTGTTTAAATGAGATTTGTGCCACAATGTCTCGTTCAGGTTTCAATGTGGAAACAGTAGAATACAAGAACATCAGCTTCACAGTGTGGGACGTGGGTGGTCAGGACAAGATCAGACCCCTGTGGCGCCACTACTTCCAGAACACACAAGGTGAGCCCCCACTCCTCATTCCCAGCTCTCCAGAGGCTAAAAGAGCTTTTTGGCTGTCTTCACTGAGTTAATTTTGCAAGTTTCTTGGAGGGGAATGGAAATATTTGTTATTATAAAAGGTGTGTTTGTGTGCTGCTCACTGCAGGTTCAAAGAGGGATGGGAAGAATTCCACAAACCAGTCTTCCTTGTCCTTCTGACTCAGAGCCAGTTCAGGAGTTTGTTTTTTCTTCTGTCAGCATCACAGCTCTGCCCTCACTTCAAAGCAGAGTCTTTACTTAAAGCTCTGCAGCCCCATGAACTGGGAGTTTGTCACTTCTGTCACTGCTGGGCCTTTTTCATCTGTGTGCCTTTGGGTCCTGTCACAGCATTTCAGGAGCTGCTGCTCCCTGGAAAATGGTTTTGTATAAAGAATACCCAAGCTGCAGAAACAAATGCAAACCAACACCAGTTTTCACCAACTTTCAGCAAGAACAGACTTTTTCAGACATGAGACTTCAAGTTTATGTTTATTTTTGTTTGCTTGTTTCTAGGTCTGATTTTTGTGGTTGACAGCAATGACAGAGAACGTGTGAATGAGGCCAGAGAAGAGCTTATGAGAATGTTGGCAGAAGATGAGCTCAGAGATGCTGTTTTATTAGTGTTTGCTAACAAACAGGTATGCACAGGAAAGGTGTCTGTCTGTCTGAACCCTTAAAAACTTCCACCATCCTTGTGAGTGCCAGATCTAGACCTTGGTTTTCATATTTTCAGTGTAATGGTAAATAACTCAGAGTAAATGGCCATTTGGGTATGTTGAAGGGAGAAAAAAATTGATGAAGTTCTCATTTGAAAGGAGCATCCTTCTAAACAATCTTGGCTAAGGGATTTTCAGTTTTAGTGAAAACCAGTTTGATTTTTAAGGTTCACATGGCTCAATTACAGCACCTGCCCAAACTTCCTCCAGAGAGGAATGCTGGAATGCCAGAACCTCCCTGAATTCCTCATTTAGGCTGTTTGAGGGCACTGCTGGTGTTGGTGGAAGCACTGGAGTTTAAATGTGCTTGTGCTGATCTGTGAGCTGGGCTCTGCCAGGCCTCAGAGTTCTGCCTTTTAGTGCTTGTGGAGGCCTTGGCAGCTTAACCCCAAATGTCAAGGGCCTGAAATGTGACCAGGAAATGTGAAGAGGGAATAACATCCTGCTCCAGTGATTGCACAGCCTCAGCTGGGGAGGGTGAAGGTGCCACAAGGCATGTCCAGGAGCAGGAAAGGTGGGCTTTAAGAAGCTGTGCTCAGCAGAGTAGTACTGGGTGCTAAAAGTTGATCTTAAATCATACCTGCAGTCACAGAAAGGATGCTGCTGAGTGGAAACAGGAGTTGATTTTACAAACTGGGACTTTTAATGCACTTGCAGCAACACACAGATAATATATTAGAAATTGAGGCGGGTTTTACAAAGTTTTAGTTCCTTACAAGACCTGGGATGAACAGTCAGGTGTCAGCAGTCATTTGCCTTCCAAGTGTTTTTGAGAATCCTAAGGTCCTTCTCACACAATTTTCATTATGTTTCAGTAATCTTGCAATGTGGACTTGGAATTGTGAGCAGCGTCAGCACTGGGGGAATGCTGGATAATATTCAAATATTCCATAATGTTCATTTAGATTGGGTTGTTAAACCTTTGAAGCTTTTGTCAGTGTTGGGGAAATAGCTTGAATATCAGAGTAATCCACTGAGGTTTTCTAAAAGAGAAATTCTGAGAGCTCTTTAATGACTTTAAAGCTGGTGATGGAGGAGTGGGGAATGGCTGTTGTTGCTTCTCTCATATTCGGATATTCCATAATGTTGATTTAGATTGGGTTGTTAAACCCTTGAAGCTTTTGTCAGTGTTGGGGAAATAGCTTGAATATCACAGTAATCCACTGGGGTTTTCTGAAAGAGAAATTCTGAGAGCTCTTAGCTTTAAAGCTGGTGATGGAGGAGTGGGGAATTGTGACGGTGTTCACAGGGGTCTCAGGTTGAGGGAAGAGATGAGGATCTGACTCCATGTTTCAGAAGGCTGATTTATTATTTTATGATATATATTACATTAAAACTATAATAAAAGAAGAAAGTATTTCATCAGAAGAATAAGAATACAATAAGAAAGAATGATAAAGGTTTGTGGCTCGGACTCTCTGTCTGAGCCAGCTGACTGTGATTGGCCATTAATTACAAACATCGAACATGGGCCAATCACAGATGCATCTGTTGCATTCCACAGCAGCAGATAATCATTGATTACATTTTGTTCCTGAGGCCTCTCAGCTTCTCAGGAGATAAAAATCCTGAGGAAAGGATTTTTCATAAAAGATGTCTGCGACAGGCAGTGACTGTTGTTGCTTCCCCCAGGACCTGCCGAACGCCATGAATGCAGCAGAAATCACAGACAAACTCGGACTGCATTCTCTTCGTCACAGGAACTGGTACATCCAGGCCACCTGTGCCACTAGTGGAGACGGTCTCTATGAAGGACTGGACTGGTTGTCCAATCAGCTCAGAAACCAGAAATGAAACCATAAACCTTCCTCTTCCCTCTTTTTCCACCCTCCCTCTTATCTCCTCCTACTCGCCCTTCGCTTTACTCTAATGTGGCAAACTGTGCTACTTTGTGGTATTGAGTGCCGGAAGCTGTTTTCATTTCTTTTTTGTCACAGTATATATTGCATCATGCTGTAAATGTGGCAAATACAAGCCTGAAAACAGTTAGGTTTCTTATTTAATGTAAATAGTTTTTGTTTCCAATGAGGCAGTTTCTGGTACTCCTATGCAATATTACTCAGCTTTTTTATTGTAAAGAATCGAGTCACTGTTTAGTACCTGGAAGGGAATTCAGTGGGTTAATAACGTAAGGGTTGCCAGTGGTCCTTGTGCAGTAGAGCTGGATTCCATCTTGGTTGGGTTGTGAGATCTGTGAGATCCATTTTGGTGGTTGGTTTTTAACCTGAATTCTGTATTTTTTTAAATAGACAAGGAAAAGTAAAAACACTTAAAACACACAAACGTTTGACATCGCTTCTGCTGCTCCAGCTCTAACGTGGTGACTCTTGATTCTTTTGAAAGGGTGAAGCAATGACTGACACCCAATTAGCTTCATCTGCTTAATGAACAGATCATAAGTAGTAGATCTCTGGCTCTTTCTGTAGCTCGTAGTCTGTGCTCATCTTCGTTCACAACCGTTCAAAGATTTGCTGGGCCTGGTTTAGATGAGCTTTGCAGACTCATGCTAAACATCTGACTTTTGGTTCAGGTGAGATTTCTCGTTTCCATTGAACTTAAATCATTTCCAGAAGTCGACATTTTTAGCCTGTCATATTTGTCAGAAAGTGTTTTGTACTTTTCTTGTGCTTAAACCACTCCAGAAGGCAAAACCTTTCCACAGGAAGCACAGCCTGTCCTAGTCCTAAGCTCTATAGGCAGAAAGTACTGTACTTAACATAAGAATTGCCATGAAAAACACCAAACATCTATGTATAGTGTCTAGGGAAAAAAACAAACAAAAAGCATGAGAGTTTGGAGAGTCATTCCACTCTACAAGTATTCAATCCCATTTTGGAACAATCCCATATCTGTATATGTGTGAAAACCCTTGGCATCCCTCATACTGCAAGGTTCAGATTTGCCATCAGAAAAATAAAAAAAAGACCTCTTTACTTTTCTTTTGTATTTTGATAAACACTGAAGAAGCTGGAGCTGTTAAACTTTAACTCGAGGAACTATCAGAACTGGTTTATTTAGTGTTGTGGAAACCTTTATTGCTTTCAATACACAACTAGTAATCGACTGTTTTGTATACTTGTTTTCAGTTTTCATTTCGACAAACAAGCACTGTAATTAAAGCTATTAGAATAAAATCTCTTAACTATTTCATGTTTTTTATGCCTTGCTGTTCATTCGATCATCTTGGCAGAATCATAATTAAATACTTGTTGAATAAAAAGTTTCATGAAACTTCCACTGGTATCGTGTTGGTTTGTATCATCTTTTTGCAGGGGATCCAAATCCAGGCAGCTTTTTTGCCACATCATGATTTGCATGAAAATTTGAGGATATCTTCTGTGTTTTCCAAGAAATGAATCATTCCTGGTTGGAACCCTGCAGGTGAAATGGTGGGTGGGGTTTGTTGGGTTCTGCTGGAGTCACTTTGTTGCCTCTGGGGCAGCACAGCTTGAGCTTCCTGAGTAGCCCCATCAGTTCCCCCAACAGGTTGTTCCTCCTGCTGGTCCCAGTTAATTACAGGATCCGTCAGTTAGCAGTTTTGTGGGGGGAGAATAGGAATTCTGCCTTCCTAAGTGCTTTGTTTTGCATTTTCCCTTTCTACAGTTCCTCTAGATCTGGGACAGAGCTCCTCCTCCTCCGGGTGATCCTCCTGCCTTCCCTGTCAGCTGCAGCTTCTCCTCCCTCCCCAGTGCTCAGCTCAGGCTGCCTGCCAGCTCCTGGCTGCTTTCCTGGCTGCAGCTGCAGCAGATCCCCCACTGCACTGGAAAGCTGTAGGATCAAAGGTCTGTCCTGCAGGTTAGAGAGCAAATTCCCTGGGGGGAAACCTGGATGGATAACAGGGACTGGGGCTGGAGTGCAGAGTAAATGGCACTGGGCAAACTGGGATCACAAACCTCCCGCAAGTCAGGAATCCACCTTGGAATTTCAAGCTGTGAATCAGGATATTTGCATCCCTAATAGAGCAGGACAGCTCTTTATTCCTGTTCTGGAAGGGAATTGAAGGGCCAGCTGGGTAAGGATGCTGCTGCTCTGCATACAGAATTTGCTGTAGAAACCAGGGAATGTGGTGATGTTACTGGAACTGTGGGTGCTGTGCTCTGCCCTTTGCTCTGTCCCAGGCTCTCAGCCTGGAGTTGTGGCCACCCAGCAGCTGGGCAGGAGGTGGCTCAAGCCCAGGGGAAAGAATCCTGCCCAGTGCCCCAGGGCCTTTGCAGCAGCTGGACAGGGAGGCTTTGGGGTGAGCAGGGATGGGGCTGGGCGCCTTTACCCTCTGCCCCCTCAGTTTTGGCTTCCCCTGTTTCTCAAATGATCTGTTTGTGAAACAGGAACAGGGCAGAGCAGGAGAAAGCCAGGGAGAGCTGAACTGAGCTGGGCCAGCAGTGCTTGGCCCCTCTGCCATGGTGCCGGGCACACCCACACCCTGTCCCTGTGCTGAGGGGCTGGGGGTGCCCATCACCCTGCCCAGCCCTGCCACCCATCGAGCCCAAAGCTTGGCACTGAAGGTGGGAGGTGGGAGCCCACGGAGGGAGCAGCACTCTGGGCTTTGTGGGTGTTTTTCTCTGCTTGCTGTGCTGTTTCCACTCTCCCATGGCTCCCTTTTCAGCCTGTGCCCAGTTCCCATGAGGCACAGTCCTGCTCTGGGATGTTCCCAGCAGGCTCCAGCCACAGTTTGGATCCCAAAATCCCTTGGAGGTGACCCTGAGCTCAGCAGGGGCAGAGCTCCTGGCCAGGGAGTGCCCAGCTGTGCCCTGGGGATCCCTGGCATGGCTCAGGAGCAGCCCTGGTGCCAAGGGGCTGCCAACCCCAAAAATCATTTTGGGGTGGGATCACTGCAGGCTGTGACAGCTCTGCAGCATCTCCCAGTGCTGGGACAGAAGGGCTTTGTGAGCTCCTGAGCACGGTGCCACTGGGCTTTTGTCCACCAAGACACACAAACCCTCCCTGTCTCCAGTTGCATCATTAATTACACAAATGAGGCCCTTGTGCTTGGCAGCGCTGCTCCAGAGCTGCACGGGACAGCCCCTTCCCATTTGGATCAATATTTCTATTTATTGGTGTCAAATTCCTCTCTTTCAGTGTGCCAAGAACATCAATAATCACGTGCTGAGGGTTGGGAATGGAATTTGCTGCTCCCTGGGGTGGGAGGATGTGGCCAGGGCAAAAGCCTGTGGAGACACCTGGTCCCATCCACTTTCTTCCTGTAAATTGAGGAATTATTTAGGGTTGGACAGGGCTTGGAGCAGCCTGGCCCAGGGGAAGGTGTCCCTAGACTGGAACTAGATGAGCTTTAAACTCCCATCCATGCAGCTGATGAACTCAGGGAATCTGTAAAGAAAGAAACTCTTCAGCCACTGCACAGGCAGAGAAAGAAGACAAAACCCCATCATAATAACAATAACAATAATAGTAATAATATAATCATAATCTCTTCTGAAGTCTCTATCCATAAACACGAGGTATCCACAGCATTTTCAGCACCACAGCCAGAAGCATCCCAGCAGCAGCCCTCACCCACAGCATCCTCCGTGCTCAATCCTGCCTGGATGGATTTGAGGAGTGAGGAGAAGGGTGCCCAGGCCCTGCTGCCCCTGGGCGGGCAGGGAAGGGGCTGCTGGCACCACAGCCTTAATGCCCTTTGCCACACTGCCCCAGCACCCGCGGGGCTGCAGCGTTTTTAATTTAATCACTTAAAAAATATAAATCTCTGCAAGATGTCCCTGAAACAACCCCAGGTTTCCTTTCAGTCCTCCGAGTCGGTGTCGTGGCGCTGCCGGACCCCGCGGGCCGGGGGGGAGCGGGACCTGCTCCTCTTCCTGCCCTTCCTCCGCGGGGACGGGTGGCGGCCGCGGCCGTCCCTGCTCCGGCTGCGCCGCCGGGCGGGGCTCCGGTCGCTGCTGCTCGAGGATTCCGTGCCGGATTCGGTGTCGTGCCGCCGCCGGCTGTGCCGTGCCCCCTCCGAGTGCTGCGGCGTTTTCCTGCGGTGGTGCCTGCAGGGACAGGGGGGACTCCAATAAGGTGATTCTGCGGGTGAAAAGGGGATTTTGGAAAGCCAGGAGATGCCAATGGGGCATCCTGATGCCAGCCATGACTACGTGGCTCTCCTGAATCCTGCCTCCCGTTCTGCACTGCTGATGCCCCAGCCCAGCCCAGCTACCTCTTATCCCGATCCGGGGAAGAATCGGAGGATGATGGGGCAGCATCCTTCTTGGAATGCTTCTCCTTGTCCTTCTTCTTCTCCTTCTTGTGTTTCTTCTTTTTCTTGTTCTTTTTCTCCTTCTTCTTCTCCTTTTTGGATTTTTTGCTGCTCTCAGGTCTGCAGGGAAGAGATCAAGCAATGAGAATTCCTGCACTGTGCATCCCTCTGGCTCCAAAACCTCATCCCCATCCCTTTTTCCAGGCACATCCCACCACATCCCTCCTTTGCCAAAGAGAATCCCACAGAGGCTTTTGGGGATGATTCAGAGAGATGCAAAACAAGCCCAGTGCCAAACAGAGCCATGGAAACATTTTGTAAAATATTTCCCATAAAAGCCAGGGTGTTTCTGGTGGTTTCCCACCAAAGTGGGAAAAATCCTCACCGTTTCTCCTCCACCTTCTCCTCCTTTTCCTGCTTCTTCTTGGAGACAGATGTCTCTGGGCTGCTGGAGACTTTCTGGTGCTAGGGTTGGACAGGGGGAAAAATACAGAGTAACCTATGAGCCCATAGCTTGTAATTACAAGACAAAGGGTTTTTCTCCCTTTAAAAATTAAACTTAGAAAAAAAAAATAAATTAACTTTTGGGGAAAAATTAGAATACCCTTAACAGCTGCTTCCAAATGAAAGCCTCACAAATGACCTCTGTGCCAACAGGACACAGGAAACTCCTGCAGATCTCTGTGCTACAATACCCAGAAGATTTTTAAAATAAAACATTCCAAGTGAGGGGCACTGCTTTTTGCCTTTTTCCATCTATTTTTGAACCTTCCAAGGACAGTGTGACTGGCACCGTACCGTGAAGACCGAGAGCCCCATCTTGGCTGCCTCTCTGTCCTCCTTGGAGAGCATCAGCCTGCCAGCACTGCCACTGCAGAGAGACCACAGAAAAAAAGCATAAAAACACTAAAATCAAACAAATTGCTGTGAAATTGGTGTGGGATCTTTCCCTGTCCTCACCTGGAGCTGCCCAAACCCACCACCCGATCCACGTCCTTCTCGTCCCGCTCGCCGCCGTCCCTCTTGCACACCTCAGCCAGGTCCTGTGGGGAGGGGGGACAGTGTCCTGTGTGTGTCCCCAAAATCAGAGCCAGGGGACACTGGGGGGACGTGTGGTGCCCCTGTTACCTCTTTGCTGAGGCCCGTGGGCTGCCTCTTCAAGCTCTTGTAGCCCCTGTAAAAACAAGAGCAGGTGATACATGTGGGGACACGCACCTGCTGTTTTTTGGGGTTTTTGTGGGGTGGGGACTCACAGTGCTGCCATCATGGCCTCCTGCTCAGCCAGGCGGACTGCAGCCAGCTCTTCCTCCCGGGATAACGGGGGGCCCGTGTCCTTCTTGCCCTTGGCATACCAGGTCAGGTCCTTGCCCTTCTGCCACCGCCCCACCGGTGCCATCAGGGAGTTCCCTGTGGGGAACAGTGACCTCCATTAACATCATCAGACCCCAAAACCACACAAGGGACAGGGAAGGTGGAACTGGAGCAGGATCAGCCCTTACCCAGATAATTCTCACGCTGTTTGTCTGTCTTGACATCCTCCCAGCTGAACTGGTCCTGGCCCCCCCGGACCCCGCCCCGGGAGGAGCCGAACATGGCGGTGCCGCACCCCGCAGCGGATTCGGGGGGTCTGGAGACTGCAAAGAGATCACCCCTGGCTTTACTCACTCCAGATCCTACGGCAACTCTGGGGGGGCTCCTGAAGGTGCAGGGAAGAGAATTTGGCCCCCGGGGTTGAGTGGAGTAACCAAAGGCCTTTGTGGGGGTGTTAGAGGGGGATTTATAACCCGGAGGTGCGATGGGGTGCACGGCTTGGGGAGGGTCCCAGCCTGAGGGGAGGCTGCTGGGCGAGGAGAGGGGCTTAGGGCAGCCCCGAGGGGGTTCCTGGACTTGGAGGGTTCAGAGTCTGGGGGAGGTTCCGAGCCTCAGGCGGGGTTTAGGGCCAACAGTGGGGCAGTCACACCTTGGGGGATTCAGGCTCTGGAAAGAGGTTGCAGAGCAAGGAGGGTTCACAGCCTGTGGGGGGAGAGTTCAGGACTAGAAGTGGGAAGGCTCTGGGTCTGCGAGGAGGTTGCAGGGTTGATGGAGGGTTTAATGCCCGCATGGGGGTTCTGGGCTTCAAGGGGGACGGTTCATGGAGGGTCTAGAAGGGAGTTCACAGCCAGTATGGGATGAGCTGGAAGAAGGGACCATGGCCTGGGGACGGGCTGGGCGGGGAGGTTGTACAGCCCGAGAAGAAGCTGCACTGCCCGGGGTGGGACATTACCTGGCGGAGAGTTTCAGGGTCTGGGAAAGGGTTCAGGGCCGGGGAAGCTGCAGGACCTGGACGCTGCAGGGCCTGAGGTGGGAGTCTGCCCGTGCCCGAGGCGTGTGAAAGCAGCTCGGGGCGGTTCTCTGCAGCCCGGGCCCTTCCGGGTTGGGAAGTGCGAGGACCGGGCGGGCCGGACCCGCGTGGTCACACCCGGAGCCCCCAAAATCCCCAAATCCCGATCCCGCCCCCGCTCCCCTCACGCACCTCCGGCCGCCGAGCGCGCGCCCGCCCCGCCGCTACCACCGCGGGCACGGCCGGAGGTGGGGAGAGACGGGCGGTACCAACGCACCCCCCAGCGCGGGGGGGACCCCGCAGAGCTGCACCAACACACACGGCTGGACTTGTACATTTTTATTTGTACACTTATTTATACATTTAAACACTTCTGCTTTCAGCGCTTCACTTCTTCCAGAACTTCTTGTAGGTGTCCAGGTCGATGCCCTCGAAGGTTTCCTCCTCCTTGGCCTTAGGCTTGCTGGGGAATTGTCGGCGCAGACGAGCCTTGCGCTCGGCTTCGGGCAGCGTGTTGCTGTCCAGGGGCATCTGGGGACACGGGGGACACGGGATGAGACCGCGGGGACACAGTGTGACACCCCTAGGACACGGCATGAAACCCCTGGGACATGATGTGAGATCCCAGGGACACGGTGTAAGCTCCCAGGATGTGGTGTGGAGCCCTGGGACAAGGCATGAGACCCCTGGGACATGGTGTGACATTCCCCAGGGACAGGCATGAACTCCCAGGACATGGAGTGATACCCTCAGGACACAGGGTGCAATCCCAGGGACACGGGGTGAGCTCCCAGGACATGGTGCAAGATCCCAGGGACATGATGTGGAGCCCTGGGACAAGGGCATGAGACCCCTGGGACACGGTGTGACACCCCCAGGACATGGTGTGACACCCTCAGCACACAGGGTGCGATCCCATGGACACGCTGTGACCACCCGGGCCCCAGGACAGAGTGTGAGCCCCCTGAACCACACCCTGAGCCCCCCGGGACACATTCCAAGCCCTTTTGACCCCCCTGCTCCCAGCCTGTCACTGTCCCCGTACCATGAGGATCCTCTTGGGCTCTCCGTAGCGCAGGCGCACGGTGGAGCCGTCGGTGCTGACGAGCAGCAGCGGGTACAGGCGGCCGTAGCGCTGCCGCTGCAGGTGCCCGATGGCCGCGCGGTTGGAATTGCTGCGGGTGCAGGCAGCGAGCGGCGGCTGGGACCGGGCCAGGAGGCGCAGAGCACTGCGGGGAAAGGGGAGAGGGCCGGTGTCACCGTGAGGGTGACAGGAGCTGAGCCAGGTGTCACCATGAGGGTGACGGGAGCTCACACCAGGTGTCACCGTGAGGGTGATGGGAGCTCACACCAGGTGTCACCATGAGGATGACGGGAGCTCCAGCCACTGTCACTGTGACGGTAGCTCACACCAGTTGTCACCATGAGCTCACACCAGGTGTCACCGTGAGGGTGACAGGGGCTCTGTCCGGTATCACCGTGAGGGTGACGGGAGCTCCGTCAGGCTGCTCCCGGCGGGAGAGCCGCCGCTGCCCCACAGGCACCCCGCGCTCACCTCAGCGCACGGCTCGCCGCCATCGCAGCCCGGCTGTGAGGGACGGGCCCGGCACACGGAGCAGGCGACACAGCCTGGGCACACCCTGGTGACAAGGAAAGGTGATGGGGTGGCTGTGGGGTGATACCGCCGTGTCGCCATCGCTGTGAAGCTTCCACATTCTCTCCTCAGCACGGGGCAGCCCCATGACAGCTCCGGCCATGGTGTGCCTCCCCCCAGTTCCCGGAATGGTTCAGCCCCATTATGGTTCCCCCCATTACCGCAATGGTTCGGCCAAACCACGTTCCCTTCTGCCCAGCCATGGGTCAGTTCCATGATAGCTCCCCCCTCTCCCCGTCATGGTTCAGCCCACCACGGTTCAGTCCCATCATGCCTCCCCCCACACCCACCTTGGTTCAGCCCTCCCGCGTCTCCCTCATGGGTCACTTCCATGACAGTTCTCACCTCTCCCAGTCATGGTTCAATCCCATCATGCCTCCCCCCACACACCCACCTTGGTTCAGCCCTCCCGCCTCTCTCCAACCCCACTATGGCTCCCGCCAGCCCATCACCGTTCGGCCCAACACCGCCCCCCCTCCGCCCCGTCGTGGTTCAGCCGATGTTGCCCCCTCCCTTCTCCCCCAATTCCCCTCTCCCCCATCACGGCCCTGCTCGTGCTGCTTCCCCCCCCATCATGGTTCAGCCCCTCTCTCACCCCCCCGCCCGGCCCGCCGCGTGGTCCGTCCCGCCGCCCCGCACTCACGTGACGGCGCGCTCCCCCCTCCGGGCCCCGCCCCCGCGGTGACGTCAGCTCGCGGCGGTGGCGGCGGGCGCGCGCGGGGGCTGCCGGGAGCGCCCCCCCTCCCCAATCCCCTCATGATCCTCGGGCGGATGCGCGGGGCGGGGATCGCCCGGGCGGGTGAGCGGGGATGGGGCCGGGGCTCGCATCCTCACGGGGAACGCGGGCCGAGGGGCACGGCGGGACACGGGGTGCCGAGACCCTCACAGGGGCCGTGCACAGAGGGGATCCAACCAGCCCGAGGAGCTCCGTCACTCGCAGGGCTCCTGGGCTGAGTGGCCTCAGGGCGTTCAGCCCCTCACGGGGGCTTGGCATGAGGCGTCCTGGCCGGCTCTGGGGTTCTCAGACCCTCACAAGAGCCCTTGGCTGAGGGGTCCCAACCTGCCCTGGGGTGCCGAGCTCCTCACGGGGTTCCTCTGCTGAGGGGTCCCGGGGTGCTCAGCCCCTCTTGGGGGCTTTGCATTGATGGGTCCTGGCTGGCTTTGGGGGCCCTGCATTGAGGGGTCCTGGCTGGCTTTGGGGTGCTCAGCCCCTCTTGGGGGCCCTGCGTTGAGGGGTCCTGGCTGGCCTTGGCGTGCTCAGCCCCTCACAAAAGCCTTGGGCTGAGGGGTCCCAGCTGGCCCCAGGCTGCTGAGTGCCCCATGGGGGTGCTGGGACACTGAGGTACCGACCTGGGGGTGCTGATCCTCCACAAGACCCCCGGGATGATCCCCCTCACCCAGCCCTGGGGAGGCTGAGCTCTCCCTGCTCTGTCCTGTCTTATCCGTGTGGGATGGCTGAGGGGGTGGGACAGGTCACAGCCCCACGGGGCTGTCCCCAGGCTGGCTCCGAGGTGTCCCTGGTTAGATAAACCAGACAGGGATGTGCTTGTGGGGTTTGTGGGCACCGTGGGATGGGGTGAGGTTAGAGGGCTTTAGGGACAAGCATCCCTCAGCTGTCCTAAAACAAACATATGTGGAGAAGTGGATGCTAAAACAACACCTGTGTGAGCTTCACTTCTCTAGAGGTTTTCCCAGCTGGGCAAACTGGTTTTATCCTCCTGGTGGGCTCTGCTTTACAGGAAGGCATGGTCTGGGAATAATGGGCTTGGAGCTCCCTGATTTCTGCAGTGACCTCGAGCAAATGCAGCATCACCACTCCCTGCAAGCCAGGGCTGCAGCCAGTGGAGAGGCTAATTAGTGCTTTGTAGGTAATTATTTCTAGGAAAAAGGTGGCTGAGCTCCAGCTCTGCTGTGGGATGCTCTGCCCCTCACAGAACCACAGGATGGGTGAAGTTGGAAGGTTGGAACCTCCCTGCAGATAATTCCCTGTCTGTCACAGCAGGAGCTCTCTCCCTTTTTGGAACCTGTCCCAAATCTTACAAAGGTGGGGGTGGCACCTTTATAACAAACCTGCTAAAAATAGGGGGTGGGATTATAATCCTAATCCAGGAGACCTTTCTCGAGGCTCCAGGGAAACCGTGCTTTAATCTTCTTTTCTTCTTCATAAGGTGGCTTTGCCTTCCCTGTAAAGCCTCTCTGCTAATCAGTTTTAATTTGTTTAACTCTTGTGATGTCTGTCCTTTGCTTCCCTGGTGAGGTAAAATCCAGGGTGAATTTAGCAGCACAAGCAGACCAGGAACCATTCCTTGCCTTGGGGACAACCTCTTGTGACCACCTCTGCAGCCCAGAGGGGTTTTTGTGGCTGTTTGTCCTCAGGCCCAGGTGTGGGAGATAATTAATATTGTTAATTAGTTGGGTTGTTCTCTGGCTGATCAACTCTGCAGTGGTTTTGGTGGATTAGGCTGGATCCCAACCCATTTTTAGGAAACCCTCTGTGCTGGATATTTGCAGATTGGCTGCTCTGAAAATGCCAAAATCTGACAAAAAGGGGGAATAAAAATTTGAGCTTCTGCCTGAAATAAATCCATCTTTGTGACTTGGAGATGTGATGCACCAATGCATTCCTGGAACCAAACAGGAGAGAGAAAAAAACCCCATATCCACCAGATCTGGGGGGTTGGGGGTTTCTTGTTGCTTTCCCTGTGGGTTGTGAGGGCTGTGGTGTTTGGGGAGCAGGGAATGAGGGCAGGGACATCCTGGGATTGCCCTGGCAGTTGTGGCTGCTCCATCCCTGGACAGGGCTGGGAGCAGGGGGACAGTGGGAGGTGTCCCTGCCATGGCAGGGGTGGAACAGGGTGAGCTTTAAGGTCCCTTCCAACCCAACCATCCTGGAATTCTGTGGAATTCCCAGTTTGCCACCTTTCCTCCTGTGAGGGCCCAGCCCATGGTGGAATTCCATGGGAGTGGAAATGCCTTTTGTTCCCTCCCAGTTTTCCTCTGCAGCAAGAGAAGGGATTCACAAGGGAGGCAGGAGGAAACACCTGCAAGTCTTTAGGTTTATTTTTAGCTGTTTTGAAAGAAGTGAGACGTGATCACAGCCCAGGTGTCTTTTCTCTTAGCTAGGAGTATTTGGGGAAGGAAAAGGGAGTGAAGTGGAGGAGGGAGTCCCACTGTGGGAGTGGTTTGGATCTGTGAGCAGGAGAAGGAGTTTTCCTGTTGTGGAGCTGTGTGTATCTGCTCCAAAGGAAGAGCAGTGTTCCTGCAGAAGGAGAGTGCCTGGAAGTGCTCCAGGTTGGATGGAGCTTGGAGCAGCCTGGCCTAGTGGGCATTGTCCTTGCCCATGGCAGGGGTGTGGAATTAGGGGTCTGGAAGGTCCTTTCCAACACAAACCATTGCAGGATTCTACACAGACAAAATCCTTGTGCAGGGCCAGGAGCAGCTTTGCTGTTCCCCACAATCCCAGCCCAGCCAGGGCTGCCACCCCTCAGCCTTCTGGGGGTGTTGGCTGCAGCTTGGGCAGTCAGGAGAGCAGAGAGTGGAGGAGGAACCAGGGGGAGATTAAAGCTCAGCAGGCTTGTTCTCATTGGCCACCTGCAAATTGCAGCTGGTTAATTAAGGCTTTAGGAGCTCACTAATAGCCCAGCTCTGTCCCGAGGAGCCTGTGCTGCTGCCTCTGCTTTCCTTGGCTGGAAAGAAGCACAAGGAAAAGGTAAGGATGTGTTGGAGCCTGCTCCCAGCCCCCTTCCCAGTTTGTCTGGGCTTCACTGGAATGGTTGGCAGTGATTTGGGCAGCTTTAAATTTCTGCTGGTGTTTGCTTTGGGCAGGTGAAATTCTGAGGGAGTTGAGGGGAAAGCTCTTTTCCTTCTGGCTGAGATCTGAGATGGGGATTTGTGCCCCCAGCACAGCTGGGTCCTCCAGGGAACCTGGAACACCTGGAAATCCATGGCACCCCAATGCCACTTGTGGGGTTTTGGGGTGCTTGTGGAAGCTGGTGTGTGATGGAGCACAGCATTGTTTGGGGGCAGATGTGTTGTGAAGGCTGAAGGGGATGAATTTGTGTCCATGAATTTCCAAGGAATGCTGAGGGCTCACCTGGTGGAATTATGTGGGACAAAAGAACTGTGAGGAACAGAGAGAAGAAAATACTTTGGGTAACTGCTCTGCTCCCTTGCTGCTGTAGCATTTCCCTGGTGCTTTCTTTTGCTATTGAACATTTAGGCAAAACCTGTGTTTTTTGGAAATTACAGAAATTTAAGCACCAAGGGAATGGTAGGAAAGCCCCCAAAGAACTTCCTAGAGTTTGTTCAGCCTTCTGTTTTTGGGGTGATGGAGCCTAACCCGGAACTGTGCTGATGGGATTGGTGCTCCCAAGGTGTCATCTCTTGGATCTCTGAGGCTGCAGCGCTCAGAGGGCACTAAGCAAAAAAAAAAAAAAAAAAAAAAAAGGAGGAATCAAGGAATTTCCTTATGGATGATTATCGCCCGTGCGTGTTTCACCGCCCACGCTGCCGCTGTTGGCACCTCCTGAACCTTCGTGCGTTAAACCCCGCCTGGGATGAGCTGCGGTCAGACGAGGCTCCTCCGGGAGCAGAGGAGAAGTTGTGTAATTCTCAGTGTCGCGCTGCCCGAGGGAGGAGGGATTGAGGGCTGGGAACGCGGGGTCAGGGAGAGGGAGCCCGGCGGGATTAGCCCGCGGCTGCTCTGGTGAGACAGCATTTGGCTTAAGGCTGCTTGAAAAGTGATGTGTAAGGTCAGGGTGACATTGCTATGAGCTCATTGAAAATGGAAAGGCTTTATCTGCCTCTTGGCTGGTGCTTCCCCAGGCCACACCCAGCCCAGGAGGCTGAGGAAATGATTTTATTGCTTGCTGAAATTTAATAGGAAGAACTCGTTTGATTTGTTCCACTCTCACTATCACTTCTGGTTTGGAAGCTGCTGATGGATGAGGGTCCTCAGTGGTACCCCCACACCTTTACACAGCATTTCTTCTTTTTCCCATGTGGATAATTAATGTTTCTTCTCTCTAGAGACACAGGAACGTGAAAACTCCTCTCCTTTTCCTCTCCTTTCCATGTGGCCCCAGGCTGCCTTTTTTTCCACCTGTACCAGGAACTGATCTCTGGATCTCTTTCTTTCTTGCCATGAAACACCTGCAGATGGAGTTGGTGCTTCAGGAAATGTGGGAATGAACACCTGAGCTTGGGGATTGCAGTGATTGCACCTGAGTTCAGATGCTGTTGCAAGGGTTTGGTGATACAAAGTTTTATCTGCAAACTCTCTCCCTATGAGAGGGAAGGGACTGGGACTGTACCTCTGTCCCATGATTCCAAATGGCACCAGGCACAAATAGGATTTTGTTCCTTCTAGAGAGTTTTCCTTAGGATTTTGGTCCCAGTGAGACCCAGCTGTGATGGAAAACAGCTGGCTTCAGTCATCCCAGTTTAGGGACAGCTAAATCCCAGTTTCTTCCTTCTTTGGGTTACATCCTATGAGTTTAACCTCAGTCTCTTGAGAAATGTTTCTGCACTCCCAGTGCTTTTCATCAGCTCTGAGCTTGTGATTTTGCATCATTTCAGATTTTCCTGCATAAATTTGTACCCAAGGGTAAAGGATTGGTGCTGTTTTGAGGGGCTGAGCACTCCTGGGAATCCACAGCTGCGTTTCCATGGGTGTTTCTAACCAGACCCATTTTTCTGTCTCTCCCCAGTCATGCAGGGACCAAGGCCAGTGGTTCTGAGTGGCCCATCAGGTGCAGGGAAAAGCACTTTGTTAAAGAAACTGCTCAAGGATTATGAGAACATCTTCGGCTTCAGCGTGTCCCGTGAGTATCCAGGGCTGGGCCAGCCCAGAGCCTCCCTCTATTTATACCCCAAATGATGGTTTCTCATGGTTTGGCTGTGTCCCAGTCTGTCTGTGGGATCCTGGGGATGTTTAAATAATTCAGGGCACCTTTTGCTCCTGGGATTGAGTGGTGAGTCTAAGCTCTGTCTGGAGTAGCACCTTTCCAGGTTTAGTGACTCCCCACATCTCTAAAGACAACTCAGAGAGGAAACAAAGTTCTTCTGAGTGATTCTTGACTGTGAAAGTAACAAAATCACCCCCCGTTTCTGCTTCAAAAGCCATTTGATTTTTTCCATGGAGCTTTGTAAGGTGTTTTTATGTCTATTTCTAAAATGTGTTTTATTGTCCCAGTACTTTGTGTACTGCAAGTGAAATCTGTGCTTTGAGCTCTGGATTCACTCCACCATGAAAGAACAAAATACTGGATGTTTAAAAATCTAATGCTATGGGAGGAGAAAAAAACCTTAAAATTATCCATTTTGTTTGTGTGTGTGTGATCCTGTGCTCCTGATTCACCTGCATCTCTCATCTCACTCCAAACTAAACCTTATTTTCTCCCGAATTGCCTCTTGTAGAGATTTTTTTCCTGCAGATCCACATGCTCCTTAGACCTTGGCATTTCTTTGATGCTGCAACACCCATGGGTGATGTACAGAATTTAGAAGGCTGTTTTTTCTTTTTTTCTTCTTTTTTTTTTTCTGCAGATACCACAAGGCAGCCAAGACCTGGAGAAGTGAATGGCAAAGGTGAGCCTGTTGCAGTCAGGTCTGTCTCATTGGACTCTCCAAATAATTCAGGTTTTCAGATCTGGGCTCTCATTTTAGGTGCTGTGCTCTGAACTTGGGTGATTTGATTTTTCCAGAGTTCCAGGTAGTTCTGGGGAGATATCTCCAATGTCCACTGCTTTGGGAAGTGCAGCTGCTTAATGAGATGATTTTAGCTGTATTAATTACTTGTGCCCAGCTGTTTTCCCATGTAGTTGCATATTTAAGAAACAACCAAATGAGGTTTGTTCTTCATTTCCAATGGCAGTTTTCCCTCTGAAGTGACAGGAAGGAATTTCAACAGAAGAGAAATATTCCTTTTTAATTAGTTTGGGTTGGATGTTCCCTTTTATCTCCCTGTCTCTCATCCCATTCTGGTCTTTAATTAGAAATCCTTTAAATGAAAGGCCTTACCATTCCTGCTCTAATGTGTACCACACCTGGAGGCAAGGGGTGGAGATGTTCCCACTGCACCAGGAATGGGAAAGGATATGAAAAATGGGGTAGAGCAGCATTTTTGGCCACATAGAAAACTCCAGAATGTTTTGAGCAGATGTTTGGACAACTGGTGTGGAAGTAGGAAGTGAATCATTGTCTAAAACAGATTTTTAGTGTCTTCTCCCCCAAAAACCCATGAGTGTCATTTTGACCATGAACTTTACCTTCAGAAAGTGAATTTCTGTCCATTTTTCCCATTTTCCCTTCTCCAGATTACCACTTTGTGAGCAGAGAGGAAATGCAGAAGGAAATTGATGCTGGTGAATTTATCGAGCACGCGGAGTTCTCTGGGAACATGTACGGGACAAGGTAGGTCAGCTGTCCCTGCCTGTGCCCCAGGGGCTGCAATGACATGGGCTTGAAGATCCTTCCCAATCCAAACTATTCTGGGATGCCAGAAAATAAATCCAGAATCTCTCCAAGCCCCTGAGGATGTTCCTGCCCAGATGTAGGATAAATGGAGAGTCCCTCGTGGTTAGAGAAGAGTTGGAAGTTCTCACCAATCCTTTCTGCTCCCTAAATCATCAGTGAATTATAATAAATGATGAAAAAGCTTGAGGCAATTCCCCATATTGGGGAAGAGAAATTGTCTTTGCAGCATATAAAAGCCACCACTTGAAAAACTAAGTGGAGAATTAAGTGCATCTTGTGACCCAGATGTGTGACCGTGTTCACAGGGGTCTGAGGATGAGGGAAGAGATGAGGATCTGACTCCATGTTTCAGAAGGCTGATTTAT
>JAWWEY010000115.1:2156873-2175438 GCA_035582745.1 Loriotus luctuosus
TCCATGGCCTCAGGTCAATGCAGTGTTCTCTTGGGGGTCAGTGCCTGGCAGCACAGAGATCTGAAATTCTCAGCAGCCAGGAGTCCAACAGTCTGACATCATCTCCTTCCTTTAGGACAGGAGCAGCTGCTTTGTCAGGTTTGGAGAATTTATCATAACGTGACTGCCGTGAAATTTATCCTAATTTATCTTAATCATAAAAGCTGCACTGCCACAAAGCTCTGAGTGAAGTTCAGTGAGGATGAAGCCTTAGGTTTGTGCAGGGTGTTGATTCTCTCACCTGGGACATTGCTGTGTCCTGACAAGTGTCACATGTGTGGCTGGGGACAGCCACAGCTGGACAGTCCCTTGTAGCAGGGAGGTTGTGCTGTAATGGGTCAGAGTTGGAAGGATTTTGGGGTCAGAACATTCCACCTGGAATGCTCTTGGGAACAGGGAATTTTTCAGGTTGGAAAAGACCTCTCAGGTCATGGAGTCCAGCCCTGTCCCCACGTGTCATGTTCAGACACCCTTAGAGCACTGGTGATGATTCCACCAGTGATGATGGTGGTGGATTCCACCTCTTCCCTGCCATCCTGCTCCAATGCCTGACTCTGATAATTCACTTCTGGGGAATTTTGGAAGGAATTTGAGATGTATTTGATGATCTGTTTGAATAATTGTATTTGAATACAGTGATTGTATTTGATGATGCAGTTTATCTTCTTATCTTCCCCACAGGCAGGAAGGGTGAGCTGGGCTCACATCTTCACTGCATGGTTCAGAAGGTCACCAGACCCTTTGTTACAAGACTTTTTAAGGAGTTATTGACCAATAAAACACTGCCAATAGGATATTTATGCCAAGGATATTTATGTTTTTTGATTTAATCTTTAATTATTTTGTCTTATGGACCCATGCTACAGTGTAAGCTTTCTTGGCCATTCATGTTATGACACACAAACCTACAGTATTGTGTTATAAATTCCTTGTTTACTTCTGTAACTACTTATATTTTTTCTACATCTTAAACTTTAAAACTTTAAGCTTTCCTCTTCTCAGCTTAACATGTCTCTGCTCTAAACTATAACTCCACATTCTCCCTTCTAGCACCTAAGTTTGGAAGCCTTTTCCAAGGTCTTAGATCAAATCCTGGATTTAATTCTAAGCTTTGGTTTATAGGCCCAGAGTTCTGAGAGTTCCCTGCATTTCAGAGTCGTGCATTTAAGTTAAAAACATAAATATCCTTGTTAGCAGTGTTTTATTGGTCAATAACTCCTTAAAAAGTCTGGTAGCTAAGGGTCTTGTAACCTTCTAAACCACACAGTAAAGGTGTAAACCAAACTCACCCTTCCTATCTATATAAAAGATAAGAAAAATAAACCACATAATCAAAACTAATTCAAAAGTCCTGTCTCTAATTCTGTGGGAATTGACAAAACAGGAACATCTACAGACACTGAAGGATTTGATCTGTACCTTTGGCAGAAGCTTGGATTGATGTAAAAATATAATACACAGATGTTATGTAGAGAAATCATAAATTTATGTTTGTATAGTTGTAAGTAAGAATATACCTTAAGTAAGTGAAAAATTGTATTGATAAGATGGTGAAGGGTTTATAATGTAGGGGTGGTGTTGTATGGATTGAGCTAAGAGTTTAGAAGTTATAATAGAAATATATTTATGCATGTGAGACAAAAGCCCACTGGATAAAAGCATCCACAGGGCAGAAGAAGTGAGTAAAGGTAATAGGTTAGAAAAGCAAAATAAACTCTGTGACAACAGTCTGTTGGGTTAGAAAGTTCTATATAGTCTTGTAACAAAGAACTTGTGACTACTCTTGAGCTATTGCTGACTACTTGCACCTCTAAAATCTCACAGCCTCTGAGACTGATGTTAATCTGAGCTATAAATCATTCTTAGCCCAAAAATAGCCCCATCCCTTCATTAAAAGTGACAACAACGATAAAATTCCTTCCAAAATTCCCCACGAGTGAATTATCACCCCTTCCCTGGCAGGATGGACTTCCCCATCTGGCCTTGGGGTAGGGATGGCTGGACTGGAGGAGCTAGGAATGAATTTTGTGTATAAATACAACTTTGACAGACCTGATAACTGATTTTTTGGGGTTTTTTGTTGCTTTTAACAGGAGAAGTTGGTCCTTGGGAGCCTTGATTCCTGCCTGCACGCGATGCTGTGCACTCCAGAGGAGAGAACCTGGCTGCTGATGACAGGGACATGGTCCAAGTGCCACCCCTGGGCAGTGCCAGCCACAGGTGAGCCCAAAACTGAGTTTTTGCAGGGCAGCAGAAATAAAAACTTGGGTGAGGCGTTTGTTTTATAGTGAATAACCATTTTATATAAAACCTCAACACCTGGAGGGAATGTTACATCCCAGGTGGAGCAGCTTTCCCTGGTTGTGTGAGAGGTCATGGAAATCCAGCAGATCCTCCCAAGCTCTTCTTGTCTTTGTCAGGCTCACCACAAAGTCCTGAAGAACATCTGCTGGAAGTTTCCATGCACCCAAAAAATTAAAAACAAAACCCAAAAATCTTTGTTGGCATAAAATGAGTATTTAGATGCTTGTGTTAAAACAAAAGAAACAAATGGCCTGTGAGCCTGTGAGCATTCTTAATTGTAATTGGGCAACAGAACCCATATATTGAACAAACACCTCATAAATTTTTTATTTTATTTATTATTTTTTATTATTATTATTTATTTATTCACGCACACCCCTTAAAATTTATTTTATTTACCTTTATTCCCCCACACACACCTTATTCCCCCCCTTAAAATGTGCTTTTTTAAGGTCCTTTTGCCCCAGTCTGGCAGACTTGGGTCCTTTTCCTCAGATAAAAAGTTTCTTGATTCTTTGGCTGCTAAAAAGGACCCTTTCCTTTTGGTGCTGTGACGAATCCTTTTGATGATGTGAGTTCAGGATTTAGAGGGAAGTCTTCAGTAATCTGCTAATTTTATAGTTTTATCCCTGATATTAAGAGATCTGAATAACTGACCTATTTTCCTTTCTGAATTTGGTTTTTTATGTATTTTTTTGCCTATTTACTTCTACTCGTTCATTTCCTGGGAAACCCAAAAAAGAAATGTAGAGATTTCTGGTTTGTTGTGGTTTTTTTTTTACTTTATTTTTTTACCCAGTGGTTTCAGAGAATCCCTGGCAGTGCACCCTGAATGAGTCAGGGAGTCCCAGTTTGCTACAGATTAAGATATCCATAGGTGGGAGTTATTAAAAATCTTCAAAAAGCCACAAAACAGTGCTTTTTGTGCTTGTTTTATCCTGCCAAGAAACAAAACCCAAGGAATAAACAGGAAATCCTTCCCCTGCCAAGAAATGAGAGCAGAATCCCCTCAGTGTGGATGTGATAATGCTGCAGTGCTGTTGTTTGCTGTTGTTATCAGGGGTGTTCTTGCAGTGCTCTGGGGCAGGGAGATCCTGCAGCTTTATGATAACTGGTTCTAAAAAGGCTTTTGGCTAGTTTTAATGTTTTGATTTGAAAATCAAGAGCTCTGTCAGGTGGATTTCATGTCAGTGAAAGCAGTTTCTTCTGATTGTACTATGAAGCAATATTTAGCTGTGGTTATGTTATTTTTCAGCTTATAAAATGTCTTCTCAGAGGACTTTTAATCTGATGTGAGCCAGAAGCTCTTCTCACCTCTGAGGAGGAGGAAATCCTTCCTAAAGAGTGGTGAGACCCTGGAGGAGATTCCAGAGCAGCTGTGGCTGCCCCTGGATTCCTGGGAGTGCCCAAGGCCAGATTGGATGGGGCTTGGAGCAACCTGGTCTGGTGGAACTTGCATGTCCATTCCCAACCCAAATCATTCTTTTCCAGTCCCCCAGATGTGCATAACCCTGGCATAATTTAGGATTCTCCATGAAAATTCCTAAAACTCCTTCCAGGCTGCCCAAGGGGTCTCCCATGCAGCTCTTGGCATCTTGGAATGACAGCCACAAGTCTGGAGCTGCTGCCAGGGCTTTGGACAACTCTGGGGGCAAAACCCTTCCAGTGATGAGGAGCAACATGAGAGTGGCTGTAGATTCTTTTGCTTCTTTTCTGCCAGGGTCACGATTAAATGTGTGAGATGGAATTTCTTGTTGGGACTCAGATGTTTATCAGTTCTTGCCTCTGTCACAGTCTCACAAACCCTGAGTTCTGCAGCACTTCACTCCAACAAACTAAAAATGGAGCCCCATCTCTCTCTACAAGGCCTTTGAAGGATCAACTGTCCAATTAAGAAATGACACCTCAATTATTTTCACTTTTAACCCAATAACCAACCACCCGTGGCTGCAATGGGGTCTTTTTTATCCAATTACACAAAACCATCCAAACCCATGGGGAAGAAGGTGAAGGAGGAAGAGGAGGAAGGTGAAGAAGGAAGGTGAAGGTGAAGATGAAGAAGGAAGGGGAAGTCTCCACCCCAAACCCTCCATCTTGCTTTATATCATTACTGTATTCTAAACCCTTAAACTCTGAGTTTCCCATCCTGTGTTATCACACACTTCTATCCAAACTCCACACCCACAATCCCAGTTCTCTCATTCCATTTTGGAAGCTTCTCCACGGCCTCAGGTCAATGCAGTGTTCTCTTGGGGCTTAGTGCCTGGCAGCACAGAAATCTGAAATTCTCAGCAGCCAGGGTTGCAGCAGAGTGTCCTGCTGTGGAATCCTGGCTGAGAGAGGATTTTCACAAGGTGCAGGTCTCTGTTTCCAGGTCTCTGATTCCAGCTGCCCTTCGGGAAGCCTCTGTGTGGAAAAATATTTTAGACACATCTTTCACTGATCTTGCAGATCACAGAAGCCCAGAATGGTTTGGGTTGAAAGGGACCTTAAAATTCATCTCATTCCCAAACCTTCCACTATCCCAGGTAGCTCCAGCCTGGCCTTGGCCACTTCCAGGATGTGGCAGCCACAGCTGCTCTGGGAATCTGTGTTAGGGCCTCCCCACCCTGACAAGGAACAACTTCTCTCCTTTTTTCTTGTCACAGATACCATATCAATATCAATGTCTAACAGCTTTGATGCTATTTAATTTTGTATATATTTATACCTGAAATATTAACATTTTACTGATGAAGTTGTGCTCATGTATTTCTCCTCAGAAGAAACTTTGGAAGTGAATTTAAGTCCAAAGAACTGCTTGAGGCTTTTGGAATTAGTGAATGGTTTTGGTAAATAGTTTTTTTGCCTGTTCCTTCACTGTTTGAATGAAAAAAAAATTAGTCCTAATCACCTGTCTGGGCTTTAGATGTGGTTTTTTATTGTTGTTTTTGAATGTAATTTATTAAGACCAGTGGCTTTCCTGGGATTTGCAGGGGAATAAACTAAATAATTTTATTTTTTTCCCTTTTTTTTTTTAAAGCAGCATTTAATTAATTGTTTTTTAACTCTGAGTTTGAGTTAATTTAATTAATTTAATTAATTGCTTTTTAATTCTGAGTTTGCATCCTTTTTTTTTTTTTTTGTTCCTACAACTTGTTAGTGGTTCCTATGTAAACCCCAGAGAAGAATTTAGTGTTTGCCTGAGTGGGAAAGGACAGGCTCCAGTGTTCTGGAAGCACTGAGCTTTATCTGGGGTACATGAAGTCCCTCTTCTCCTGGGCTTTAGACACAGCTCCCACCAGCAGTGATGAATGGCTCTGGAAATAAGACATAAATCCATTTGTTACAGACCCTATTTTTAATCTGTGCACAAGGATTTTATTCTCTGGCCAAGGAGCAGGAATTTCTCTCTGTCTCCTGCTCCCTGCTAGCCCAAACAGGACCAGGGGCTGTGGGTTTGCTGCTAAATTCTTGTGGGATTTTGGCCTAATATTAGTATTTATTTAACCTAATATTTGGTTAAATAAATACTGCCAGACTCTTCATATGTTCCATGCTGTTTGTATGGAATTTTACATGGAATTTGTGTGGCCTCCATGGGGTCCTGGTGTCTTTAATTCTGTTATTTAATAGGGATTGGTTTGGGTGTGCAAAATCAGTTTGTAGCAATTGAAAAACTCTGTGTAAAATATTTATTTATTTATTTAAAATAAATTTATTCACTGCAGGGTTGTTCTACCCTGCTCTTGGCAGGAGCACACGTGACCAGAGAATATTTCTGTCCAACCTTTTCAGAAAATCCTCAGGAAGGAAGATCTGAGTCTGTGACAGCTTTCAGTAGGCCAAGGATTAATAGTAAATTAAATTCAGAGAAATCCAGGTTGGAAGAGACCTCAAATATCATCTGCTCCAGTCTTTCTTGGCATAAACAACCTGGGAACAAATAATTTATTTGTAATATTCCTTTCTGCAGCAGTACTGGGTTACTTTTCTTTGCCCACATTTTGCTCTGTGGGGTTCCCAGATGCCCCTCCCTTCTTCATTGGAATATTTTGTGGTTTTTGGGGTATAACAGGGATGATGGCTCTTGTTTTCCAGAGGGGATGTGTTTGCCTGGCACAGGTGCATTCCCAGTCTCATAGAGCTGTGATGGTGCCACACCAACACCTAAAATGTGAAACCTGTGGAGAATTCCTATTTCTGTGCAGTAAGTCAACTCTGATGTTTGCATATTTATTTTTGGAAGACAGATTTGGGTTAATTTCAGGCAAGGGAGGGAGCATGATTTAGGCTTGATCCTTTTGTTGTTGGTTACGTTACACAGCGCTGAAAAATCAATTTATTTCAGGAAACAAAAGCAAAGCTTTGCTTTGCTACCTTTCCTGCTCACTAGATGGGCATCTAATATTAAATAACATTTTTTTTTCTATTCCATGCAGGTGAATAGCAGGAGGCAAACCATGGACACCCAGTTGTTCTCCCCATTCCTGGGAGCAGTCCCCAGTCCCCCTACGCCCCCAGAGCCCTCCCAGCTGTGCAGGGACTGGCTGGGATGTGCTGAGGATTTTGGATCCCAAACTGCCTTCCAGGAGTGCCCAAAAAAAAGGTATCAGCATCCCTGCTGGGGCCTTGGGGCTTCTGGGTCACTGGGATTCTTGTGTTACAGAACAAATTCTGGGTATTTTTTGGGGGGAGTTTCAGGCATCTCTGGAAACTCAGCAGGTTTTCTTTGCTGTGTGGTGGTTATTACTGAGGTTGTGAAAAAAAGGTGTGTGGGGTTTTTTTTCCATCCTAAAGCCAAGTGATGGTGACAGAATATTGCTTTTTTTTGGAGGGAATTGGGTGATAGAGACTGACACAGCAGCTTCTGATGAGAAAATACCCTTTTAATGAGCATTTCTAATACCTCACTGCATTTTTTGTATTATTTGCTTAATAAGAAAGGCAAAATCCGAGATGGGGAAAAAGTGGAGTCTACTGGCTCACAAGGGGCTGAAAGGTAACAGTTAAAGAAGATAATGGATTGCAAAAAACAAATTTCTTTGCTGGTTTTCAGTGGGAAGTGTCAGTGATGTTTATTTTTATTTTTGAATAAAAGATCACACAGCTTTGGTATCAGCTGTAAGAGTTAATTTTAAGCAAGGAGTGGCAATTTGCTAATTAAAATATACAGTATTTTCTTAAAGCGGCCTTTAGATTATTACAAGGTAGCTTTAAAAAACAAAAAAGTTGTGGAATTAGAGTTAATCCATGTCTGCACTTATTCTGAGCCTGTGGATATTCAGAATTCCTTGAGGCCTCCCTTAAAAAAAAAGAAAGAGAAAACTTTGCTATTTGACCAAAACGCAGAAAAGATCTGCTTATCAAATATCAGTTCTGCATTCACAAAACATTTTCAAGAGTCTTTGCACTTCTAAGCATCCTAAATTAAATCCAGGTTCCTTGGAGAGGAAACTGAGCAGTCATGGGGTAAATCAGGGGCTGAGTTAGAGGTGAAACTGGTGAGGTCTGAAAAGCCAGCAGGGTGTGATTCTCACTGAGATTAAAATGTGATTTTTATATGAGTTTGTCCCACATTTTATGTTCTCTGTTAATCAGCAGAGTCAGTGAGCAATTATGTGGCAGCCAAGGGGGTTTGGGTAAGGTGGGACCAGGAAATCTCAGATCTTCAAGGACCCTGAAAGGATTCCAGGTGGGATGAGAAGTTTATTGGAGCAAAATAATGAGGATGGAGGGAAGGAGAGCTTTGTAATTGACTTGTGAGGAAGAGTCAGGAGTCATTCCAAACAACTCCATAAAAATCTAATCTTGCACCTGAGGTAAAAAGTTGGGTTTGTTTAAAAATTGGTGGAAACCTTGGGTGTTTACCAGAAATATTTAGTAAAATTTTGACCTGTCCAAAAGGGGATTAAAAAGTGGTTCAATTTAAGTCTATATAACTTACATATAAATTATTTTTGAGATTAATATAATAGGTTTTGAATTATTTGGCAGTAAGTAAGTTAGAGTGCTCCAGCCTTGGAGAATATTGATCCTATTTATGCTCTAAACAAGACAGTCAAGGTTTGAAGGAATGTCCATAAACCAGTTTTGTTTCTTGGAAAGACAGGAAAAATCTTTGCTGCTTGGAAAGTCTCTGGTGAAACAAGAAGGAAAATAATTCTACTTCACTTGGGCTCTAGAAATCACAAATGCAGGAAGGGATTCCTGTAGAGGGATGCTGAGGATACATTAAATGCAGAACTAAAAAACACTGCTAAAATAAAGGTTTGATCTTCTTTTTGCCTATTTTGTTTAGGACAAAACTTTAAATAACTTTCACTTATTTAAAACTTTTACTTTGGTATTTTTTTTTTTTCAGGGCACCAATAAATCTTTCTTACTCTGGCAATGGCCCTGATGTGTTTGGGTTGGTATCAAGCATTTTAGAGGAGCCAAACAAGCCAGAGCCAGCTACAGATTGGTGAGTTTGTTCTGAGCGTTCTTATAATTTCTCTGCTGGTTTTTATGCCCATTGTCACACAGATATGATACACATTTTTAGTTATTTCAGACTTGACTAATGACACTCTTTTAAAATGAGGAAGCGTTTTTACTTCATTCGCCAGTAAAAAAAAAGAAAGCTGAACTGTTAAAAATGCAAATTTTTTAAAGTTTTCCATCAGCTTTACAGCATTTAAAGAGAGAAAAAAATATAATTGATTTTAACCAGTAGGGAGTTGACTGAATGCAGTAGAATCTGAGGTATTTAATAAATCCAAATAAAGTCTGCATTTCTGAACGTGCAGAATAAACAGTGTGCGTGATGAGATTTCACAGAGCACTTGCTCAGCTGCAGTGGGAATATTCCTCCTGTTTTTGAGGAGAGCTGTGCATGGCTGGTCAATAATGTAACACTTGATGTGTGAATTATTTTAAAACAAGAAAATATTTCAATCCTGATGGGAGGTTTGTTTAACTCTGTTCCAGGAATTCTCTATCAAGTTTGTTCCCCCCTGTGTGGGCACCTGATCTGGGCAGCAATGGGGAGTTCCCAGGGCTGCCAGCTCAGCACTGGGTCCAAACCAAGGATTTTCCCAACCTGCTGGGCTCCAGCTGCCAGCAGGAACCCCTGCAGGAGCCTGCTGAGGTGGAGATGCTGCACAGAGGTTTGGGGGACCTTCAGCCCCTCGAGTCTTGGCTCTCTCCCCATGCTCATCCCAGCAATGCCCTGAGGAACCCTGACAATTCCTCCTTGCAGAACAGCACCACAGCTCCCCAGGAAGGGTTTTCCTTCCCAAATGGGGGCTGGAACCAGCATTTGTGCACTTATGACCATGGGAGGTTAAATGGAGGTTATGAAAAATGTGGGTCCAGTTTTAGCCCATTTGCTGCTTGCAACAGGATGAAGGAAAACCCCAGCGCCCAGAAGGAGTTTTGGAAAAGAGGAAAAGCTCTGAAAAATTATGCTCAAGGACAAACTAAGTATTCCCCTGATCTTTCCAATCAGCCTGGTGATAACTCTTGGGATAAAGTAGCCCAGGACAGCCACCTGTTCTCTGAGAGATACGAGACCTTCCCAGCTGCTCACAAACTGCAGTCACCTGTCCATCCATCCCTTCATTTTTTCAATCCACCCCCTAAGGAAAATACATTTTCTGGAGGAACATGCAGAAAACCCCAGGAAAGCCATGTGCAAAATCGCCATTGTGGCTTTACTGTGGGGGATGCTTTTAATAATAATAATGAGTGCAAAGTGAATATGGGCCCTAAGGAATGCTCTCCTCAAGCAGCTGAATATGATTTATCTGTGAAAAACACTGTGCAGAATGGGAATTACTCCTCATACCAGGGGTGTGCATGGCTGGATGGGAACAGTCTGGCAGCTGCTGCATCTGAAATTCCATATGGGAAACAAATGGCAACAAGCCCCCAGTCTTCATCAGGGGTTTCCACCATGTCTGGGGGCTCTCCCACCCACCAGCCTTTCACACAGCCCTCCTTCTACTCCCAGCTCCTTCCCACCCTCCCTCCCAGGAAAGATGGGAGGTTACAGACATCAAATGGAGTTTCCAGTCACTTGGGGGTTCCTCATTTCATCTCTGAGAGCCAGAAGCAGATGAGACCCGTTGGGAGGCCCCAGGAGGATGCCGGGGTGAACAAGGACGGGCGGCGCTGCAAATTCCCCGTTCGTTTTTCGCCCGACTGGCTTGGGCAGCAGAAGGCTGCAGGTGAAGACCCTGCTGAGAAATACCACAGGTTCCCAAAGAAGCAGAGCCAGGAAAGTGGCAGTAAAGATGACAGAAGAGGCAGAAGGAATTGGCTCCCTCGTTTGGGATCTACGGCCCCAAACCGCCAGCCCTTCAATGCGTTTCTGAAAAAGGGCGAGCAGAGCAGTGGCAGCTTGTCAGATTTCATCAGTCCTTCTCTGCTTCCTTCCTTCCCATTCATGTCTGATTTTAAACAAAATCCCAGCTTCCCTCCATTTAATCACCAACTGTTTCCACCAGCAAATACTTTCAATTTCCCTCCACCACCATTTCCATTCTCGGACCTCGCTGATCTTTTTCACTGTGACGACTTCAACCCCTTGAGTCCCTTCATGAGTGAGCTGTTCCCTGGTGAAATCCCTGCCCCCTGCTTTGCCTTCCCAGCCCCATTTAACAAGTTCAGGCCTCCCAGGAGCCGCAGTGGCCCCGCTAATGAGCTCCACGTCCGCCTGGAGGAGTGTCACGAGCAGTGGAGAGCTTTGGAGAAGGAGAGGAAGAAGGTAAAACACAGCTGGTGATGAGTCCTGATAAAGACTTGGCTGGTTTTAAGAGAGAAAGTTTTATGGTGTTTCTTCTTTGGTTTGTTGGGGATTTTTTTGGTTCTTTTGGTTTTGTTTATTTTTTTGTTTGTTTGGTTTTTACTGTCTATGATACAGTCACAGCTTTCTCTTCTGTTTGTTTTTCTTCTTGTAGTAAATCTCTGGCTGTAGTAAGAAAGAAAATGAAGTGACTAATCCTGGGCACCCTCTGTGTCTCTAGAGAAAACCTACAATATTTTTCTTGTTCCCAAAGGGAATTCCAGTTTATGCTCTTCTCATTACAGTCACTTTCCTGGTTCACACTCACTCCCAGAACTGTTGGCAGGGGGAGCATCACACTGATAATGAGGGTATTGCACTTGGGAATGAGAACTCTGTGCTCCAAAGAAGCAGGAAGAGCTTTGCCAAGAGGAGTCAAATCCCTGAATTCTGTGCCAGGTCTCAGAAAATGAATTGTTCATAATCCCTGGTTCTAATAATGCACTGGGTGCTACTCCCATGTGTGAGAAGCCTCCTGGTCACTGGATAAAGGTGTCTGAGCAGACTTGACCTGAAAACCCCTTTTTCTTTCCATCATCAGCTGAGGGGCCTTGCTGATGGATTTTTGGAATTGTGAATGGAGGTGCCTGTGTTGTTCTCTCATGGATGCCTTTAAACAAGATTCCTCTGGGCCTGTCTGGCCTTCCAGGAATGCTCTGGAAGTGAGAAAGGGATGGTTCTTGCTCCAGTGTTTGTTTCCTGCTCTCAGGCAGGATTCGGGACAATTAAGTCATTTGGAAAGACCAACTCATAGTTTTTGTCTCCTGCTTTTTGTTTCATCGTGAAAGGAGGGTTGTTTATCCTCATACTCATTAATCAAAGGGGCTTAATTGACCCGTTGCTGTGGTCCATTCCAAGTGTTCCAGTTTTATCCCAGTGAGCTGCTCTGGGTTTCTCAGGATGGTTTGTGGTTACAGGATAGAAACTGTTCTCAGTCCTCCAAGCCACAGCCTGGCTCCCATTCCTGCAGCCAAACCACATTCCTTAGGAAAGAGAAGGAGAGAGAAACTCCCCCTGGGATTTGATTTCATTCTCTCTACCTTGTCTAATCACTCAGCCCTTCCAGCTCTCTGAAACCTGTTCCTTGCAGCTGCTTTGGGGTCACAGCTTACCTGTCTCCTTTCATAAACCCCACTTTTTCCAGGGATTTCACATTTAAAGCATTTCCACAAGTTAGGAATTGTCTGCAATATTAAATGTGCATGTAGTTTAGTTAATTGTTTATTAACTGTAATTCTTAATTACCTGGTGTCATTATATAATTCCATGACCTTTTCTCCATCCATTTTTTTTTTTCTGGATGCCTTTCAGGCTCCTCAGATGATGAGTACAGGTGGAGTCAGCTCTTGTAATCCATGTTAGGTCAGGGCAGGGACTAAATAATAATAATAAGTAAATTATAATAAGTAATAAGTAATAATAAATAATAATAAGTAAAGCAAAAAAAGGACTTCACCCCATACTTTTAGTAGAAATATGCACAGTATGGACTTAGCCTTGAGTGCAACACCTGACCCCTCTCTTTTATATCCATGGTACCCTGGAGAAGGAATGAGATAAGGAATCTACTGCTAGCTGTGTCTTTCTTACTCAAGTGGAAGAATTTCCTATCCAAAAATAAGTTTGGTGATGTTTAGTCACTGTCTGTGTTAGGCTCTGGCTAAGCCACTCTTTCTGGGTGGAAGTTTGGCAGTTGTGTTAAAGATTTTCTCTCTTAAAGAAAAAATATCTTCCGGGTTAAAGAACTGGTATCAGTTTATGTTAAATGTGAGTTCATCCTGATGCACTTGAGATGTGATTTATGCTGCTGCTATCACCTGTGTGGTAGGGTTTTTTTGTTGTTGTTTTTGGGGTTTTTTTGTTTTGTTTTTTTTTATAATATCATAATATGACATTTGAGAGAAGCAGTGAGAGGTGTTGAACTCTGAGGGAGAGCTGAATTAGAGAAATATTCCTGCAAGGAAGCTGAAGAAGGACTTCTGACAAGGGCATGTAGTGATAGGTCAAGGGAAATGACTTCAAACCAAAAGAGGGCAGGGTTACATTAGATTTGGGAAGAAATTTTTGCTGTGAGGGTGATGAGGCCCTGGCACAGGTTCGTAGAGAAGCTGTGGCTCCCCCTGGGTCCCTGAAGTGTCCCAGACCAGGTTGGATGGGGTTTGGAGCACTCTGAGGGCTTGGAGCACTCTGGGATAGTGGAAGTTGCAGGTCCTTTCCCATCCCAAATAATTCTGTTGCAAATCCACCTCCAGGGAGTTTAGGATTAAACCAACAGTGGTTTAGTGGTTTTCTAGTGGAAAAAGGAAGGAATTATTCCCTGTGAGGGCGCTGAGGCCTGGCACAGGGTGCCCAGAGAAGCCATGGCTGCCCCTGGATCCCTGGAAATGTCCCAGACCAGGTTGGATGGGGCTTGGAGCAATCTGGGATAGTGGAAGGTGTTCATTGCAGGGGGTGGAATAAAATGAGCTTTAAGGTCCCTTCCAACGCAAACCACTCTGGGGTCCTGTGATATCTGGGAATGTTTTTCTGCCAACGCCCTCACAAGCCGATCGGGCCCTCTCTCCTCATCTGCTTGAAAATTCCAAACGCGCCAAAACGAGATTGAGTACATTGTACTCATTTCAAACCTGACAAATTGTTTCCCTTTCAGGCTGAAGCTGACCTTGCAAGGCACTTCCCAGGGCAGCCCAGCCCCAGCCCTGTGCCACGGCTCCCTGTGAATCCATCCCGCGTGGATCGCCTGCTCGCCGACCAGGCCCGCCAGCACACCCGAGTATGTCTGCAGGGGCTCACTCCTGCACTTC
The DNA here is from genome assembly GCA_035582745.1 of Loriotus luctuosus. Lineage (NCBI taxonomy): Eukaryota > Metazoa > Chordata > Aves > Passeriformes > Thraupidae > Loriotus > Loriotus luctuosus. The sequence continues at coordinate 2,170,830 of JAWWEY010000115.1, forward strand.
TCCTGGATTTGTCTGTTTATTCATCAGCAAATCTGGGATTTGTTTGTTTGCTCATCAGCCTCAGTGGTTTTGGTGGTTTTGTAGTGGTTCTCTTTGGCTGGTAGTTGGAACTGCTGGTTGAGTTCCATCCCACATGGATCGTCTGCTCGCTGACCAGGCCCACCAGCATACCTGGGTGTGCCTGCACTCCTGCACTTCTCCTGGATTTGTCTGTTTATTCATCAACAAATCTGGGATTTGTTTGTTTATTCATCAGCCTCAGTGGGTTTGGTGGTTTTGTAGTGATTCTCTTTTGGAACTGGTGGTTGAGTTCACCAATAGGCAGAACTGATTGGTGGAGCTCAGCGCCAGGGTTTAGTTGAGGTCTTGGGGTTTGGGTTGGGCTCTCTGGTCTTTAAGGTCTCTTCCAACCCAGTGATTCTGTGAATTCTGTGAACTGGAAAGGTCAACTTTGGGTGGTTTTTTGGTTGGAGTGGTATGTTGAGAAAACAGTGTTTTAAATTGATTAAAATAGTTGTCTTTTAAACTATGGAAATAGTATTTTAAATTGAAGCTAACCAGAGGTTAACTTCTTAGAGTTATTGATAGAGAGGGAAGTCTAGGTTGGAGGGGGTGTCAGGTTTTTTGATTGCTTTCTTGATTTTCTTTAGGTTATGAAGTAATCTCTAGGAGTTAGAAGTCTTTTTGTGGATAATGAATACAGGACTGTTTGTGGGTGTGATGTGATTTTTTTGTAATTGTTATTTTACTATATTTTTAAGGGTACTTAGGTTTTTCTTTGATAAAGGTTATTGATTAATTTAAGTAGGGTTATTAGTTTTCTATGATAGCCTTAGAATGGTGGGTTTTGATATGGACTCTATTAAAGGTCTGCTTCTAGTTTGCTCCCCACTGGGACAGTATATCTTTCTTTTCTATGGTGAGAAGTGTCTGTATAAAGAAGGGATGTACTGTTGCTGTTTGATGTTTGTGAGGGTATTTACTAAATTTGGGGAGTGGAGGGATTATGGGAAATAGTAAAGATAAGAAGACTTTAAGAAAATTGTGAAAGCAGGCCTCAGGAGCAGATAGAGCAGAGAACTTAGAGCAGCTGCGAAGTCTGAAAGTAGAAAAGTTACGGATGTACAGCCAGCAAGGACATGAAACAATAACTTGAGTTTTCTGCCAGGTGCTCGCCCTGATAGGAAGAATGGAGAGGCTTTGTGGTGCTCCCCTGCACAGGAACATCTCCAGGACCTTGGAGCTGCACCTGGAAGCCATTCAGGTGACCCAGGCACGTCAGAAGGATGAGATTGGGAATACTGCAAACCACCAGAGGCATGGGGGGCAACGCTACAACAACGAGAAAGGTAATACTGCCCATTCCTGCAGCCCTCAGAGCTTTTCCAGGGCTTTAATTGTGAGTATGTTCAACATAAAAATGTAACTTTGCAATACCCAGCAATTCTTGTCACTTCAGCAAGGAAGTTTGCAAATACACTCTTGTTACTTTTTAAGACTTTAAATTACTTTGAGTTCTATTGGGTTTTTTTTGTGTTGTTTTCCTGTTACTATTAAAAAAAAAGCTATTTTTTCCTCTTGACTAGGAAGAGTTTTTGTAAAAACTCTTCAGTCACATTATATAACCATAAGTGGTTGTCCTAAAAGCAAAAATGTGCTTGTTTTTAAGCAAATATAATTATTTCCTGGTATGGCTAAACTTTCTTCAGCTTGTAAAACAAAAAAAATTGCCAGTGTTGTGCAAAACAATTGTCTACCTTACCAAAATCACAAACTCACCAGGAATGACATTCCAGGTTTCCCAAATTCTGTTGAAGTAAAGCCAGAATAACCTGTAGCAGCAGTAGATGTGGCAGTTTATGGTTTGGGGTTAAAGATCAAATTATTTTTCTTCAGAAAGTACCTGGGCATCAGAACAAAAGAAGAATTCACTTCTTAGTGGTGAAGCGGACAATGAGGTTTCTTTGGCTGTGGAGTAGCTGCTCTTGTGATAAGCTGGAAAGACAAGCAAAATGTTTTGCTTTTGTAATTCAGGTGTCAAAAATTAAAATGTAAAATGAATGTAAAATGTCATGCCCTTAAAACAATAGTCCTATATGCAAACTGGCTTTTAAAATAACTCCTAAAACTTTCATGTGACTTTAACTCCAAGTGTGAGTCAGGAGTAGTAGGAGGAAGGTTCTTGGCCAGGCAGGAGAAGTAGGACACAGTGGCTTAGTGGATGATTATGATTAGATTTAATGCCAATACAGCATCTAAATATTGCCAACACTGTAAATAACAGCTCTGTCATCTGTTACAATGAGTTATGGCATCAGCAGGTCCTGGTCCCTCCTGTCGAGTCAAAGGTTTTGGTGAGACCCCTCTCCCCTCCTGAATTCCCAGAGATGTGGAGGAGCAGCTTGGTCCACTTAGTCCCAGATTTCATCAACATTTCTGTCTGAAATGTTGCATTATCAGCAGTTTTGGCTGGAAATGGGCACGTTTGCAATCCCTGGCCTTGCGGGATTTGCAGTTGCAAACAAATCCCCAGTGGAGCTGCTTTAAGATTTCTTTGTACTTCCTCTCACCCATCCAAAAATCATGTTCCCTCCTTCCTGCAAAATCAAAAAATTGCCTGCAGCCTCAGCAGACCAGTTTGCCCAGTATCCACCAGCATTTTGGACCCTTTTGCAGCATTTTGGATCCTTTTTGCACAGACAATTCATGTGCGATGTTGCAGCTGTCATTACCAGTGCAGCTCAGCCGTTCCTTGAGCACAATTTGCTCAGGGCTTTGAGTTGAACAAACTTATGCAATTTTAAAAAATAATTTAATAATGTGTTGGAGTTCTAGATGCTGGGAGTTTTAGACTTTCTGTGCTGCCAGGCACTGAGCCCCAAGAGAACACTGCATTTGACCTGAGGGCCTGGAGAAGGCTTCCAAAATGGAATGACAGAACTGGGATTGTGGGTGTGGAGTTTGAATAGAAGTGTGTGATATCACAGGGTGGGAAACAGAGTTTAAGGGTTTAGAATGTAGTAATAGAAAGAAAGCAAGATGGAGGTTTTCAGGCAGAGGCTGCTCCTTCTTCTTCTCCATGGGTTTGGGTGGTTTTGTGTAATTGGATAAAAAACTCCACATTGAGGGGCAGGGGTGGTGGGTTATTGGGTTAAAAGTAAAATAATTTAGGTGTCATTTCTTAATTGGACAGTTTAACCTTAAAAGGCCTTGTAGAGAGAGAGATGGGGCTCCATTTTTAGTTGGTTAGAGTGAAGTTCTGCAGAACTCAGTTTGTGAGACTGTGACATAGATAAGAACTAACAAACCTCTGAGTCCCAAGCAAAAAAAAAGTTTTGTGCATTTAATCCCAACCTTGGCAAAAAAAAGCAAAGGTTCCACACACCTATGGATGAATCCAAGCATTTTGTGTTTGTTAGTAAACTGTTACTTGAATGGACAAATTTGCTTTTTTCCCCACTGGTTTCCCCTGGATTTCCACGATGAAGAGAAGAAGGGTCAGAAGCCATATGGGCTCTACCCATATGATCATGGTGACTACAGCTCTTCCCTCTGCCCTGCTTTTGCTCCAGGCTTTACCTTAAAATAATTAAAGGTGCTGCTTGCTGCTGACCCAGCTGACGCTGGTAATTGCTGTGCATCCCCCCCTGCACCAGTCACTGCTGAATTTGCCCCTCAGCCCTGCCTGTCTCCTCCATGGGAGGATGGTACTGCAGTCCTTGTCCCATCCCCAAGGCCAGGCCTTGAAGCTTCAAGAGCTATTTATTCACAGTGTGCAATTTGGAGAGATTCCAAGTTGCAGATGCTTCTCTACCTCAAATCTTTATTTTTTTTCTGCTGGTACTCTCGATTTTACTTCATCCCTGAGGTGTCTCAGAGCAGTCCACCCTCGCTCAGCCACAGATGATTTATTTTCCTTAGTAAAATCTTTTGCTAAGGGTATATTCTGCACCTCAAAACTGGGTTTGGTGAGATTTTTTTTTTTAATGTAAGGATTATTAGCCAGTTTCCCTTCATTTTTACTTTGAGTTTTCTGTGGTGCTTTCAATGACAGCAGCACTCAAACTCACTCTGAATGTGATGGGTCAGGTGAAGCAAATTGTATCCCACTTGTGAGATGTTCTCTGAAGCCAAAAAACCTGCTCAGGAAATCATCCTGCCAGTCCCAAACCCCTGCTGACCTAGCCAGGAAACCATGGATCACCTTCCAGGGGAGCTACAGGATGAGGGGCCTGGGTGAAAGGAGCTGGACTCCTCCAAGAATTCCCTGTATTGCAGGAGAGCTCCTGAGGCTCCTTGCAAACCCTTAGTAGGACAGTCCAGGCTGTCACACTGTGTCTGACAACAAATGTCACTTGGCTGACATTTCAGGTGGGAAAAAATCAAATGCTACCCGTATGTTTCCCAAATTTCTTTCTGGACTTCAACTTTCTACAGAAGAAAACAAAGGGCAGTGACAGCTCCGGGGATGCTGCCTGCTGAGTTTGTGAGGGGTCCCCAGGACAAGGTGAGAGATTAAAATCTGACTCCATGTTCTCAGAAGGCTGATATATTATATTATATTATATTATATTATATTATATTATATTATATTATATTATATTATATT
>JAWWEY010000115.1:2175538-2199026 GCA_035582745.1 Loriotus luctuosus
TCTGGGCTCACATCTCCCAATGGGATGCTGTAGTTCTTATCAGCCATGCAGTGACATTCAATGGCTGTTATCAGCAGCTGTCCCCCCAGAGGGAGGAGTGGTTGTGGTCACTCAGAGAGAGAGATAAGGCAAACTGCCCACTTGACAAAGGTGATCTGCCATAGAGATGGTAATGGAAAACATCTTGCCTTGCAATCTGGAACAGAGGGTTTGCATAAGGACATGGGACTGGGTGCAGGGCGCAGGGAGCTCTCTGTGGGCAGGGGGGGTTTGCACCAGGACATGGGGCTGGGTGCAGGGCACAGGGGGCTCTCTGTGGGCAGGGCGGGTTTGCACATCACAGCTGCCTCTGGGAAGCAGCAGAACAATTTGTGCCACTGCTCTTGTAAGGCAGCTGGTGAATCCAGCTCCCCTTGGTGAGTGTTCTTCATCTTCCACAGACACACAGGGAGTCCTTCAGAGGCCTTTTCAGGGGCTGCTTTTGAAGCTGTCTCACTCTCTGCCTTTTGTGTGCTTGTGTTTCAGTTGAGGCTGATGGAGTGATTTCATTTCTCACTCCTGGTGCTCTTTCTGCAGCGTTCTGAGTGAGTGACTCAGTGTCCAGCCTTGTGCTGTGCCTGCAGGAGGCAGATCCAAGCTGCTGCTGCACACTCTGGTGTCTCCTTCCAGTGAAATGGCCACAGTTCTCTGCCAGAAAATCTTTCCTGGGCAGAGGTTTCAATTTCTTCACTGGATGAGGGTGCTTGCAGTTACTCTGCACATGTTCAAACCTGCTGGTGCATCACCCACAGCTCCCAGAACTTTTCTGTGTGGATCTTGTGCTCTGAAGTGCACAATTTCTGTGCTTGAAGAGGCAGATCAGTGTGAAGCCTAATTAGTGTTCATTTGTGCTTATGCAGAGTGGTGCTGTCCTGGACTGAGTGTTTGTACTCTTCTTTTTCCTTATTTAATGTAATACACCATTTCAGTGTGAAATTATCTTTATAAAAATATGACTGACTTTACCCAAGGAAGTGAAATAATTTTCCCTTAGCAGGACCCATTTCACTTCTCTGTGCAATTTCAGTTTGTGAGTTAAACCTCAGAATTTAACAGCACAAATAAATCTCTGCAGTAAACCATTTCAAACCCAGTTTTCACAAAATCTGAACCCTGAGCAATTGGATGTTTTAATCTCCCCTGCATCTGTGACAGCAATTCTTTTTTATCCTCCTGGACTAAAAAAAAAAGCAACTTTTACATAATATTTCATGCTGCAGAAGCAATATATTGAGACCTACATGTTCTTCCCTAGGGACTGGGAACTCTTGGCATGTGTAGTTTGGAAGATTCTGCTCAATGAATGACATTTGTATTTGATAATTATAATTGTTTGAGATACATTTATGCCTCTGAAGTAAACCTTAAAATTTGAGGAACAGTCTTGATTAGGAATTGTCTGTGGGAGAGTTACACATACATAGCTGCAACATTATTTAATTAATCCAAAGTAGGAATAGCAGGAAAAAAATAGAAGGAAACTGAATTCTGGGGTCAGGGAATGAATAAAGATGCTGCTACAAGTTCTTTGTAAATGTCACTGTGTAGCAAAAGAGAAGCCAAATTGCCTTTGAGTGACAGAGTTACACCATTCTGTCTGTAATACCCAGTAATGCTCCCCAAAGTGACACACATCAAATTGAGCTGATCCAGTTCCTTTGGAGCTGAAATTATGGGTGTGTGAGTGCATGCCAGACAAATTAATTACAGAGACGCAGATGAAAGGTGCTTTACATCCCTGTATTAATTTGGCACCAGAGTTTTTTACATCCATCTATCAAAATCTGGCTTGAAGGAGAAGGCAGGAGTGTTTTTCTCTCTGAAATCATGTGGTGGCTGTTGTGGTGATTCATCTGTCACTCAAAGGAAGCCAGAGGTGCAGTTTATCTGGAATGGTCAGATAAATAGATGAACAGTCAGACAAATAGGATCTGGATTCACTGAGCACAGGGAGGAGATGGTTCCCTTGAGGGCTCATTCATTCTCTCCTGTCTTGGGTGCAGGAGAACATCTGGATTTGATATCTGAGCTGCAAATTATCATTTTTTATGAAACTGGCAGTGTCCTACTTGTGGTGATCCAAGGGCAGGGATGAAATGTAGGTGAGGATCAAGGTGTGGAATCTGTTGTTGAACAACTGCAGGAAAACTGGAGGTGTGCTCTTGGCCAACCCTGAATTAAAGGCAGCAGAATTCAAAGCTAAACACACATTTATGATAATTACTTTGACCTTAATTAGGGATGTATCAATGAGATTATCATGCAGAACTGCTGTTCAGCAGTGTGGGTGTTAAGTAGTAGCAGAGAAGGTGAGAAAGGAAGGAGGCAGATAATTCACTACCTGTGAAATGGGGGCAGCCTGAGCCCTCAAGTGGGATGAAATGTTTGATTAGTGGTTAAGGAGGAGATGAATTGCTGCCTTGCTGGGGTGGTGGGTGAAATCTAAGCCCTTCCCCAGACCTTTGGGTGGTGAAAGCCTCTGGCTTTTCTGCTGACCTGAGAAGTGCTGAGCATCCTCATCTGCTGGAATAAACAAAGAATTATCTGTGTGCACCATAGTAGAAGACATTGATGCCAAATAGGTCAAGAAAAATCTGTTGTTGACTTGTTTAAAAATATTCCAGAACTCTTGGTGATTTCTGGATGTGTGAAGAACTGAATAGTGCAATACAATAAAAAAAAAAAAAAAGAGGGGGGGTTTCTGTTCAAAATCAGTGTTCACTGGAGCAAGCATGGAAGGTTTTGAAAGTGTTTAAAACTCACACAAGGTAATTGTGGTGTTTTCTAGTAAAAGATTGAAAATAATAGAGCAAACTTTCACTAATGTCTGCTTTTCATTTCCTTTCCAGTCCCTACTTACAGAATGCAGCCTGTGACCCCCCTGGGGATTCTGTCACTTGTTCTGAACATCATGTGTGGAGCTCTGAACCTCATCCGAGGAGTTCACCTGGCAGAATATTCCTTTCAGGTAAACCTGAGTGCTCCCAGACCTGAGAATGAGTGAAAGGCAGAGAGTTTTTGGGTAACCAGTTCAGGAGTGGCTGTTCTGTCCCTCAGCTGAGCACAATCTCTCCACAAGAAGTATTTTGTTTCTCCAGGACTGCTACACTTTGTGTATTTTTCTGTACATCACAATATTCTGCATTTTATTCTGTTCTATAGAAGTTTAAATTTTGAGAAAGTTATTTTTTAATTATTTATTTTTAAATTTATTTTTTAATTATTAGAATTCTAAAATTCTAAAAAATATTTAATTATGTATTAAAATAAACAAAAATATTAAATCGTTTATTGTTTAATTATTTATTAAAATAAACTAATATAATCAAATTATTTCTTAATTATTTAATTATTAATTATTAAGTAATTATTAAATAATTGTTTAATTATAAAAATTATTAAAGTATTTATTATTTAGTTCTAAAAATTATTTCATAATTTTTAGAAATTTATTTTTAATTAATTTATTCCTACCAGGCTGCCTGGATTTTTTTTCTCCATTCTTGCATTTTATTTTAGATCTTTTCCATAATTTTTTAAAAATAAACATGAGACTGTAAACAACTTTAAAAAAAGGGGGAGAAAAAGTGTGCTGATTGTATCCTGACACAGTTTTATTTAGCAGGAACTGTCACATAAGCCTCAGTTCTTGGTGTCTTATCCAATGATATTGATCTTGGTGTTTGACACTGCTACAGTCAATCAACATAAACTGGGATGAGAGGTTCTTGACTATATTTAAAATGTTCTCAAATATCAAGCAGCACTTGCTAAAAGCTGTGCCTGACGTGGTTGTCACTTCTTTGAATCCCAACAGGAGGACCATGAAGGAATTGGAAATGTGATAGCTTTTTTTCTACCTTTTCTAGCCTGTGTTTTTCAGGTATGTTAAATGCAAATAAAAAACTTTGCTGATTATTTTGCTGTTACAATTCACAAGACAGAGCCATTTTCAGCTAAGCAGAGGTTTTTAATATCCTACCCAGGTGATTCCACTGATTTATTCCAGTGAAGTGGCACAAAAGCAGTTCAAGGCACATTTTGACCCCTGGGAAATTGCATTTGCAGCCTTTTTCAGAGCTTCCATGTTGTGACAAGCCAGAGGGGGCTGGGTGTGATGGATAAATGCCATCCCAAAGATGGTTTATTCCCAAAGGGATGGACACATCTCCCTGTCAGTGTCAGAGTTAGTGATGGGCTTTTGCAGGACAGCCTCCTTGAGGACTGAGCAAATATTGGACAGCAACATTACTGAAAATGGTGTAATTTACATGAAAAATCACATTGAATTCTGCTGGTTCCTTAATGGGATTTTTCCACATTCTAATTTTCCATATTTTCCATTTTTTTCCATAATGGGGTTATTTCCTCTGACCTTACACAGAAGAGTTTGAATGAGGAAAATACAACTTGTTCCAAATTGTTTTTTCTTGAAAGGCTCCTTAAATTCCTAAAAAATCCCACAACCTTTAACTTGAGGGCAATATATGCTGGAAAATCTTCGACTTTCAGCCTGGCATTGCAGAAAGGTGCTGCAGTTTTGTTTCTAGGAATAACATGCCTACAGTGTATTCATTGCCCTTGTTCCTTTTAGATCACAGTTTAGGGATAACTATCTGCAGACTTTGATGTATTTATGGGATTCTTTGTTGTATTATGGTAGAATTTAGTGTCTTTCAGCTTTCTTACACCTTTGCTCATGGCAGAGCTTTGGGGTGAATAGATGGATTTAGATCTAATAGATTTATTTCAATCTAATAGATGGATTTAGATCTGATGGATTTAGATCTAATGGATTTACTTAGATCTAATAGATTTATTTAGATATAATAGATGGATTTAGATCTAATGGATTTATTTTGATCTAATGGATTTATTTCAATCTAATAGATTTATTTAGATCTAATAGATTTATTTAGATCTAATAGATGGATTTAGATCTAATGGATTTATTTAGATCTAATAGATTTATTTAGATATAATAGGTGGATTTTGATCTAATAGATTTCTTTAGATCCAATAGATGAATTTAGATCTAATAGATGGGTTTTGATTTAATGAATTTTAGATCTAATAGATTTATTTAGATCTAATATATTTATTTAGATCTAATAGATGGATTTAGATCTAATAGATTTATTTAGATCTAATAGATGGATTTAGATTTAAGTACTTGATGCAAGTTGTTTTTCACAAAGAAAGGCTCTGTGCTGCCTCTTGCCCTGTGAGTACCTGAAGCCAGGGAAGCTGAATAAAGGAGAATTTTCCCTCCTCCTTTTGATTTATGCAGCTTCTCCCCAAAAGCTGTGCACAACCTGCAGTGCTTTCCACGTGCTGACCTCTGCATCAGCACAGTTAGAAATTGGGGCCTGAGCTGACAAAGACTGATCTGGCACTGCCTGAGGGGGAAAAGTGACTCCTCTGTCAGCACTGGGAGCTTTGCATGTTCTCCTGTGAGGGTTTTGCCCTTCACATGCTCAGCAGATGGGTCCCAGGCAGCAATTCCCAGCTGGATCCCTGGTTTTGTGCAGAGTTCAGTGCTAACTCTCCCTCTTGCTCCTTTTGCAGTGTTACCTGTACCTCTTCTACAGCTCAGCCAGGAAGGTGAAGACATTTGTGCTCCTTTTCTGTGTCTGTTCATGCAACATCTACTTGTATGGACTGAGGAACCTCTGGCAAATCTCCTTCCACATAGGAGTGGCTTCTCTTTCCTCTTACCAGATCCTGACAAGGCAGCTCCTGGAGAAGCAGCCTGACTGTGGTGTATGAAAAAAAAAACAAACTTGGGGTTTGCTACTCTGTTTTTACAACTCTTTTTTTGTATTCAGCTGGCCAAAAAATAGCTCAGAGTGTTTTTTAACCATCCATGGCAATGGTTATTGCAAGGACAACAGCTCCAAGCAACTTGGGATAAGCAGGATCCTGTAATTATGTCCAGCACACAGCAAGGGGTGCAGCTGTATTTCACATGGTGGGGCTTGTCAGGTGTCACCACAGATGGAAGTTCTTACCTTCAGCAGGCTTTTCCTTCTTGGCTGCCACCATCCAGACAGCATTTTGCCATTTGTCTCATTGGCTCTGTGACAGCTTGGCAGGTCAGTCTTGCCCTGCTGCTGCAAATACTCCAACTGTGTAGTAAAACAAGGGTAAAGTGATGGGTAACATTTCTGTCTCTAGATTGTCTTGGTAAATGTGAGTAAAGGGCTGTTTGCTGGAATTAGGTGAGTGCAGAATCAGTGGGGAAAATGCTGAGGGTGAGCTTCAGGATCATTTTTCTAGGTTTGGAAGGACAGGGAAAGGCTGTGGCTCTTTTATAAACCATAAAGTCTATAAATATCTCCTTGGCAGCACATTGCAGTTTAGTGTGTGCTCATGGGTTAATTGCAAATATGCTTGGGGCAGCAAAAAATAATCCAAGTGGGTGTAAGTGATCTGTCAGCTCCTGTGGCCTTTGTTTCCTTGGCTAAGGTCACTTTTAGGATAAGGGCAATTCCATGTTTGCTTGGTCTGTATGGATAATAAATCTTCCAAGCCTATTTATGACAGGCCACTGACTCCTTCACCTTTTTTTGATAAAACGAGTAGCTGGTGAGTAGAAAGCCATTTTTCCAGGAATGGAAAGCAAGAGCAGGTTCTCTTTGTTCTGTAGAACACCTGTGGTTAATGGTGGTAAATTCTTACACTCAGATGAGTTTCTGGGTGTGCACTTTGGAATTGGGGACTGGAATTCCCAACCTCTGCTGCACTGGCTGTTCTGCTCTGTCATGGATCCAGGTGCACAGGGGCATTTTAGGGCATAGATGAATAATTTAGGCTGGCTGTTCAAAAAATACATAGCAGTTTGATGCAGTTGTCCTTGAGGGCTTGTAGAGATTCAAACTGTAGATATGTTATTGTGGAATTATGGTCCTAAAATTTCCTTTTTTTTTTTTTTTTGTTCTTTCTGGTCATTCCCATTTCTTTCACCAAAGATTTCTTTTTCCTCTCACATAGTCTCTACCTCTGGTTGCAAAGAGATTAACATGCAGCAGAGTTGTCTTTTTTTGCAGGAACACTTGACAAAATTCTTTTCTTTTATGTCAGTGAGCTTTCCTGGAATCTCAGGATGAAAACACGAGAATCAGACCAGAAATTTGTGGTGCTGGACTTTGGAAGCACTTCTGGATGCAGCAGCAGCATCCATGGGCAGCTCATTCCAACCTGGACAGGTTGTAGGACATCAGGAGACAGTGCCAGAGCTTTTCTCAGGAGGAAAATGTAGGAATTTCTTTTTCACTGCACTTACTGGAACAGCAACATGACAAAAACCTCCCAAAGTGCAAGGAATAGTCTGGTAGGAATGATGGAGGAATATTTTAGCCAGGCATTTAAGGACACAACTCTAGCTGTGCCATAAGGGAAAGGTTTTCTGTCCTAAGGGAGAGGATTAAAGTTGTTTGTCTGTCATTATCCCACTTTTCTGTCAGACTGCAAGTGGGGAAATGAAGCCACAATTCAAGCCCTGTCCCTGAGACACCAAGATGACCCCACAGATATGAGAGGTTTTGTGCTGCTCTTAATTTTCAATTTGTTCACTCCCAGTTTTCCCTGGTAAATTACTTCTGGAGACTGCAGGGAACTCGGCCACGAGTTTGGATTACAAGTTTAAAAAAAAATCTGCAAAAAGAACACCCCAAAAATCTGACATTAGAAACTTAACACTTTAGGGATAATGGATCTGGTGACAGGTGGTGTTTTCCAGGAGCATAAATTGGATATTAACCCACTGGATTCATGTGGGGAAAGGATGAAGCATTTTACACAGACAGACAGATGTTCATGAAAAGGACTTCAGGACAGCAGCCAACTCCCTGCTCCTGCTTTTTTATCCTCACTTTGGCTAAAGAGTCCAGAAGAGCTTTTCCTGTTTCTCCACACAGAGCATTTCCAGAGGGCATTCCTCAGAGCTGACTGGAAAAGTTGGAACATTCCTGCTGCTTCCCCAGGATCCAGCTGCTCTGTCCTGAAACAAATCCATCCCTGAGCCAGGGGATGGCAGCCACAGCTCTGCAGAGGAGTGCTGGAACAGGGTGTCTGGATAATTGTGCAATTAACAGAGTGCAGAAAGGTTAAATTCAGCTTTTTTTGAATTGCTTTTCCTGAAAACATTTCAGTAAAATCAAACCAAATCAGTTGGTTCAGTTCTGCCTTTGCCTAAACTTGTATTTTTTTGCTTTTGTGGATTTTTGGGGAATGTGGCTGAATCCTCAGGTGTTTTCTGCCCAGTGACAAAACTCTGCTTTGGTGTTGGTCTTAATCCCTTTGCAACCTTTTATTTTCCTGTAATAGGTGTAAACCATATTAAGGAATCTATATGGATTAATCTGTGTGCACTTCATAGATTTGGGGTTCCAGGATGAAGCAGAACACAGAATTTGATCTATTTTTATGTTTAATTTGATATTTATCCCATGTCCACACAGTGTTAATACAGTTAAACATTTTCTCTTGGCAAAACAGCAAGAGGAATAGAATAGTTTACATTGATCTCAGTGCTTTAAGATTTGATAAAAAAGAATGACTTGCAGTTTGAGAACACAAAATCTGACTCATAATGTGGGATTTTTCCTGTATTGAATCAAATCCCCAAAGAGAAATCCATCCCCTTTTTTCAGCTTTAAACTGGTTAATGTGGTTTGAATTGCATCTTGTTCATTCTGTCACTTTGCAAGAGAAGTCTTTTGGAAGCTCTTCTCCTCACCCAGCAGCTCAGCAAAGAATAAACTTCAATAATTTCCAGATTTGCTTACTCAGTGCTTAGTCACTTTATGAAGCTGGTATTTCTTTTTTTTTCCCTTTTCTTCCAAAGACCTGTTGAGTTTGTAGAAGGTGGGCTGGTACCTTTTTAGACATTTTTGCACTGTATTAATAATTGAACCTGTGTAAATGTGTATAAAATCACTTTGCATGTGTATGTATATATGTACATATATCTAATAAATGGCTTTTTTTGTAATGGTTGTCTTTACTCAGTGTTTGGAATTTAGTGATTATATGAGAAACAAGGTTAATCAATCATTTCCTTTTTGCAGGCACCTTCATGATCCCTGTGGCCAATTCATCATCATTCATATTTATAAATACATTTATAGAAATGTAGTTATCCAAGCAGGGGATGGCAGGAGGCTGGGATGGAATCTCTTTGTGGCTTTAACAAACTTGCTTTTTATTTTCAGGGACTCTCAGAGGCTTTTCCTGCAAAACTCGTGTGTTGAAATGAGATGAAATGTGCTGTGTCACATCCCAAAAGTGCCTTTCCAGCTGTCTGGCAGGGACATTGGGGATGTGGCAGTTTGCAGGTGCATTTTTAGCCTTAATGAAAACAGGACTGTTAATTAGCCTGTCCTTACTAAGAACTTGTGGACTTTTTTGGGGGGATTTCAGCCACCTTTGCTAATGGCTCTGAAAACAGCAATTCATCAGCTTTAAAGCAATGAAGGGGTTAAAGTGACAGAAAATTCAGCTTTTCCATCACTGGAATGGGATGGGTTCATGTGTGGGAGAGATGCTTTGTGTGACAGGATTCTGCTGAATCAGGAACCAGAAAATAAAGCAAAAATCAAAGAGCTGGAAGAAACCAGGCTCATGGAACTACTGGTTTCTTCCAATTTTTCTGCTCCCTGCTTCTCCACAGGGTATCTAATGGCTTCAAACTGACAGAGGGCAAGGTTAAAAATTAAATATTAGGAAAATTCCTCACTCTGAGGGTGGGGAAGCCCTGGCACAGGGTGCCCAGAGAAGCTGTGGCTGCTCCTGGATCCCTGGAAGTCTCCAAGGCCAGGTTTGGAGCAGCCTGGGACAGTGGAAGGTGTCCCTGCCATGGCTGGGGTGGCACTTGAAGGTTCTTTCCAAACCAAATCCCACTCTGGGATTCTGTGGCAAAAGCAGAACAATGCTCAGAGAGAGGGAGAAGCCCCTGGAGTGAGGAGAGAGGCAGAGCAGGGGATGGGAATCAGGAGGAGGGAGAGCCTCATTCTTCTGAGCTGCTCTGCCCTTTGAAATCCAGATGTTATTTTTGTTCTGTAAATAAATGATTGCTCAAAGCATGTTTCTTCTCAGGATGCCAGTGGAGGGGAACAGCAGCCTCTCCCTTTCTTCTGTGGTGAGGGGAGAAAGCAATTATAACTCCCTTTCTCTTTTGAAGATGCTGATAAAAGGAGGTGGGAGGATCAGAGGGTCCCTGTGCCGAAACAGAAACAGCTCCTGAGGTGATAGAAATGCATGTTTTTATTTTAAACAAAGGAACTCCACTTCTGCTGACTTTCAAAGGTGACCCAGTTGCATGGAAAAACTGTTTTTGAGGGGGGGCAGCAAACCATGGCCACAGAAGCAGGGACAGGCAAGAGGTGGGCACAGGTGAAGTGTCCCTTTCAATTGGACATGGCTTTAAAAGCTCTGGGTCACTTGTCCTAAGCTCAGGCCAGGGCTTGGAGCAGCCTGGGGCAGTGGGAGGTGTCCCTGCCCATGGCAGGGGATGGAATGAGATGATCTTTAAGGTCCCTTCCAACCCAAACCATTCTGGGATTCTGTGATTTCCTTTTCTTTCACTTTTTTCCAACCCTTGGAAGAATCCTTTAAAAAGTAATTCAATGGCAACACCAAACAAAGAGCCCTAAAAAGTCTTTGCTTCCTGTTCCCACCTAAAGTACACAGTAAGCAAAACACAAAATGCTTTTAAAACTCCCTTTGGTGGAATAAATGTTTTTTTGATGTAAGAATGGTAGGGAAGGCTTGAAATAATGACCATTAAAAGGTAAAGCACCATGGAAGGCTGAGATTAATCTTTTCATTATGCAGGGGAAAAAATTAACTGTTGGAACCCTGGTTACTGGGAATTTCAGATTTCTGTGCTGCCAGGCACTGATCCCCAAGAGAACACTGCACTGACCTGAGGCCGTGGAGAAGCTTCCAGAATGGAATGATAGAACTGGGATTGTGGGTGTGGAGTTTGAATAGAAGTGTGTGATATCACAGGGTGGGAAACTCAGAGTTTAAGGGTTTAGAATACAGTAATATGTATAAAGCATGATGGGGGTTTTAGGGCAGAGGCTGGTCCTCCACCTTCACCTTCTCCATGGGTTTGGGTGGTTTTGTGTAATTGGACAGAAAAGTCCATATTTCAGACTTTGAGTGATCAGTTATTGGGTTAAAAGTAAAAATAATTGAGGTGCCATTTCTTAATTGGACAGTTGATCCTACAAAGGCCTTGTAGATAGAGATAGTTGGGCATTTTGTGCCTTGTTAATGAAAAGCTGCAGAACTCACTGTTGTGAGACTGTAATACAGATAAGAAAAAATAAACATCTAACTCTAAATGCAAACTATCATCTCAAGTGCCTTAAATCCCCACCTCGACAGAGGTAGAAATGTCAGAACCCAGGACATTGCTCTGACTGCCCTGGAGGACTCTTGACCCTGGCAGGGGGCTCAGAGACCTTGGCACAGAGTCAAAAACACATATGCCTTTGATTTTAGCCCATGGAAACAATTATCAACTTTGTGTGAGGATTTACACAAGAGTTTGAGTACAATGATAGTGAATTTGTCACAGGGTAAAAGAGTAGAATTTTGGGGTTTTTTAGAATGGGGGTTCAAGAGGCAAGGTGGAGGAATCTGGGCATGTCCTGTCTTTCTCGTTCTTCTTGTCCCTCATCTTCTGGGTGATGGTGACACTTCTGGATTGGTTTAGAGTAGAGGCAGAGCGTCTAACATAGGTGATAGGTATTGGAAAATTATTGTAAATAATGTACATGTCATTTTTAGTATAAAAAGATAACACTGCCCCAAGGGCAGTCAGTGTGCCATGAACTGGACAGATCTCAGCAGGTCAGGGAAAGAATGTTGTCTATAACAGAGAATAAACAACCTTGAGAATGAGAGCCAAGGAATTCAGTCTTCTTCGATCTCGGGGCTGGGAAAAAGAGACTCCAACACCTCAGGGCCATCTCAGCACCAGAGACCCCATCATAGAAAGAGAAACCAAAACCTGGCTGTAACATTTCCAGGCTTGCCCACTGATGAGTTTTCCCTGTTGTTGCAGATGTGCTGGCCTTGGCAGCTGCCCTGCGAGCCCTGGCTGGAGCCACGCGCGCAGCTCGCACCGCGCTCTGGTGCGCACTGCAGCTGACCCTGCCCAAATCCCCTCCTGCTGCACCTGAAAACCAACCACTTCTCCTGCAGGAGCTTCGTTCTTCAAGCACAAGCAGCCAGGAAAAAAGCAGCCTGGAGCAGGAAAGCAGAGGAAGTGAAAAAGCTGAGGAAGCAAGGAAGATTTTGGAATAATCGGCGATAATAAACGGAAAGCTGAGGATGGGGAGGGAAGGGCTCAGGTCCTGCCCAGCACCGCCAGAGAATGATGTCACAGGATGTCAGGAATGGGTTAATTAAAAAAAGGTGTTAATTAAGGTTCCTGGTCAGTGCTGCAGTTGTGGTACTGTGATTCTGGTGTGGAGAGACACGGCTTGTGGTGGTGTTGATGCAGTTTAATATTGCAGGTGTCTGCTGCTGAGAATTTTAATGTTCGGAGGAGATGAACAAGAGCTGAGCTTTCCTCCTGTGCTTACCCAAAGCTCTGAGCCCAGCCAGGACCTGAGCAACCAGAGTCTGGAAAAACTCAATTATCTTTTTTTTTTTTTTTTTTTTGGCTAATGAGACAATTTAGGATATTTAAAGGTACTCAGTAATCATTCAGGGTTTGTTTTATTTTTATTTTTTGCACTGTGTGTAGTTCTTTCCAGAGCCAAAGTGATCACTGAGTAGTTTGCACCCCATCACTGTGTCAGGAGCAATCCATGCTGCTGTGGTGGTTTTTTGGGACAGGTTATCTCTGTTTGACAGGAATAATCAGTGTTCAGTGCTGGTTTTGTGCTACCAGTTCAGTTTCCAGCAAAACCAGTGTGAGCTGAGCTTTTCCATGGAACTGTCCACTTTGGTTTTTCCACTAAAAAAGTGGATTTTTGTAGCTTTGCAGTGTGAACTGCGTGGAAGTGCTCATTAACAGGTGTTAGAAAACTTGCTCAGGATTAGAAATTAGATTTATTGATTCCTTAGTGGGGTTAAAACCAGTAACAATATAACATAGTATGCACTTACATATAAAAAAACTATTATTTTTTACTAATATATGTTCATGGTACTATAATTTTTTCAGACACATTCCATGTTTATTTTAATGCCTTCATTGAATGTTTATTTTTAAAATCTATTTTAGTAATATGAAGTTAAATATTTTGCCAAATCTTTGGAATAATCAGATTTAATGATTTACTCAGGAACTCTGTATATTATTATATAAATATTCACGTGGTATATAGGGTTTTGTTGGGAGAGGGATGTTTGCAAAATATTTACACAAAGCTAATTATGTCCTAGGTTACCAAAGCTCTTTCACTGGTTATTTTTTTTGTGTGGAAGGTTTAATATATTTAATTGCTGGTAATTAGTCTCCATTGTGTGGCTTAGACAATCGGAGTGTGGTTGTTCAGGGTGAAAACTAGAAAAGAATAATTAATTCAAGCTGTGATCTTAGGGCATTTAGGAATATTTTAATGCTTTAACAACTGTCTTACTGTTTCACAGTCTCCTAACATGTACTAACAATTAAAGTTCTTGAGTATCAGGAGATTAATGAACAGCCTTGGAGAGCAGTTCTTGGGTTAAAAGTGAATTAAGTTGGGGATATAAGCAAACTTTGAAGGACAAAAATGAAGATTTTTATGTCATGTGCTGTTCAGTGTCAAATTTGACATTTTTGTGGTTAATTACAGAACTGTTCACATATATATTTGTACTTGCAAAATTATTCCAAATGCAGTTTTGTAGTTCTGGATCTGTGGATGTTTCTAGAGCAGATTTTTTCTCAGTAGTGCCATCCTTAAGTCTATTGAGGTGTGGAGATTTTGTAGCTAAAATTTACCCAGCCCTCACTGTAATCTACTGAGTGAAGCTTAAAAACAAAAGTAGATAGAAATCAGATCATTAGTATAGCAAAATTATGTTTTTTCCCCCTAAAAAAAAGTGAATTCCACTTAAAAGATTATTTCAAGCCTTAGCCTAAAAAACAGGTAGCAAGAGTTATTTTAGTGTGTTTTCTCTCTGTGTACATGGAATTCATTTGCACAAACTAATTTAAGAAGGTTCAATCTGCATTTGTGAAACTGATTGTGCTCCACAGCTTAAAAGTGGAGTTTGCAGGATTTCAGTTCCTGGGTGATTTGGGGGTTTAATTACCCAAATTAAAATTAATTTTTTTACCATTGCAGTGCTGACAGGAAATGAGAAGTTCAGAATCTGGATCTTGGGGTTTTTTTTCTGTTTACACAGCCAGGGTTGTTTTGTAGTGGTGAATGTTTAGGGTATAATTGGTTCATATTGTACTACTTAATTAATGTGTTAATTAATGATCTTAATTAGCTCATAGTTAATGTGCCTTTAACAATCTCATTTCCCCAGAGTGTTAAAAAGCTGTGTGGTCACTTCTGATACCAATTTCTGTTTAAAAATGACATTTTAAAGGGTTACATGTGACTGCAGTTAGCTCATATTGTTAATTATGTTAATTGCACTCGGGTGCTGCTCCAGGTTGGGTTCCTGAAGGAGCTCTGGGCTCTGGAATGTGCCCCTGGATCATGTGCTGGGTCAGGTGCTCCTGCTCATGCCCTACAAATGCTCCTCTGTCACTTGGCCTCACTCACTTTTCTTCACAAAAACTCCAGCTCTGCGAACAAAAATAAGGTTTTATTTACAAAGTTAAGTTTTAATAATTTTTTTAGTGCCCTTTTCTTTAAATTGCTTGGTTATGGACAGCATCAGATCTAGAATGAGTTGTGTCTTCAATTCCTCATTTCAGAATGCTCCACTTCTGTTGTGTTATTGCAAAACCTTTTGCATTTTAAGGGGAAAAACCCACTTTATTTTGTAAAATAACACCTGGAGTTGCAGCAGCTCTGCCAGTCAGAACATCATTTTTGCTGCCTCGTGTTTAATTTGGCAGCAAGGTGCAAATTCTGCAAGTCTTGCACTCAGTTTTTGGTGTGAATAAGCACAAGTGTAATGCTTGTGGCTTTAGGGAGTAATTGTATTCACATTTTACTGACTTCAGGGAAAGCAGAATTGAGGTTTGGGGTCACATTTAAGCCAAAGAGGTGGTTTTGGTTTGGAGTTAGGTTTGATGTTTAGAGAGGGAAAAGAAATGCCCCTTTCCCTGCTCATTTTGAGAAGCTATCAGGTAAAAATCAGTTTATTCCCTTTTTTTCCCACCTCTACCCCTGAGATTTAATTATTTGGGGTTTTTTGCCTGTTTTGATTTATACTTTTTAAATTTTGGGGGTGAGCTGAAGAAGGTGGCAGAGTTATAGCCAGTCCTGGTGGCAGGGACATTGGATTGCTCCAGTTTACATAAATTGAACATTCAGTTGTCCCTTTTTGAGTCAGGATTATTATCAGGGTGCTTTTTGATAGCTGCTAGTGAATCTTTAATGCTTTAAAATCCCAAATTGATAGTCCAGTACAACATAGACTTAAGAATTACTATTATTTCTGTATTCTGTGTAAATAACTGAAGGTTTTTGGTGATTCAACCTCATTAATTCCCAGAAGGGAGGCCAGCAGCAGGGAACAACTCTTAATTTTATTTTTTACCTTATTTTTTAACTCTTTTTTTTTTTTTCTGGTTAAAGGTTTTGTACCTCTTTTTCTGTACACACAGGGTCGCTCTGGCAGTTAAGTTGCTCTGATGCTATTTATATAAACTAAAACTTAAAAATTGCTATTAATTTGTTATTTCCATTAGAGCAGCATGCAGGGAGGCTATTTAAGTTCATGCTGCTTGTCTTGCTGTGGCCTTTTCAGGAGTGGGTGACTTTAATTCCCAAACTGCATGTTTATCCTTTTTAAACTGAATATTTTTCTTTGCTGCTGGAATTTACCACCAATATTTTTGTCTCTACCTGGATATGTGAAATTTGGGAATTATTTGCCTTAGTCAGAACTGCTGCTCTAGTTCATGCAAAGTCTCTTATGGTTATTTCTTTGGAAGGAAATCAATGTTTTAAGCTGGAGATTTGGTGAGTGAGAGGTTTGGTGAGGAATTTCTGTTTGCAGAGCAGTGGAGATAAAAATCTGTTTATTTTTTATGACAGATCTACAAAGATGAATAGTGTCTATGTTTTAATATTACTGTACAAGGTTTTTCCACTTTTCCAGAGCCCAACTTCCTGGCAATTTCTTTGATCTGCACCCCTTTTTGGGGGATAAAAAGGAGAAAAGGGAGCTTCAAGAAGGAAGGAGTCCAAATTCAGTAGAGAATTCTCTTCTTTTGCCTCCCGTGGTCAGGAGGACTTGAAGGACCAGGAATCTTGGCTTGAATCAGGATTCTTTTCCCCTCTGGATGCTGGCAGGGTGCAGATTTTGGGCAGAGTTGGTTTCTTTCTGCCCTGCCCTGGTAGCCAACCTTCCTGCCAGGTGTGTTTTTATTAAACTGAGGGGCCAGGACAGGATTTGGGGGCAGCTGGGCATGGAGTTGTCCCTCTGGGATCAGGATCAGCTCCTCTCCTGTCAGGATTTGATTGATTTATTATTCCCTGTGCAGTTTATCCATTTATTTTCTAGACCTGGGAGATGGCAAACAGTAAGGAGAATTGGGCACAAGTTGGGTTTGGTTGTGGTTCATGTCTTTCTTCAGGGGCAGAATCTGCCTTGGCTCTGTGGGATATTAACTAAGTCACAATTAAGTCTTAGCTCTGATTCTGCAGGAATTTGGATTTTGGTTTTGTTGAAATACTATAAAAATTATGCAACAAACAGACCTTAAGCCTATATGTTTATTATTTTTTTAAAAAAATCTGTTTTTACCTGCTCTGGAAGCTGGGTATTGGATTTATTTTCTTTTTTTTTTCTTGCCCATTCTTTGATGGAGAGCTGCAATTTTCACAAATGCTGCATGGTGGCACAGCCCAAAACAGTGGGGTTTGGGGATTTTATTCTTTATATATTTATTTCTGTGGCAGAATATGTGCTCTCAACTGCAAAACTAAATGTTAAATTCCTTATGGTCACAGTCTGCTACAGATTTATTCATTTATTTTTCCTAATGGAGTTGCTAAAGTGGAAAAACTTTGAGTTATTGATTATTTGGTGTTTGTAGATTGAACAGGAGCAGGGAGCACTTCCCATCAGTCAATATGAGGGCAGTTGGCTGTGGAATATATATTTTAATTATTATTTTTGAATGATTGCTGAAGGCTGAGTGTGGCCCTGCTTCCATTGAAGGCACAGCTTTTAAGAGATTTCTGCCTTGATTTGGGTTTGTTGCTTTGCTTTGAGTTCAGGAGCTCATTAAACACAAACTCAGTGGTTCACCTTGAACTTCTATCAATAAAATCTGGAGGGATGAGCTCCCAACCTCTTCTAGAAGGATCCTTGGAATGAGCCTGGATAGTTTTGATTTCTCTTAAAGCTGAGGAATGTACCTGCTGCAGGAACTGGGTGTTTTCTGGGAATTTTTGCACCTTGTTTTCTCCTGTTCTGCTTTGAGGGAAATAGAGCCTTAACCATGCTGAGATCTTGATTTATTATTCCCTGTGCAGTTTATCCATGGCAGTCACCAGCACTTTTGGCTTTTTTTTGTTTTGTTTGTAGCACTTGAGATGTCTGATTTTTTTTATCAATTATTTTTTTGGTAGAAAACTGCTTTGTAATTTTCTAAAATAAAATAATAACTTTGCCAAGCAAATTTATCAGTGCTATAGAATGGAAGGTCCTTATTTTTTCTTCATTAGCAATACTGTAATCAAAGGTGCAAAATAATGTGTTTAATGTAAATGTCTGTGCTGTTAGAGATTGAAAATATATTGGGTTAGGAGCAACTTCTAAACAAATTGAGGAACTCAATTGAGAGCTATAAATCCTCTTTGCTTTGTTGCCAAATGAGCTTTAAAAAGGAAAATATTTGCATATAGTGTATTAAAAAAACAGCACTTGTTAGAGAGAGAATAAATCAGAGTAAAAATCATTGCCAGACAAAGATTGCTTTGTTTTTTACTGGCTAAAACACAACTTGTTTATGCACAATAGTTACTTAATGAGCATAGTTTTTTCACAGAATTATGTTTCCAATATATAGATGGGAAAAATAAGTTTCCTTTTATTTTGTATGACAGATATACAAAGATGAATAATGTCTATATTTTAATATTCCTGTTTGGTGTCTGAAGTGTATCATTTGCCTGTGTGTTGGTCAAAGTAATTTCCTTAAAATATCCCATTTTACACTGCTAGTGAAATGTTACTAAAGGAGATTTTGGTTGGGCCCAACAGAAATATGTGGAATTATAACTTAGCTTAAAAAAACTTGTTGATTATGCAAGATTTTAATCATGAATCAATTTAGGCTTATTTAAGTGTTTCTGTAAAACAACTGTGGATGTTTGAACGCTGCAAAAATCTTACTTCTACCTCTCGTGTAACATCCTTAAAATTCCCCTTCACAGATGTGCTCTGATGCCACAGGGTGTTGTGCACCTTAACTTGGGAATTCCGTCTGTTTTTCTTTTTATTTTATTTATTTTTTTCTTTATTGTGGAACACCAGGATGCCTTGTTATGTCCACCTGTGCTGAACTGATGGGGTTTGTGTCACATGTGTGAGAGTCTTCAGAAACAGGAGAGTTCTGTAATAAGTCATGGCCAGTGTGATTTTCTGGTATTTTCTATGTATGTGGTTTGATTCCTTTTATTTAAATTATCACCTGTGTTGTGTGGATGTCCCTAATAAATGGTGACAGCTTCTTTAGATCCACTCACACTGTTTCTCAGCTGCTGAATTTGAGTTTGGTAATTCTGCCTTGAATTGACCTGTTCTGTGTTCATGACAGAAATTAAAATCCTTTGTGTTTTTTTGTGACTGGTTTTATTGCCTTAATTCTGGAAGACTTTATTGCCTTAATTCTGTGGAAGTTTGGGCAGTTGTTGAACTTGGGGCTGAGGGATCTCCTGGATCACACAGAAAATTCAGATTTGCATCAGGTAGTTGAGAATAAAGGGAAGAGTTTAGTGAGGACCTCAAGGGATGTTATGGGAGAATAAGGATGCATTTAGCATTTTTCTCAAAATTGACAGATGTCCCAGATCTGGTTTTTTTGGCAAAGATCTGAAGCACAAGTCAAGAATTGCACAGGTAACAACAGAATTTGGCTGGTTTGTGCTGTGAATGAGTGTGATGTTCTAAACCTTGACTGGGAAAAGTTCATTGCTTTGGAGTTTAAGAATTTAAAAGTATTTTTTCTGCTGACAGGCAGGAAAAATAATTGTTTTTCATTGGTGGAGAAGTTATAAAACTTACAGAACAGTATAGAAGTTATAAAACTGTGCTTTGGATAATCTAAAGATGTAATTTTGAGGTGTTTCCATCTTCAGCTGAGCTGTACACATCAAATATCCCAATTTATCCCTTCTGAGCAGGTTCCTGTTATTGCTGCTGATTGGATATGTGTTTTATAAATGAATTTTGGAGCCCCTGCCAAGCAGCCTCCTCTTTTTCCCTCCTTTTGTAGAGAGAAGGGGATTTCCAGAGCAGATCATGAGAGAAACATCCCTTCCCTGGGGTGCATCTCTGCTTTTATTTGCCTGCAGCTTGGTTGCTTTGATACTTGTTCCAAAACACCTGTGATGGAATAAATGCAGCTATTTTAGTGGGGCTGTGCTGGCAGCTTGTGCTGTGTGAGATATTTGGAAAGCAGGCACAGGGAGATGTGTTCTTCCCAAATCAGTCTGATAACATTTAGTGTTTTACATTGTTTTTTAAATAATATTTATCAAAAGTGTTTTAAATCCACGTTTGTGTGACAGGCTGGGCTTTGTGAAGCTGTGAAATTCGGTAGTCCTGTTCTGGTTTGAATAATAATATATAAAAAATAAAATCTGGGTTTTCACAGTGCCAGCTCCCTCTACTTACTGAGGAGACCTTTGATTTGGAGCTGATGAATCAGTTTGCTTAGATAAATATTTAATTTAAGAGTGTTGGGTTGCAAAAACAGGGAATTTAGATAAATGGGTAAAAAAAAAGTTTCTGCTGTTGCTCGTGGTACAGAATTCCCAGATCTTTGTGCCTTGGGTGAGTCATGACTGAATGAGCTGTGGGGGCATTCTGACCTACAGAGAGAATTTATGGTAACTCAGGTCTTTAGCTTTGCTGACAAATGTTGGTTTGGGAGATGTGGATGGATTTCAGTGCTGTGAGAAGTCCCAGACTGGTTTGGGTGGGAGGGACCTTAAAACTCAACTTGTTCCTCGCCTGCCATGGCAGGGACACCTCCCACTATCCCAGGGTGCTCCAAGCCCTGTCCAGCCTGGCCTGGAATAATCAATAATCTCATCAATAATTAGAAGATGCTCTGGTGAGCTTTGAATCTCAGGCTCTGTTGCATTCCCAGTTCTTCAGCTCATCCTCTCCTGTAAACTCACTGCTTCCTCCTGTGGGAAATGGATTTGTAGGGAATTCTCCAAGCCTGACAAAAGGCTCACACAGTGTGTGCATCTGTGTGCAAACCTTGAGATGAGAAATGCTGGCTTAGAAATGCCATGGAATGGACAGACATTGCTGAGAGAGAAATGGAACCAGGAACAAGTTTCAAAGTGTGGCCTTGTAAATAAGACTGGATGCTTTGGAGAAATAGAACAGGAAAGATGCATTGTAGTGAGACCCAGGAGGGGTAATTTTAGATGACTGGCTTTGAGGCATTTACAGCATGGTGTGGCTAAAGCTGATAGGCCAAGAAATGCTTTATATTGTATTGTAATTAGGAAAAAATAGCTTCTGATTGTGATGGTGTGAATGATAACATCTGTATTGTCTCACCCTTCTTATGAAACTGAAAATGGAATAAAAGTTTTTAAAACACCTCTCAGCTGCCCCAGCTCTGGGTCAGGAAAGGGCTTAATCCAACATCCCCCCTCCCAGGAGCTGTTCCTGATCTCTCTTCTTGCTGTGCTGCAGAACCTGCAGAGTGACAGTGTGGGGGGATAGAGTGTAAGAAAATAAAGATGGTGCAGAAGGTAATCTGGCCCCTGAGGAGCTGCAACTGTGCTAATTACCAAAGATTAGGAACAGGCCTGCCCTTAACAGGCCACAGCTGTGTCCAATGAGGTTGGCTGCTATAAAAGAGTGGTCAGCTGGTTGAGAAGAGAGTTGGAGTTTGTTGGCTGTGCTGTAGGAGGAGTCAGTGCTGTGAGGAGCTGCCCGTGAGAAATCACCAAGAAGGTATGGGAGCTTTGCAATGACAGAATTCCTTTTGTTCTTCATGGGTCTCAGGGCGGCTTCAATTCTTGAAGCAAATAGGGAAGAACTCAAGGTCTGCTGGAGTTTAATCAATATAATTGTACCAGTGTGACCCTGGGAGCTCGAGGATTTCCCCCAGAACAGGAGGGACTGTAATCACTGAGAATCGAAAAATAAGATAGGTGATGATGTATCAGAAGTTTAAACAGAAATGAGTGGGTTTAGAGGATTGGCTGAATTGGTGGGGTGTTGCTTTCTTATTTCTGGTATCCTTAAATCCATTTTCAACAGATGTCTGACCCGTTGTGAAGGAGATTTTAATGGAAAAGATGGATTTGTTATCCTGGTAGATCCCTGGCACTGCAAGGGCTGCAGGCAGTTCCATTAAAATTCAATGTCCAGAAGAACAAACAGCTCTTTAAGAGGGATTGAACAAAGTCACAGCTACAAATGGGGGAAATAAAATCTGTGTGGCTCACGTCAAGGTTTTTTATCGGGGTGCTCAAATGAATGATGTCACCAGGAAGAAACAGGGATGGAGGCGTGTCTGGAATTCACTCTTGGGTGTTTGTTCAGCCTTCAGAAACCTTCACAGAGTAAGTGACTCCACTCTTCTTGCAGATCATGGAATCCAGGAGTGGTTTGGGTTGGAAGGGACATTAAAAATCATCCAGTTCCACCCCTGCCATGGGCAGGGACACCTTCCACCATCCCAGGCTGCTCCAAGCTCCATCCAGCCTGGCCTTGGACACTTCCTGGGATCCAGGGGCAGCCACAGCTGCTGTGGACATCCTGTGCCAGGGCATCACCACCCTCACAGGAGAGAATTTCTTCCCAATATCCCATCTAAACCTTCTCCCTTCCAATCTGGAGCCATTCCCTTTTCTCCCAGAAGAGGTTCCTGTCCCAAGTCCCCCTCTCAGCCTTTGGCAGTGATGTTTGTGGTGTTGTTCTCCTGCTTGTGGTGTTCTCCTGTTTGTGCAGCTCAGCTGAGGCCACTGCTGAGCCAAGAGAACTCTTTTCCCCCTGTTCAGCAGAAGAATCATTTATCATAAGCAAAGTTACATTTTGCTTTAATCAGAATCACTTCAAAATTCAGGCAGAGTATCCAAGTTAGATTTTAAAGACAACTTCTGGCAGCACTTGTGAAGCAAAGCTAATCTGGGGTGTAAATGTCTGTGAATGAAAGCTTTCCTGGGTGCTTAATCATCTTGCAAATGATTGATTTGTGCTCCAGCTGAGGAACATTTAAGGGCTGAGTTCTGTTGTGATGTGGAAAGAAATTGCCTTTCTAGGATTATAAATCCATTGTGCAGGCACTTTGTATTTTTCAAGTGTGGGTGTTCATCCTGTTGGGATGTAATCACACTAAAGATCTGTGAGTGACACTGACTACAGCCAATAGTTGTATAAATAATGATATAAGTATCCATAATTAGCTGAATGGGGCCTTTTGAGCAGAGCACACTTGAATAAAAACCTTGGTGCTTGCTCCTTCTCTCTTTCCTGAGGGATCTTTGCCTTCCAGAAGGTAATGGAAACAAAAACCCAACCCAAACAACAAAATATTTATATAAGTTCAAATAATGTAAAAAATAATTCAAGGTCATTTTCATGCAAGAGAAATATTTAAGATAGTTTTATTAGTAAAAGCAGCCTGGTTGTAAAATTTTTATCCAAATTTTCCTTTGTGTATCAAGTCTTTAAAGCCCCTTTGCTGAGAATGTCACATCTCTGACAGATTGAGCTTTTTACAGAGGGCACTGCTGGTGGTGGGATTGTACTGGGGTTGATCTCTCAGGGGTGCTGGAAGAATTTAGAGCTTAAACAACTCTGTTGGCTTCTCCAAGGTGAGTCACAAACAGGATGTGCACTCAGTCTGGAATTCCCTGGAAAGCAGAACTCACCCAATAGCAATGTGGCCATGAAATCTTTATTTTTGGGTAAAGCAGTCACTGCCCCTGGTCGTGGGGTATTGGCAAAAAGGAAAATGGTTTCTCTGCTGATTCCCAGAATGGCCAGGTTGGAAGAAACCTTCAAGATCACTGAATCCAACCCAACCCCAGCACCTCAACCAAACCCTGGCACCCAGTGCCACATCCAGGCTTTGTTAAACACACCCAGGGATGGGGACTCC
>JAWWEY010000115.1:2203539-2216811 GCA_035582745.1 Loriotus luctuosus
CTCTGTGCACAGAGCTCACCATGCCCTGATGTGAAGCTCAGACCCACACACTAAAGCAGCACAGAATCTGAAAAATAGAAAAGCCAAAACCTGAGGCATCAGCTGGGGACAGACCTTGGAGTCTGCTGATGTCCAGTTTGTGGAGTTGTGTCTGTTCAGAAACCAAATCCTGCTGATTCAGTGAGAATCCTGCTGAGAGCTGTTGCTAACACACCCTGGGCACATTTCTGTGTCTTTGGGAAGCCTCTGTAAATCCTACAGCTGAAGCTTTAATCCACCTTCAGAAGAGAGGGCAGAACAAGCGCAGTGGGCACTGTCTTTCAGAGGGGATGAGTTTTTCACAGAGCTGAGCATTGGAAAAAGTCCCTCAGCCAATGCGCAGGGTGTTCAGGTAGCACCCTAAATATTTTTTTCTCCTCAATCCTGTTATCTTATTATTAATTTTGGCAGAATCACAGAATAGTTCAGGCTGTGAGGCGCCTTAAACCTCATCTCATTTTCCCCCTGCATGGGTAAGGACACCTCCAACTATCCCAAATTACTCCAAGCCCTGTCCAACCTGGCCTTGAACAATTCCTGGGAAATGAAACAAGATGATCTTTAAACTCCCTTCCAACCCAAACCATTCTGGAATTCTGTGATTCTCTTCAAGCTCTGCTTTCAAAAATCCCAGCTAAAATTCCCTTGTGCTGCCCTGGTGGTGGTTTTGTGCCCTGAAAAGTGATTTAACACAACATATCACTGAGTCTTCAGAGCCTTGGGCTATGCAGCACCTTATCTGCTTTGTTTACTGCCAAAAATAAGCATATCTTGCAGTTCACTCCTGATATTTGCACAGAGCTGAAGTGGTTGTGGGGGAACCTGCTGGGCTCTGTTGCAGCTCTTCAGCCATTAGCAGAAATCAGTTTTAAATTTAAAATACCGTGATTGCCAATAAGAATTGGCATGGAGCCCATGCAAATTGTTTTTAAAAACTAGAAATTTGACTTGTAAACATAGAAATGATGATGTTGAGCTTCTGAGATGTGATGGATTGGCTGCTCAGGTGATTTTTGCATATGGTTTGTATTCATGAGGCAAAAAGGTGGGGAAACATATAATCCATATATTACCTATATATATATATGTATATATATATATTTATATACACACATAACTTCATATATCCTAAATGTGTATATGTATACATATATATATATATAGTAGGTGAAGGGGCAGAGAAACATTTGGGATTATTACCTTGCTGTTGATTTGCCATTGTAGCAGCTCCTGCCTGGGAGCTATTTATTTATTTATAAATAAACCTACAATTGATCTGATGCCTTTGGGACAGAATTCCTGTCCAGTGTGCAATGTTGATAATTCAGCAGCCCCCCATTCCTGAGTCCCCACATCCCATTTAGCTGTGGATGGACCCTTGAGGAACAGCTCTGACCCACCCTGTCCCCCAGCCCACCCAAACCCCCCATTTTTGGGTTTTTTTACCCCCTGCAGTTGCTGGGCTGTGGCAGTGAGTCCCTAAAACGCTGCCCTTTCGCCTGTGTGCTGCAGGAAATTTAATCTCCCCAGTAAATGACACCCAGAGCTATTTTGGAGCTGGGCTCTGGAGGGAAGGAGAAAGCACGTCAGCGATTTGACTGGAGGAGGACAACCCAGAGAGGAGGGTCAGGGGGGTGGCACAGCCTAACCCTGGCCAGCAGAGCCACTGCAGGGGGACTTGGGGGCACCTTCTGCACCTCCCTGCCATTGCTGAGGTTTCTGTTTTATTTCCTGGAGGGGAAAGGGGGGGGGAACCCAAGCCAACATGGTCTCCCCACGTCCTCTGTTCCCCTCTTCCCTCTTCCCCCTCCTTTCATCTCAGTAGGAATCGGATTTTCCTTCCTCTGCCCGGAGCTTTGTCCTCCTCAGACTCAGCCAAGACTCCAGGTAAGACCAAAGCCTTCAGCCAAGGAGAGGTGGATTTGGGGATGCTGATGTCCAGCAGAAAGTGGAGAAGGTTTGTTGGTAGCTGAGGGAGGGGTGAGGTTGTTTTTGTGTCATGCCTGAGGATGTTTTGCTTTATGATGTTTTGCTTTTGGGGATGGAGCTGAAGGTGCAGGTAGTAAATCCCTCCTTCCTTTACTCTGAGCCAAATGTGGATTGTTCTGCTTAATTCCTTCTGAGCAAAGATCAGCCTCTAGAGGAGGAAAGTGAAAAAAATCAGGTTTAGAGCCGTAGACTCAACTTGATACACTTTATCCCCAAATATGAAACACAACTGGGCATGGAGAGCCTGGAAAAACACATGGAGAGGTGGCAGGAAGGAACGTTTCAAAAAGCTTTACTTCCAGGGCATTATCTCAGTGCAGCTTTTCTCTTCAGCCAGGACTTTTTTCCTCCTCTGAGCTCCTCTCTGGTGTCAATAGAGATTGACTCTGCAGCCCTCACCCTCCTCCCATTTCTCCAAATGGTTCTGAGGGGAGATAGGGAGAGATGGAGCTGGACAGCTGAGGCTATTTTGGGCCCTACAGCTCAATGGGGTGGAGTGACTGCAATGACAGTGACGTGCACTTGTTAAAATACAAGGGCTTAGGTCGTGCCTGATTGTCACCAAGGGAATTCTTTGTCCATATGGGAGATGTGATCCTGCAACTCCCTCCTGCAGGAAATCACATGGGCTAAAAAAGGAGCATTTCTAGCTTTGCATGTCTGGTGGTTTTTTTGTGGTTTTTTTTGCGTTGGTTTTTTTTGTTTTGTTTTTTTTTTCCTGGGATTCTGGCACAGCTGCTTCTCTCCAGGCCTGTGTGTAAAGCAAAATGCAGTTGGGTGAAATTTATGATGAAGTTTCTATATTTTCATTGCTCCTTTTCTGTCTCCTGGGTGGGAAACCCCAGAATTTGTGTGTTTCCTCTCCATTTGTATCTTTTATTCTCAGCCCCACAGAACAGGAGTGAGCATCACAATGTGCCCAGACCTCCCTGGTGCTTTGGCCTTTTGCTGTTGTCAGAGCAGCCTTGGGAGGGTCATAAGAATAGAAGGAAAATTGGCTGCTGTGGAGTCCTGAGGGGCTGCTCTGTGCAGTTTTAGGCCTCTGGGAGTTTCAGGAGTGGTTTTGTAGCTCCATCAAGGGTGGGATGTGAAGTGAAGTCCCCACGTTGCAGATAAACCTCTAGAGGATGAAATCCTTTCCTTGCATGGAGTTTCTTGGAGCTGGTGGTGTGTTGATGGATAATGGTTTCTGGCCAGGTGGTTGAAAGTGGGATGAGTTTTCTAAGATAGGTCTGTCTGTGTAAAGAGGCAAGATAAAAATTGTTTTAACCATATAAATCACCGAAGAGACTTGAATCTGTTGTGGTTTTTATGAAGTGTGTGCTGCTAACGTGGCTGGGAGGTGTCTGACCCTCCTGCCCAGTGATGTTCACAAACCACGTGATTTGTCCTTGCTCCTCATTGGAATTCTCTAAATGTTTGAATGTTGAAATGTTTGCTACCAATCATTGGGAGCACCCAGGTTATTGATGAGGGACTAACAAGGGGAGCATGAGGGGGTGCAGGTTCCTCTGAGGCACTTGGTGCATTTCAGCCCTACCCTGGAGGTCAGAATTGTCTCGAGCTTCTCCTTTTCCCTGAGGGCTGCTCACCATGTTTAACACCACGTCAGCCCCTTACCTGCCAGCTTTCCCTCAGCATCTCCCATGGATTTTGGCTTAGGATGGGGGCTGTGAATGGGAGGGAATACAGACAAACTTTCTCAGTGTCTCTGTGGTCAAGATGACCCTGAGGTGTTGGAAAGTCACTTTTTCCTAGCCTGGTGCTTGAAGAAAGAGTCAGGATTCTTGGGCTGTGGTTTTCAAGGTTGTTTATTTTCTGTTATCTATGACATCCTTTCTCTGACCTGCTGAGATCTGTCTGGTAGGTTGGTTCATGGCACACTGACCACCCTCGGGACGGTGTTATCTTTTTAAACTAAAAACTACATGTGCAATATTTACAATAATTTTCCAATGCCTATCACCTGTGTTAGACAGTTTGTCTCTGCTCTAAACCAACCCAGAAGTGCCACCATCACCCAGAAGATGGAGGCTAAGAAGGAGAAAGAAGGACAAGGCAAGCCCAAATCCCTCCATCTTGACTTCTGAACCCTCGTTCTAAAAACCCCAAAATTCTACGTTTCCACCTTGTGACAAACTATCGTTCTGCTTAAACTCTTGTGGCTTGTGAATCCTCATATAGGGTTGGTAATTTTTTCCATGGATTAAAATCAAAGGCACAGGGGTCTTGGGCTCTGTGCCAAGGTTCTCTGAGCCCTCCAGGGCAGCCAGAGGGATGTCCTGGGTTCCAACAAAACCTTACTCTGAGCCCAGTTAGAAGCTCCTTGCAAAAGGCTTCATGTGCTGCAGGTTCTCTGTGTCCAACACCTCCAGTGACAGATCCCCCACAGAAACCTCCCCCATCTGCTCATCCAGTGACCTTTGGACATGCCAAAATCGCTTCTCCCTCACTGCAGTGGAATTCAGAGTAGGCCAAGCTAAGCCCTGAGCCCAGCTCCCGAGGCGCAGATACCGCTGGAAGGGGATAAATCCCGCCCGCCTGGATTAGAGCGCTGAGCCCCGATTTAGGGGTGTCATGGGCAGCAGCACTGGCTGTGCTGGTGTGCATTTCACCCCCAGAGCTCCCTGTCTGCTGTGACAGCTCTCAGGCACCCACCAGAGCCCGGCTGATGTCACCCAGCCTGCAGCTGACACCCAATATCTGTGCTATTCCAGAGCTGTCCATTCCCTGGGAGGCTGCTGGAAGACAGAGGGCAGCTGGGTTGCTGCTGTTTTCCCTCAGCAGGGTTTTAAACATCAAAGGAAACCCAAACTTCCCATTTGACAACTCATGGACTTCCCTTCCCACCCACGGGCTCCATTTCCTGATGTTTTTAGATGGAACAATACAAGCAGATAAGTCGTGTAAACTGCAGTGATAGCGGCGCTGCCTTGATTTTTATCTGGAGCTTTCGTTTCAGGGATGTTCTTCGAAAGCTCAGGATTCAGAGGCAGGAGGTTCCCTGTCAGGAAAAGGAGTGAGAGGATTAGAATTTAACATTGCTGAGGAAGTTCAGGAAACATAAACTCCAAAGGCAAGAAAAATACCTCAAATCAATGTATTTTTGACCAAAAAAGGGTAAAAGAGGATTGAGGAAATGAGCAAACAGGGTCATGATGTGGCTTAATGTGGTGTTGAAATTCTGTGCTTCTGATCTGTGTTGATCTGACCTTGGTGATCCCTTAGGTTTAATTATGCCCCAAAAATCTCTAATTTTGCTACTTGTGGCCACCTTTGTCTCAGGAATGTTTTATGGGATGGATTGCACGGTGCTTCTTACTCTTGAGTCCTGGTTGAGAGGAACAGCAAATTTATCTTTACAAACAAGGTGTGGGGCTGCTGGTAGATAAAACCAGCACTGGGAGAGAAAAGAAACCACGGGAAGGATTCCACTGATTGATGAATGGAAAAAGATATTTGCTTTTACAAACAAACTTTAGGTTTGCTGATAAATGAAATTAGACATGGAAAGATGAAAGAAACAATGGAGAAGAAAACCCCCTAAATTCCTTAAGGATTAAAAATTAAAAGGGAGGGTTATACATTAGAGGGGAATCTTTGGTATCAGGCATTTTGGGAAGTCTGAACTTCTCAAGTACCTCAGCCAGTGGGGAAAGAGAGAAGGGAAATGCAGACGGGAAATTGGGAGGTTGCGACCTCCAAAAATTTGAGAGATCCCAGGGGAATGCCCCATGGCCCCTCCCTTTATTCAAATAAAGCCAAAAAGGACTCCTCTGTCTCCTTTTTGGACATAAACCTCTGATGTTTGTAGATTAATTTTCCTACCATGGTGGACAGGATTCTCTTTCTAATCCTTGAATGGAAAGGCTTGGACAGAGAATAACCTGTTCCCCCTGTCCTGTCTCACACAAGGAGCTTCCTCACAGGCTGCTGGGAGCCTGGGGGACAGTTCACCATGGGGGGAACCTCTGCCTCCTCAGAGGCTGTGGAAGGTGTCCAGGTGCAGGTCAGCAGTGATGAAGAACATGAAACCAACCCAACCCATCAGCCAACCCTGCACAGTGAATCCAGGAGGCTGGGATGGAGCCAGGCTGGGAGAGCTGAGGGACAGCCTGGGGGAGAGAAGGGTCCAGGGAGAGCTCAGGGCCTAAAGGGGCTCCAGGAGTGCTGGAGATGGACTGGGGACAAGGGATGGAGGGACAGGACACAGGGAATGGCTCCCACTGCTGAGGGCAGCGTTGGGTTGAATATAAAGAAGAAATTCTTTATTCTGGTGGGGGGAGGCCCTGGCACAGGGTGCCCAGAGAAGCTGTGGCTGCTCCTGGATCCCTGGCAGTGTCCAAGGCCAGGTTGGATGGGGCTTGGAGCAACCTGGGATGGGGGAAGGTGTCCCTGCCCATGGCAGGGGTGGAACAGGATGGTTTACCATGGGTGGACCATGGGTCTCTAAGGTCCCTTCCCACCCAAACCATTGCCTCTCCACCTCCTGATGAGTTCCACCTCTGAGTTTTCCATCAGGAACTGGAACTCTCTGGTGGTTCCCACTGCAAGGCACTCATTCCCCTGCCCATGGGAAGCAGACACTGGCAGTGGTGGCACAGAATGGGCAGGAGGCCTGGACCAGCTGCTTGTTGGCCCCAGGGCAGTGATTTATTTATTTCTCTGTCAGCTCTGTGCAGTTCTGCCTTTTCCCCTAAACACAAATCAGGGAAAATGCGAATGAATAAAGACATAATCAAAATTATAAGTGCTGCCAGTTTGCCTTTGGCGTGCTCAGAAATGCCCAGGATGGGAATGTGATCTCTGCTGCAAATGATTCATCACAGAGGGATTACATGGGGAAATGTGACACTGGCAAATGTCTGAGATTTATTGGAAAGGGCATTGGCATTGACTGACTTTATTCATGCTTTGTTGCTGGTCCTGTTGCTTCCAAGGGAGCTGTCCTGGCACTTACAGAGAGTTGCTATTTTATTTTTAAAGTTTCAGAGTTACTGGGCTTTTTTGAAGTCTGAATGAACCTGTAAATAATTGAAATCAGGGTAATTATTGAATAAGTTGATTGA
Source organism: Loriotus luctuosus (assembly GCA_035582745.1). Classification (NCBI taxonomy): domain Eukaryota; kingdom Metazoa; phylum Chordata; class Aves; order Passeriformes; family Thraupidae; genus Loriotus; species Loriotus luctuosus. The sequence continues at coordinate 2,210,637 of JAWWEY010000115.1, forward strand.
CAAGTTACACAGTAGAAATATTAAATCTTGTCCTTTCAGTGCATTCACAAGTCTGTCCTCTCCTGGCTCCTAAATCTATTTATCATCCTAATGCAGTGTGATGGGTTTTATCCCATTTGAAATGATAAAATGTAATTTATCTTGTGCAGCCTAACTTGTTAGATGTGTTAGATACACACACAGCCTCATCTCCTTGCTGCAGGTTAGGATTTCATGCCTCTTGCTGCATTTCATGCTCTCCACACCCATAAAACAAGTTTTCCCCCCTTTTTTAAGATGGGGACTAACTGGAGTGTCTATCTCATAATTATAAAAGCAAACCAGCAGCAGAGCAAGGAATAAACCCTGTTTTTCTTTCCATGTTAGAAAAATAGCTAAAATAATGATGAGCATGTACTATTTTCACTGATCCCTGGGTTTTTTTCTGGCATTCTGGCCATTCATAATGGTGTAAAAACCTTATAGAGTGTGAGGGTACGTGGTGAAAGGTGTAGGTAAGAGCAGGGGATGTGGGTTTTCACCCCACATTAGGAGGTCTGTGGACACAGGACCTTGAACTGTGTGGGGAGGAGTTGCAAACACCAGGTGAGTTTTTGGGAGCCATGGGAGAGGGAGGCTGGACCTTGAGGCCACTTGGATGGATTTGCTGCACCAGTTTGGTTCAGGAGCAAAACCAACAGGCATGCGGTGTTTATTGGCTGTTCCTGACTCTGTTTTTTATCTGTTTTTTGACTGTTCCTGACTGTCTGTTTTTATTTTTTGGCTGTTTTTATTTTTTGGCTGTTTTTATTTTTTGGCTGTTTTTATTTTTTTTTTTTGGCTGGTTTTTTTGGCTTTTTTTTTTTTGGCCGGTTTGGTTTTTTTTTTGTTTTTTTTTTTTTTTTTTTTTTTTTTTTTTGGTTTTTTGGGTTTTTTTTGTTACTTTTTTTTTGCTTTTTTTTTTTTGGCCCCTTATTTTTTGGCTGTTTTTTTTTCTTTGGCTGGTTTTTGGGCTGGTTTTTAGGATGTTCCTGACTCTCAGAGGTACCAGGGAGCATCTGGGGTGTGGTTTTTAGGACACAGCAGGGAGAGAAGGATGCACTTTAGGAAGTGAGCAGCATAAGAGCCAGGCTTTGGGAGCCCTCACCCTGCTCCTCCAGGCCCAGAAATGTGTCCTGGGGCCCAGGTGATGGAAATGGCACACAGGTGGGGTGAGGGAAGCCCCTGGTTGCTGAGAGGTCCCTGGCAGCTCCTCTCATGCCTCTGTAGCCACCTCCAGGCACTTCTCCATGTTATGTAGAGCCCAGTTTGATGGAGAAGTGAAGCAACTCTAATTTTCTGCTCTTTTTGACACCGCAAAGCTGGAAATAACTCAGAGTTATGCATCTCTTGGACACAATAGGAACCCAGCAAGGGTGAGACGTGGCTGTGTCTTCTGCAGGTGAATCCAAGTGCTTTGGTGGCACAGTGCAGCCTGAAGTTCAAGCCAATGGCTGGGAAGTGTTAGGACACGAGCTCTGAGTCTGTGTTTTGGTTGTTAACTCTTAGTTAATGCACAGAATGGTTCTGCTGGGCTCTCCAGAGCTGAGCTGCACCTCAGCATCTCCTTCTGAGCTTTGTAATGGTCCTTCCCCAAATGAGCAGGAGACTCTGATTGTCAATCAGTTGACTTCAGTGGAAATTTCCACTGACTTCAGTGTACTTTGGCTCAAGCCCCAGGCTCCTATCTGCCCCTTCTAACCCTCCATGCAGCTTCTCTGCTTGCAGCTGCACAAGCATTAATGGAAAACACATTTTAAAGCTCAGCTGAGGGCAGGGGTTGGCGTTGTAAGAGGGTCCAGAGAAGCTGAAACAAATTCAGAGATTTCTGGACCAGTTTGAGACCAAGAGAAAAAGAGATCTGTGCACTGAAGGTGGCTGCTTGGCAGGAAGTCAATTGGTCTTAGCACTGATAACTGCAAGTCCATCATTCTTTACCATCTTAGTATTTACTAAAAGTAAATTTTCCTTGTTACGTTTTTTCCCCCTCCTAGATTTAATGTTTGCAACCTGTTTCTTTATTTTCTAAAGATTTGTGGCAGAATAATGAAGTTTGCTCAATACCAGGAAACAAAAGCAACCAAAATTGAATTAGTCTAGAAAGGATCAATCTCATCTAAAAGGAAAAGTCTTTGATTGCTCCTTGTCATTTTGTGTGCTCTTTGGAGTGGGAGACGCAGGGTAGGACAGGACATGGGGTATATTTTCTGTTAAATGTAGAAAGATTACATTTGGTTTTGCCTTGGATCTGTGACCCAGATGAAGTTTGGCTCAGCAATACTACTGGAATGATAATAATGCTCCCAAAATCTTAGAATATCCTGAACTTGAAGGGACCCACAAAGACCATTCAGGACAACACCAACAATCCCACCCTGTGCCTGAAGCAGTTTTCCAAAAGTTTCTTGGGCTCTCACGACAAATACCATTTTCTATCTTTGTGCCACCCCTTTTTCAGTATATGGGTTTAATGGTAAACTTGTATTTTTCAATCCCCAACGGCATAAATGGAATTAAATTTGTAATCTGTTATTAATTTTCATGCACTATTTGTCCTTTACCTCAGTAGGTACATTGTCATGTATACACTGTGCACATAATTATTTGCTAGCCCATCCCTGTCTTGATATAAAGAGGTAGGAGAGGAGACAAGAAATTGGGAAAATGTGATTTTCCCAAGGTCATGCAGCAAGTTGATGCAACCCTCATTCCCTGATGCCATCAGTGATTTGGGCATTAACAAAAATTCACTTACAGGAGCTGGAGGAGGATGGAGAAATGGTGATTTGAGAAATTAAAGCAGGGTTTTGGCCTGCTGCTATTGATTTCTGCTGGAGCTGTGGGGAGATGGTGAGAGCACCTGCCATTGGGTGAGAGAGTGGGTGGATGTGTGGCCAGCAGGGAAGCCAAACTGCTGTGGGATTAAGAAGGATATTTCTGTCTCACTGACAGGGTTTTATTTCCTTTCTGAGTTACAGCACCCAGAGCCCTGGTCCTTCTGCTGTGTGCAGCACTTGGAAGGTGAAAAAGCAGGGATGTGCTCACCTGGAGTGGGACCATTCCCATGGTCAGGCAGGAGCTGCCAGGACCAAGGGGTCTGGCATCATGAGGCCAAGAGGTTAAATAGTGTGAGAAATAGCTCCTCACTTTTCATGGTTTAGGAAGGTTCATTAAACCTTATCAAAAATACAACAGAAGACTGCATAAAGAAAAAAGGTTACAGCACGGGGAGCAAAAGATTTTCCCCACCATGTGCTCAGCCCCCTCACAGTGGAGGTTTTTCCATTTTTAACCCTTTAACCCCTTCCAAAGTTCTGTCCATCAGGCCCTTTTTTCTCTGTCCGGTGGTAGAGATTTCTTCCTCAAATCCTGATTTGGAGGTCAGATGTTCCATAGTGACAAGCCAGCCCTCCCAGATGTCCCAATCCAGCTGTCCCTTGATAACCACGTGAGGGGGTACAACATCACTATAAATCTATAAACTTTTCTTAACCTATATACATGATATTTGTCCATTAATTGTGAGAGTCAATCATGGCACTACTCATGTACCACAACAGCTTGAAGAGAAATGGTGCACTCAAATCTTCTTGGAAAACCTGGGCTTAGGGAGTGACATTCCTACCCATGGCAGGGGGTTGGAATGAGATGATTTTCAAGGTCCCTTCCAACCCAAATTCTGAGATGGAGGCAGTATCTTGATGGGCAGACCCATCTCTCAGAATGTGGTGTCCAGTTTGTTCCTCGTGGTTGCAGAACCAGCCCATCTGTCTCACAGCTTTAGTGCAGGTCACTTTCTGAGTGCCACAGAGGAAAGGCATCATCATTTTCCTTCTGTAGGAACTGCCCAAAGTGTTCTGCTTTGCCCAGAGGCTCTGTGGGGAAGTGAGCTGCCTTATGCAGCAGTTTGTTAATCTCAAATGTAAGAAATCCTCAAGACCAATAATATTCCAAGGCCTTCTCACCCATAATGAGAAGGGCATTGAAAACGTGGGTGTCGCAGACATATTTTCTGAAAAATACCTTTGCTAAGATTTTTCTCCTGAGAAGCTGAGAGGCCTCAGAAATTAAATGCCAACATTAATTATCTGCTGCTGTGGAATATGGCAGGTGCATCTTTGGTTGGTCTCATGTGAATTGTTTCTACTTGATGACCAATCACAGGTCCAGCTGTGACGGGACTCTGGTCAGTCACAAGATTTTATTATCATTCTTTTCCTTTCTTTGCTAGCTTTCTGATGAAATCCTTTCTTCTACTCTTTTAGTATAGTTTTAATATATAATTTTCTTTTAATATATATAATAAAATAATAAATCAACCTTCTGAAACACAGAGTCAAGATTCTCATCTCTTCCCTCGTCCTGAAGATGAGGGAAAAATCATCGCATGTTGGGGTTCCAGGTGACAAACACCCTGATACCAGGGGATTGCAGTGATTTTTTCTGGGTGCCCCCTCTGCCCTGCTCTCTGCTGACCCTTTTCTCTGTGCCCCTGCAGGAAGGAAGCCAGGATGGATTACAGCTCCCTCAGCGGGGTCCCGCGCTTCCTGACCCGGCCCAAGGCCTTCATGGTGTCTGTAGGGAAGGATGCCACCCTGAGCTGCCAGATCGTTGGAAACCCCATCCCAGTGGTGAGCTGGGAGAAGGATAAACTGCCAGTGCAGTCTGGGGGAAGGTTTAAAACCACAGAGGACGGGGATTTGTACCGGCTAACCATCTACGACCTGAGCCTGGAGGACAGTGGCCAGTACATCTGCCGGGCCAAGAACACCATCGGGGAGGCTTTTGCTGCTGTCAGCATCAAGGTGGGAGAGGAGACCACAGTCACAGAGTCAGCTCCTTACTTCATCCAGAAACCTTCCAACATCAAAGTAACCCTGGGAGAAGACGCCATGTTCAAATGCAAAGTCCAGGGCAGCCCTCCCCTCTCGGTGAACTGGGAGAAGGATGGGCGATACCTGAGGAACAAAGCGGACGCTGGGCGCTTCCAGATCGAGTCTGCTGGCGAGTCCAACGCTCTCACCATCCAGTGTGCCCAGCTGGGGGACAGTGGCACCTACACGTGCCGGGCAGAGAACCTCATCGGCTCCGCCAGCGCCTCGGCCGCGCTGGTGGTGGAAACGCGCGGCTCCTCCAACCCCGACGGCAGCGGCAAGACGGCCTCCTTGCTGTCCCACCTGCAGAAGAGGCGGGAGGAGATCAGGAAGATGGACATCTCCCACGGCACTCTGGACTCCCCCTCTGCCTACTCGGCGGTGGAGGGGCTGTCCAGCCTGGGCTACGGCCTGTCCCGGGACTACGAGCGGGCGGCGGGGCTGGCCAAGGGCGCGCGCAACGCCGCGCTCGGGGCGCTGACGCGCACCTGCAGCGTGACCGAGGGCAAGCACGCCAAGCTCAGCTGCTACGTGACAGGAGAGCCCAAGCCCGTGATCGTGTGGAAGAAGGACAATGAGGTCATCACGGAAGGCCGGCGGCACGTCATCTACGAGGATGACCAGGAGAACTTTGTGCTGAAGATCCTCTTCTGCAAGCAGATGGACAACGGGCTGTACACCTGCACGGCCTCCAACCTGGCGGGGCAGACCTACAGCTCGGTGCTGGTCACTGTCAAAGGTGGGTGGGTGTGGTTCTCACCAGGGTGGGTGTGCCTGCAAGGACACGCCTTTGAATTGGGGTGGGGTGAGTGGTTTGGTTTGAACAAAATGTCTGTCTGCCTCCAAACTGCTTCAGGGGAGGGTGTTAGATGTGTCACACTTTTGTTGCCATTCTGAAGATCTAGGACTGACCTTCACAAGAGTGGAGTGACCCTCTGAAGGCAAGTTCTTCACCACTGACTATGGCAAACAAAGGCATTCTGGACCTGGGAGGTTTTCTAGGAGCATTCAAGGAGCTCAGACTATCCAGCAACCCAAGCTGGGAAAGGCTGAATAAAGCTCTCCTGGTGGAAAGGGCTCGGGCACTTGAGTAGATGACCTGGGGACAGAGTCCCATTGCTGGTGGCTCTTAGGAAGGGCAGTATAGAGGTGTCAGGCAGGGGTGGATGAGGCAGAATTGGCTGTGATGCCTCAGGTTTACCTTTAGTATTTTTCAGATTCTGTGCTGCTTTAGTGTGTGGGTCTGAGCTTCACATCAGGGCATGGTGAGCTCTGTGCACAGA
>JAWWEY010000115.1:2251240-2265007 GCA_035582745.1 Loriotus luctuosus
CTCTCAGGCCTGCTCTGAGCTGTGGCTGGCAGCTCCCAGCAGGGCCCTGCACCCAGGCCCTGTGCAATAAACCCCAAATCCCACCACCTGGCTGCAGAGATCTCTGGTCTCTGTCCCTCCCCACCATCCTATCCCCCGTCACTCCCGCACCAACTCACGTGTTGGACCTCATGAGATTCCCAAGGATCCACTGCTCCAGTGTGGTCAGGTCCTCCAGGATGGCCCCATCCTCTGGATGTGTCACCTACTCAGTTTCCTGTCAGCTGCCAGCAGGCTAAAGGTGTGCTGCACGTCCCTGTGTCCCTGCTGAGGTATCAAGGAGCACTGTCCAAGCAGTGTGTGTACCCTGGGGTACCCCACACCTGCCTGGACACAGAACCAGTGACTACAGCTCTGTCTGCCTCTGTTGGCTCAGTGCTCTTGTGACAACTCTCCAAAATTTCCTCTTTGGGTTCTCTCCAAGGCTGGCTTTGATAATCTTGTTTATTTTCAATCCTAACAATTCTCTGGTTCCCTCAATGCCTCCTTAGTCTGTTTAGTTTCCACTGAGCTGTACTCAGGAATTGATAGGTTGAGGATAAACCAGGTTTTGGAGAAGAAAATGGGTGTAAAAATTCCCAAGCATGTGGGAAATGAAATGTTCTCAGAGGAGATTTTTGCTCTGCCCTTTGCTGTTCCACCCTTGACCCGTATTAAAGTAATTAAGGGCAGAGGCCTGAGCTGCTGTGGGCTTGCAAATGTTGCTGGCTGCTGGCCAGGGCAGCAGAAAGCAGAGAAATCATTACAGGAAAGGAAACAGGCTTGTTTTGTTGGAATAAAGATCATTGTTTTGTTGGAATAAAGATCATTCCAGTTCAAATTTTGTGTATGTAGGCTGGTGGAGAGGAGAGAAGCAAAGTCTTGCAGCTGACACTCTGCATTGTCAGCTCAGCTTCAACTCCACAGTGATTTTTGGGCTATTCTGAATCAGAACAGTCCCATTCCCTCCCTCCAAGCCCCCTGACTGGGGACCTGGCTGCTTTGGATTCTGGAATTTTACACAAAGCAGAAAGATGATTTTCACTGTAACCTGAACGATAATTTGGGTTACAGCAAGAACTGGAGCCTTTGGGGCATAAAACACTGCTGAGGTTTGAGGAAGGTGCTCAGTGGGTGACTGTTGCCCTCTCCTGTTCTGCTGGGATCAGGAACATTGTTCTCCTGGTGTCTGTGTTAATCCAAACCCACACAATTCCAGAAATCATTTACAGACTTGAGGACCTGAGCCTGATGTCAGAACTGAGCTGAGACATGTTGGTCCTTCTCCATCCCTGTGACATCTGTGTGTATTTCCACATGGAAGTCACAGAGAAATGGATTTATTCCTGGCAGCCTTTGCCCTAAATGACATCCCTGCACCTTTTAACACATGGGTTTTAATTAGGGGCTGCAAAGAGCACAGAGGACATTTCACAGCTGGGCATGTGCAGGCACAGCCTGGATTCTCTGCCCTGGTCCTCAGCTCTCTCCAAAGCCCTGACAGGAGTGGGATCACAAAGGACAGGACCAGGGGAAATGGGGAAACGCCCTTAATGCATTTGGGTTCCCCCCAGACAAAGGAATGAATGATGAATCTGACTTCATGAATGTTTTTAGAAGACTAATTTATTATTTTATGATACTATATTATATAAAAGAACAGTAAACTATACTAAAGAATACAGAAAGGATACTTACAGAAGACTAAAAAGATAATAATGAAAACTTGTGACTCTTTTCAGAGTCTTGACACAGCTTGGCTCTAATTGGCCATTGAGTCAAAACAACTCACAGCAGAAACCAATGAAACAATCACCTGTGAGTAAACAATGTCCAAACACATTCTAAAGCAGCAAAACACAGGAGAAGCAAAGCAGATAATTATTGTTTTCCTTTTTCTCTGAAGCTTTTCAGCTTCTCAGGAGAAAAATCCTAAGCAAAGGGATTTTTCCAGAGATTGTGGATGCCACATGGCCTCAAGTTGTGCCAGGGGAGCTTTAGGTTGGATGTTGGGAAAATCTCTCTGTGGAAAGGGTGGGCAGGCACTGAAAGGGGCTGTCCAGGCCAGTGGTGAAGTCACCATGCCTGGAAATGTTAAAAAAAGGTGTGGATGTGGCATTTGGGGACAAGGTTTATGGTGAACAACCTACCACCAGATCCTGGGTTGATGGTTGGACTCAGCAATCTTAGAGAGCTTCACAGAATCAGAAAGTTGTTTAGGTTGGAAAATCCCTTTAAGATTATTAAATCCAACTGTTCCTCCAGCACAGAGAGATCCACCTTGTCCCCTGGTGTCACATCCACATCAACAATCTTAGAGGGCTTCTCTGACTTTAACAATTCCCTGATTATGTGATTACACTCCTGGTTCCTGGGACTCCCAGAATAACCAACTGACTGGAACAGCTTTTTTTCTATCTTCTTCCAAACTTCTTTTTTTTTACTCCCAGTTCTGCAGAAAGTGGGGACTCTCAGGTGTTGCCTGAGCTCAGTCCCCACCATTTATTTATTTATTGCAGTTGGGAATGTTTTGCTTGCCTGTGTCACGACCAGTGCATCAAAGTGGGAGCGACTCATAAACGCCAGGATGTGCCTGGGTGTGACTGCCCAGCTGTACCTCTGGGCAGATAACTGAGAGTCCCCTCAGGGTTTATGATATGGCAATAGAAAGTCTGGATTAATGGATTACCAGCATCAAGCTGTAGGAAGTCTTTATAAAGCTCTGACTGCTGAGCAGTCTGAGAGCTCAAGGGAAGAGGGAAAGTCTGAGAGACACAAAAAAGGCCAAAGAAAGGCCAAAGGCAGAGGAAATAAAATCTGTCCAGTTGAGGAGAGGCTTGGCTTTGCAGGCGCCATGAAAAGCTTTCTTTCCTGGGCAGTCCTGGCAGTCCTTGTGCTGGTGCACATCTCCCAGGCAGTCTATGTTCAGGTGAGTTTTTTCTCTTTCATTTGTTGTTATTACAAATTCAACAAAGTGCTGATATTTTTTAAACTTCTGGTTGCAACAGGGATCCTGAACTGAATTAATAGATCTGAATTTTTGCTTTGCTCTGCCTTGATTTCCACCTGTATCTCCCCACGCTCTGTGTTTTCCTTCTGTAAAACACTTCAGGTATCACTAAATGCTGCTGCTGTTTGTTTACCTCCTCCAGCCACATCTCTGCTCTGAAATCCCTTAGGTACTGAGGTGTTTAATGCCCAGAATTTTCTCCTAGACCTAGAGCCCCATGCAGTGAAGGTGCTGACTTTAGAGAGTGATGCAAACAAGGTGTGAACAAAGGAGAAATTGTCTTGTGTTACCTGGTTCTGGGCAGGAGGTTCTTTGTGGAAACGATCTGTGAATTTATGTGATGGAGCCTTTAAAAAAAGGGCAAAGAAGAGCTTGACTGGATCCAATTAAATATTAATGGGCAGAGAAGTGATTAAAGGAACCTCTGTGAAATTTTCCAAGTATGCAGCACCCATGGCTGATACTCCATGTCCTGGTTTGAGAAGGAAGTGAGTTTTTTGGGAGTTTTTGGAGTGTCAAACTATGACACCCCATATAATGTGGAAGGGGTTAGGAAGGTACCTCAGGGCCCTGGTTTGTTGTTGGGAAAGCTTTGGATCTCTCTGCACTCCTCCTGAGAGGAGATTTCAGTCTGATTGCAATGTAAACACCTTCCTCTGGGTACCAGGAAAACTAATAAAAACTAACACTTGTTAAACGATTATTGACTCTCTTTATGTGTGAGCAGCAGGTTTCCAGGAATAAGGTATCTTTGTGTCCTGGACTATCCTTTTTTTTTGTCCTTTGGATGACAGAGATAGCCAGAGGTAGCAGGTTTAAGCTATTCCTTTCTCTCAAACCATTCTTCAACATTTACAGTCTCCAGAGGAGCAAACAGCTTCCTACCCAGAGAAAAACATCCCCCTTTTCCACTTGTAGCCATAAAAAAATATTAATAAATGAGAATGGCTTCATCTAGGTTATGTAAAAGAGTAGGGAGTGCATCTCTGGAGTTTGAGCTGGAATTCTCCTCTCATTAATCATTAAATCTGTGTTTTCCCCATTGTACATGCAGTGAACTCTGAGTCTTGCACTCCTTTCACCTGAAGTCTTTGAGGTCTGGCTGATTCTTTGATTATTCACTGCACAAAGTTGGCTTGCACTCTTCTTCCCTGAAATTGTTCCTGACACTTCCCTTCCTTGTCCCAGAGTATGTCAAATTTAGCTCTCTCTAATACATCTTTCTTACTTGAGGTGGTTTTGTGTCTGTTTTGCTGTTCCTTTGTACTTTTTTGTCCCCAGGACCTGCAGATGTCAGGGTTTCTTCCCAGTTCCTGGTTTCTCTGAAATTGTGCCTGTGGAAATCCACCCTTTTTTAATTCCATGGGTTTTGCTTCTCAGCTGTGTGACCACACCTAAATCTAGAACTGCCTTTATAGGAAAAGTGAATTTTTTATAGGGTTGATCACAGAATCAGGGAGTTGTTTATGTTGGAAAATCCCTTTAAGATTATAAAATCCAACTGTTCCTCCAGCACAGAGAGATCCACCTTGTCCCCTGTCACATCCACGTGTTTTTGGAGCACTTCCAGGGATGGTGGCTCCACGACTCCCAGGGGCTGCTGATGCCAGTGCCTGATTAACTTTTATAGACCATTAAGGTCAGAAAAGATCTCTAAGATCTGTGAGGTCAACTGATAAATGAACCTGAGTAAGATCATAAACTGATTGCAAGAGAAGAGATTTTGACGTAGTAAATACGTATCCAAAGTTTATCTGATTGGGTTTTTTAAACCTTGAACACCAAAATAATGTGATGCTGTAAAAAACCCTCCAAAACCCCAGCCAGAATCAAATCCCCTCCCCACTTATCTCACACCATTCCCCACTGGACTCATGGGGATGTGAAACAAATGCTGATATTGGTCTTGTGCTGTGTCAGAGTCACTGCATTTCATTTCTTTGGATGAGGAGCTGTTACCTGACTCCAGAATCCCAGGATGGTTTGGGTTGGAAGGGACATTAAAATTCATCTCATTCCAAACCCTGCCATGGGGTTGGAACCTCCCACATCACCTTAGACTACATGTTGGCCATGAAACCACGTTAAAACAGCAGATATAAATCAGTTTGAAAATGCTTATTTGCTTTCTAGGCCAAACTCTGATTATCTGCAGATGGGTAAAGACTTTGTGCAGTTGGTTAAACAGCTGCAACTTAAATTTATAACCTCAAAAAGGAGAAATCTCTTGAAACTGAGGAATGACCCTTAACTGATGAACAGGGAGAAGCAACTAAAACATAGAGTAATATTTCTCAGAGTCCTGTCCCAGCTTCCTTAAGTTTCTGGTGTGAACTTTGAGTCAGAAGTGTTATATTTATGCTTCCAAAAACTTGTTTTTCACAGATTATATGAGCAAGTTTTAAATGGGCACAGGGGGGGATTGCAGAGTCAGTGATCCGTGTGGGTCCCTTCCAACACAAGAGGTTCTGTGATTCTAAATTAATGGGAACTTTCCACAATGTCTTGGGGTGAAGGGTTTAAGCCCCCAGCAATGTGTGGTGTGAAAGAAGAGCTGATTTTGTGTGGTCACACCCTGGCAGGTCACAGCCAACACTTGACATTTGCACTGCTGTGTTAGGAGAGACAGTGAACCAAATAAATCCCCATTTATCCCCATTCCAGCCATGATTTTGTAGATCTCTGCCTCATATTCCTGGAAGTGCTGGATGGAGCTGGCAGCAGCCTGGGATGGTGGAAGTGTCCCTGCCCATGGCAGGGGGGAATCAGAAGAGCTTTAAGGTCCCTTCCAACCCAACCCATTCCAGGGTTCTGTGATATTTCCTAATTCTCCCTTTTTAGGCTGAAGATTCTCAGCCTGGATCTTCCTATCCCAGATTTTATGGGTCTGTCTCATGGGGATGAGCCAGGACTGAATTCTCCCTCTGTCCACTGCCTTCTCTCAGGTTTTATCTTGGCTTTCTTTCAACACCATCTTTTCCCTCTGCTGTATTTTTTGGGAGAAATGGTTGAAATGGAATGGATTTGCAAAAGGCCTGGCTTCCTGACACTTCTTTTTTCTGGTTCTTCACAGGATGGAGACTTGAAATTCCCCCTGGAGTCTGTGAAGAAGCTGAAGGAGCTCATGGAGGGCAACAAACACATCAACCCTCGCATGATGGTGCCCATGGGCAGCTACTCCCCATGCCAGGACAAACACCTCCCTGAGGAGTTCAGGCCTGTGTGCAAGAGGGAAGACGCACCCATGATTTTCAGGAGGCTGAGTATGTCACTTATATTTGATAGTTTTCTTTTTTACCACGATTTTCAACCTTAAACATCCCAACAGCAGGAGGCAAAGCCACGGAATTGCTTCTGTGTCACTTCTAGGGCAGCTGGGAGGGTTTGTGCTGCCTTTGTGCTGCCCTTGCTCCTGCAAAGGTTCCATGAACCACCCAAGGAAAATTCCTGCAGTGCTGAGCTGAGCTGTTCCCTGGGCACATCCCACTGCTGTGGCCAGGGAAAAGTCCATCCAAAGCAGAATAATGGAATAACTGAATAGTTTGGTAGGGAGGGACCCTAAAGCTCATCCCATTCCACCCCTGCCATGGCAGGGACACCTCCCACTGTGCCAGGCTGCTCCAAGCCCCCTCCAGCCTGGCCTTGGGCACTGCCAGGGATCCAGGGGCAGCCACAGCTGCTCTGGGCACCCTGTGCCAGGGCCTGCCCACCCTCACAGGGAGGATTTTCCTGCCAATATCTCATCTAAATCTCCCCTTCTCTAGCTTATTCCTCCTTGTCCAAAGTCCCTCTGCCGTGGGCTGCTGCTGCAGTGTTTGCTTTTTTAAGTTATTCTATTGCAGTTATCTACTGTGCAGTACAAGGGACACTTTAGGATAAAATGCTGCCATATCCTGTTGTCCTCTTGTTTCCCATGGCTTCCCAAGGAATTCAGGTTTGATTTTCATCCCTTCAGTCAGATTTTAGCACGAGCTAATTTTCCTCAGAGCAGTTCTACCTACAAGGACCTTCCAAGTGATAAAGCAGGAATGCAAAGGAGATCCAGGTGCTTTGGCAGGTGGCTCTGCCCTCCTGGAATCCAACTGAATCCCCTTTCTCCTGGACAGGCCTGGCTGCTGAGGACGACCTGTGTGAGATCTGTGCCAATGCTGCCTGTGCTGGCTGCTTCTGAGGAGGTGGAAAAACCCGCAAAAGACATGTCCAGCTGGGAAGTTTGTGCATTTCTGTGAAGATCATGTACTTTCACCAATCAATATTCCTGGGCTTCATCTCCCACTGCAGCCAAACTGCAGCTGCCAGCTCGTGGGGACATCCCTGCAGTCCTGCAGCACCTGGATCAGAGCAGATCTGCCAGCAAGGGGGCTGGGACTCCTCTGAGAGCTTCCAGTGCTGCAGGAGTTGGGTGACACTGGAATGGAAATGCCCTGGGTTTCATTTCCCACTGTTTTGCCTGAATTTGAACAAACTGTGAAACCCCTGCAGCTTTTTTAATGGCTAATTTTTAATGTCCAGTAAGTAGTGTCTAATCATTAATATCTGCCTGTGATTTGGCCTCCCCTACACACAACACCACTGGGTTATTCCCTTTCCCAGTCCCTCCTTCCCAGTGGGTTGGATCCCTTTCCCTCCCACCTGTCTGCAGGTGACACCTCTGAGTTTGTAGCAGAAGTGCAACAAATAGCTCGAGCTGAATTCCTGGTGCTCAGGAACACTCTGGCACCCAGGAATCAGCCTGTTCCTTGTACTGATTGTTGTTGATTTGGGGAATGGGTGTAGAGGAGCACAGGAACACTTCTTCACTGGCTGGATATCAAAGTTCTTTAAACTCTCTTTGAGAGAAAGGAATTCTGAAGTGCAGTGCTATAATCACAGTGAAATGAAAGCGTTGCATGTTTTATTTATTGGTGGCGAGATTGTGAAGAAATTATCTGTCCATGTTTATATGGTGTACAGGCAATAAAAAACTAGTAATAATTTGGATTATTTTGTTTATTTGTTTGGTTTGTTTTGTTTGTTATTGCTGGGTTTGAGGTGGATTTTGTTTTAGGATACTCTTCTTGCCTCCTTGCTTTTCCCCCATATAAGGCATTTCATGTCTGTGCCTTCCCAGAATAAAATATATCTTTTAACAATGTCCTGAACTTAAAACTGTCACTGTCATATTTTCTGAAAAATCCCTTCACCAGGATTCTTCTCCTGGGAAGCTGAGAAGCCTCAGAGAAAAAGGAAATCAATAATTATCTGATCTGCTTCTCCCGTGTTTTGCTGCTTTGGAATGTGGTTGGAGATTGTTTAACCAACAGGTGGTTGTTTGATTGGTTTAGTGTGAATTGTTTTGACTTGATGACCAATCACAGTCTAGCTGTGTTGGGACTCTGGAAGCAATCATGAGTTTTTAATTGATATCTTGTTAAGCCGTCTGTAAGATCCTTTCTCTATTCTTTAGTATAGCAAAATATAATATAATATAATAATAATAAATTAGCCTTCTAAGAACATGGAGTCAGATTCTCAATTCCTCCTTTGTCCTGGGGACCCCGAAAATACCACATAAAACCAATTTGTAGTCACGGAATCACAGAACTATTTGGGTTGCAGAAGCCCTCCAGGATCACTGAGTCCAACCCGTGTCTGACCCCTCTCTTGTCCCCAGCCCAGAGCACTGAGTGTCATCCCCAGTCCTTCCTTGGCCGCCTCCAGGGATGGGGAATCCACCACTGCCCTGGGCAGCCCCTTCCTATTCCTGACCACACTTTCCGTGAAGAAATTTCTCTTATGTCCAACTGTGAAACCCAGAGCACAGGGAATATTTCTGTGTCTGCTCTGGGGTGCCCTGAGCCCCAGGGGAGCACTGACTCTGACTCTCATTCATGGAGAAAGTTTCCCAGACTTCAAGATAGCCTGGAATCCACAAAAGTGTGAAACAGATTATAGAGAGCAGTGTAGGTGGGTCACTGGGTGAGAAATTGAGGTTTTGGGATTTTTAGTATGTTGTGGATGGAGGGCAAGATGGAGGGCACAGGGTGTTGTCCTGGGTTTCTTCTTCTTCCTCCTTCTTCATGGGTTTGGGTGGCATTTTGTAATTGGGCAGAAAAGTCTGCATTGGGGTCTCTTTGGGATCAGTTATTGGGTTAAAAGGGAAAATAATCCAGGTGTCAGCTCTTAATTGGATAGTTTAGTCTGAAAAGCCCTTGGAACAAGAGATTGTTGGCCATTTTGTGCCTTCTTATGAAAAGCTGCTGAACTCATAGTTGTGAGGCTGATAAGAAATAATAAACACCTGAGTGTGAACATGAACTGCTGTCCCAAGTGCCTTCAATCCAGACCCAGAGAAACCAATATACAAGATAGAAAGGAGGCCAGGAAGAAGGGACTGGAATCACAGAATAGTTTGGGTTGGAAGGAACCTTAAAGATTGAATTCCAGCCCTCCTGCTAGTGGAGCAAATAGAAAACAGACCAGAAATTCAACCCATTAATGTCTCTTCTTAATTTTATTTAAGATCCTAAAAAGGGGAAGGGAAAGAATTATACAGGTAATTTTACTTCTAAGAAACAAGCTTTTTATGGGCAGCAGATGAAAATATAAATATTTACATTTTCATTCCTCTGCTTGTTTTCTAAACAAAAGCTCTGGGTTGCCTGAGAGACCATTTTCTTTCTTCTTGCTCAGGAAAGGAGTATAGCAGCCACAAATATTGAGCCATATTCCCTGGATTATTACAGGTTATGGATGAGCTGGTGGTATGAGTCTTGAAGAGAGAGCAATATGAAACTGCTTTGTTTTATGCTTTTTCTTTTAACCTGCTTTTTTAAACTGCTTTTTTTTTTTTTAAACTGCTCAAGGATCTGACCACAAAGTTGTTAATTTTCCTGGTTTATTTTGTCTTTTCTAGAACCACAGGCTAAATTTGAAAAGAAAGTTGTCCAGAAAGAGCCTCTCATTGTTCAAGAACACGAAAGCATCACACTGACAACGTCAGTCACGCCTGAAACCGCTGCAGTGAGGTGGTTCAAGGATGGCACAGAAATCAAGGCGAGCAAGAAATGTGTGATCAAAAGTGAGGGGGCATCCAGGACGCTGACAGTGAACGCAGCTGAGAGCACAGACTCTGCCCTCTACACCTGCCAGACAAAGGATGACAAGCAGGAATTCAGAGTCCAAGTGAAAGGTGAGCAATGCCCAGGTCACAGCCCAGCCCAGCAGCTGCACTTCCCTCATGGTGGGGTGGAGGTGAAGTCCAAACTCTTCTGGAAACTGTTCCAACCTCAAGGCTTGTTGTACTTTCTCTGGATGCTCCACCTTGGGCTGCCCAAGTTCTCCAGCTTTCAAAAAAAAGGTCCAAAAAAAAAAAAAGGGTCCAAAAAAAAAAAATGTCCAAAAAAAAGGTCCAAACATGGTCCAAAAAATTCTAAAAAAATTTCAAAAAATCCAAAAATTAAAAAAAAAATTAAAATAATTTTTTTTTAAATTATTCAAAAAAATTCAAAAAAATTTCCTGGTTTTGTCTTTTGCTGGCCAGTTTGGAAGCCTATGATGGGTACTTCTGGTGTTTTTGCTCCCTTCCTGTTTCTGTGTCCTCCTATGGAACGACAGGGATCTGAAAATTGCATGTCAAAGGAATCTGGCTGAATTTCCACATTTCTGGTTAGATTTTGTCTCCCCTGAGCCCCAAATACTTAGAGCAATTTTATTTATTTATTTATTCCCACAATTGGGCAGAACCAATTTCTTAGAACAGGTTTCTTCTCTTTTCCTCCCTCGCGCTTTCCCCTTCTCCTGGACCTCAGAAATCCCGGTGAAGTTTGCCAAGAAGCTGGAGGCCGTGAAAGCTGAGCTTGGCGGCAGCGTGTCCCTGAGCTGTGAGCTGAGCCACCCCAAGGGGAAGGTGACGTGGAGCAGGAATGGCGTGGAGATCAAGGCCAGCAAGCGTTTCCAGATCCATGAGGAGGGAATCAAACGGACCCTGACCATAACGGGCATCCGGGCTGAGGACGAGGGAGAATATTCCTGCGAGTCCAGGGATGACAAGAGCAGCATCACCATCGTCCCCAAACGTATGTTCCTGATGGTGACACTGTGCAGGGGTCCCTGGGTTTTGTCCTCAGCTGTTAGAACCCTCCAAAGCTGAGTTTTTCCATGTGTCTGGGGTGACTCCTGTGTTAAGAACAAAATGCAGAATTCCCCTCTCAATGTCAGTGGAACATCTATTTGTGAAAAACATGATGATTGTGAGACCTGGCTCAGGTCTCTTCATATTGCATTTGAGGCTGCAATTCATTTTCCCAAATAAAAGATGGGATTTTATTTCCCCTCTTTTTTCGTTTCTCTTTGTACAAAAAATTTACTCAGACATGGGAAACATGATGATCCACTATTGTGATCACTTACTATATTTACTGAGCATTTATTGCTGGTATTTACTGAGCATTTATTGCTGTATTTACTGAGTATTTATTACTGTATTTACTGAGTTTCCTGTATTTGTTTGAGTATAGTATTATGCTGTATTCAAATTGCTGCTTCCAAGAAAGTCAGACGTGGGAAATATGACGATCCACTTTTGTGATCACTTACAGCAATAAATATTTAGTAAATATAGTATTTACTAAGTATTTATTACTGTATTTACTAAGTTTCCTGTATTTATTTGAGTACACTATTATGCTGTACTCAAATTGCTGCTTCCAAGAAAGCCATGGAAGCTTTTGGCTCTTTGGAGGTACTCATGGACATGCTCCTGAATGTTTTACCTCTATCCATCAGCTCCCAGAGTGGTGAAATTTATCACAAGCCTCAACAGCGTGGTGTCTGAGGAAGGAAAAGATGCTGTGTTCAAGTGCACTGTCTCCCCCAGTGATGCTGTGGTCACCTGGCTCAGGAATGGTGCCAAGATTGAAGCCAGTAAGAAATATGTGATCTCTCAGAAGGACACCAACCACAGCCTCACCATCACTGACCTGACACTGGAGGATGCAGCTGAAATCACTGCCAATGCTGAGGGTGTGGAGAGCACAGCCAACCTCAGAGTCAGAGGTAAGAGGTGGAAGTGCCCCTTTGACAGACTGAAAATGTCACCCTGCCCATGACACAGGCTTGGAATTAGATGGTCTTTCAGGTCCTTTCCAACCCAAGCCACTCTGTGATGATGTTGTTTTATGTGGCTTTCCCCCTAATTAATTATGTTAGCAGCAGGGAATTTCTGCTTTAGCATCAATAAATAGGAGTGCCCAGAATGGTTTGGGTTTGGAGTTCATGAGCCATTGGTTTAATTTTCTTTCAAAGCCTGTCTTCTGGATCTTCCACATTCCTACTAATACTTCCTCTCTTGCAGAGGCCTCAATCTCCTTCAAGAAGAAACTGGAGCCCAAAACAGTTGAAGAGAGGGAGACCGTGACCTTAGAGGTAGAGCTGACCAAGCCTGCAGAGGTGAAGTGGATGAGGAACAGCATTGTGCTGAAGCCCAGTGACAAAATAGAGATCAGAGCTGAGGGAACAAAGCACACCTTGGTGGTCAAGGACATCTCCTTCGCTGACCGGGGCTTCTACTGCTGCGAGAGCCCTGATGACACCACCCAGGCCAAGATCAATGTGGAAAGTGAGTTCAGTGACCCTCAGGTCTATAAATACCCCAATCAAGGTTTGGAGGTGGATTCTGGTCCCTGCATTATCATGGGGACACAGGGACAAAAGCAGTCAAATGACCAAAAGGAGGTGAAAGCTAAGCCATGAACAGAGAGTGTCTGACTGGTTCCTGTTGCCTCCATCTCATCCCACCAGCTTTGACCTTTAAGCTGCTTGAAAGATTCTTCTCTTTCCTTTCGCACACCCTGATATGCTCTGTGTTTTTTCCTTGGTATGATTTTTTTTTACCAAAAATCCCTCTTCAGCCATCCATTTTTCTCTGCAAAGCACCTTGTTCAGAATGTCTCTTTATTTTCAGTCAATGCCTAAAAAAACTACAAAAGCAAATCTTCTGTCTGAGGGTGTTTCACTCTTGGGTAAATGAATGGTACCTCATCCATAGCTCTGTACTTCTGTCCCTTTCCTACTTTTTTTGGGTAATAATTGTCACAGGATATTTGAAAGCAGGATTTAAGTACTCAAGGACTGTCTAATTTTGTCCATAAAGTCCTTGCTACCAACTGGAGCTGGGCTGGTTCTAAATAATAGGTGAGGAAGGAGTTGAAAACAGTCGCTTGGGTGTTTGATATCTTACAAAGTGGAAGGGAACAATCTCCATGATGCCAGGAAATAATGGACTTCAGGTGCAGTGGGAAAGATCTAGGTTATATTCTGAAAAAGCTTGTTTATGGTCTGATGACTGAATAGGTTGTCTGGAGAGGTCTTGGAGGCTTCATTTTGTTTTGTTTTGGTTTTTTTTTAATTGTCAACTTAATAACTTTTAGTGGTGATACAAGTTTAAACTCTAAATCCATTTTACTGGCTGATAGGGTGTCGTGTCAAACCATGACATAGGGCATGGATGTCTTGTCACAGGAATAGATAATATCCACCCAAACCATGGATGCTTTGGCCACCAACCTGTGAGGTGGCAACACTTTTTGCACCAGTTATGGATTTTCTTTTCCTTTTACTATAGCTTTTTCCTCCCATCCTTGTTTTATCTTAGTTGAAGAACTGCACAGTATTACCATGGAATTATTTGTCTTTCTTTTACTAAAATCTGATAGACCTCAATAGAAAAGGAACCAGTGGTGTTTTCTGTCATATTTGGT
>JAWWEY010000115.1:2283028-2299900 GCA_035582745.1 Loriotus luctuosus
ATGAATCTGACTCCATGTTCTCAGAAGGCTAATTTATTATTTTATGATACTATATTATATTAAAGAATGCTATACTAAACAATACTAAAGGATACAGAAAGGATACTTACAGAAGGCTAAAAAGATAATAATGAAAATTCGTTACTCTTTCCAGAGTCCTGACACAGCTTGGCCCTGATTGGCCAATAAGTCAAAATAATTCACAGCAGAAACCAATGAAACAATCACCTGTGGGTAACCAATCTCCAGACACATTCCACATGAGAAAAACAGAGGAGAAGCAAATGAGATAAGAATTGTTTTCGTTTTTCTCTGAGGCTTCTCATCTTCCCAGGAGAAAAACCCTGGGCAAAGGGATTTTTCAGAAAATGTGAATGCCACAGATGTAAGGAAGAAATTTTTTGCAATGAGGGTGGTAAAACACTGTAGGAGTCTGCCCAGAGTGGATTCTCCATCCCTGAAAACATTCAGCATCAGGTTGGAGGGGGTTCTGAGCTGCCTGGTCTGGTTGAAGATGTCTGGGGACATGGCAGGGGGGTTGGAATAGATGAGCTTTAAATGGCCCTTCCAACCCAAGGAGTTCTATGATTCTATGATCTAAAGGGCTGCTGTCTGAGCTGAGGCAAAAGTTCTCTTCTTAGGTGAGTCTTAACCTTGAGTTGGATATGGGTTGGGTCTCATCCAGGTCAGAACCAGGCTCACCAAATATCACCCTAAAATTGCTCCTGCCTCTGTGAGCTAAATCTCTCTGTGAGTTAAATCACTGCCCTGGGCAGGTCTGAGCAGATACAGGGAGGATTTTCCAGGCACAGGCTGTGTTTATCCAGACCAGAGGATGTTCTGTGTGCATCTGTTGTTGCACACTTGGGATGGACTGATCAGAAGCTGTGTCTGGATTGGGGAAGTCAGCATGAACAAAAAAATCATTTGGGTTGCTGGAATGGTCAACCTGAACTCCAGAGCACCAAGTGGGAGGTCAGGCTGCTCACAGGATTTTTCTAGAGCACAAGAACCCACTTGGGGCTGTGCAAGAAAGAGAAAACCTTGATGATGCAGTGAAGAAGAGCGGGTCGTTAATGATCCCGATTTTCTGTCTTTCTGTAGCACAAGGATATTTTCCCAATATCCATTAAAAAGCAAAGATCTGTGTTGACTCCAGTAGGACCTGGATGAACAATTTTCTATCAGAAAAGAACAACATTTGTAATGTTCTCACAACAGCCCTATGTTTCCCCTCACAGAGAAGGGTGTGGATGGATTGAGGATTTAAACACACACATTCAGGTTAAGGGAGTCAAGTCATAAGGATGTCTACAAGGAATTTCACTGTTGGAAAACTTTCCTTTATCTGTCAGAGTCACATCAGAACAGCAGAATGCAGAAATGGAAAATAGAAATTCAGTAGTCATGTGGCACTGAGTGTCCCAAACTGGAGGTAGAAGGGGAACAGGATAATAGGGTGTAGATTTCCAACAGCCATGGGTTTAGTGCGGTAGCTGACTTGTATATTCTTAACACAGCATAATTCAAGAAGAATTTATTTTTTCCTTATCTGAACATTTCAGTTGAGTTTATTTTCCCCCAAAATTGCCTTCCCTGCAGAAGCTCACCTTAAAGCCTTGAAGCCCAGGCTGTGACAGAGCCTGCAGAGGAATCTCCACAGGGACCCTGCCACGTTCAGCTGTGCTTCCCTCTCTGTGTTTGCTCTCTGCTGGTTTTATATCTATCTGTGTTAATTAAAAAAAAATACACTGTAGGGGTTTTTTAAGATGAGAAATCAATACTGCTGGTCACAACAGAAAGTGCTTTGCCATTCCTCTGTGTGCTCTGTGTTGTGTGTGAGCTGACCTCAGTGAAGTTTTCTGTTTTTTGTGCTGGTGGTCCTGCCCTGAGCAACCATCAGCAGCACAGTTTGTGTCATTAACTGCAGTGCAGCATCTGCCACTGATGTTAATAATGAAAGCAGTAAGAGCAGCAGCATCTTCAGCAGTGCAGATAGTGGTTAAAAAAAAAAAGAAAAGGCATCTGGCCTCAGGTTTTGGGTTTTTTTCTGCTGTAAAATGCTGGCAGCCAGATGTGAGATGTCAGCATCTGTTTACTCTTTGCTAATGCTTTTTCATTCCTGTGGTTTTCTGTCTCAAAAACAAAGTCTGACTCTAAAAAAGAAAAGCAATTTCCAACCTCACGTGTTTCTTTTAACATTTGTGTTACTCCTTTTTTTCAGAAACACCGGTTCTCTTCAAGCAAGAGCTCCAAAACGAAGAAGCCAAGGAAGGAAAGCAGGTCAGGCTGACCTGTGAGCTCAGCAAACCTGGCACCCCAGTGAAGTGGATGAAGGGAGACACTGTTCTCTATGCCAGTGAGAAGTATGAATTTAAGCAGCATGGGACTGTGGCAGAGCTCATTATTCGAGATGTGAAATCTGTAGATGCTGGGGACTACACCTGCAGTGCTGGGGAACTGAAAACCACTGCTCGGGTCAAAGTGAATGGTGGGTACAATTTGAGGCATTGCCACACTTAATCAGGTGCCTAATTAAACAAAAATCACATAACACTTCATTAGATCTATTAAACAAAAAATCACAGAGCACTTCATTAGATCTATTAAACAAAAAATCACAGAACACTTAATTTTTTTGTGGCAGTACCATCCTTAATAAATAAAATTTAAATATAATATTGCACCCTTGTAGGCACCTGGATGTATTTCATTCATGTGATCTCATATTCTGTGTCTGGGGTTTTCAATCTGTAACTGTCCACTGGGGGGAAAGAAAAGAAAATTAAGTGCAGAGGATTAATTTTCTCTGTGCTGTAGTTCCTGCCCTGTTAGCTGCTTTACATGGCTGTGATTAAAACTGGAATTGGCAGACAACTAGTACTGGAGCATAAGGATGTGAAAACATAAATCCAGTCCCAGGAAAATTGAAGGTGAACAAGTAATTAATAGACTCCAGACTCCCCAAAAAATCCTTTCAAAGACTCTTAGGTGGCATTTCCACTCTCTACTGCCCTTAAAAAAGTGCACTGCCTTTAGCAGTGTGTGCTGGAGCAGAAAACAGGAGAAATATAGGATATGAATGTTATTTCAGAGCCCTGCAGGAGCAGGAAATTCATTAGCTGATGGTGCCTAGAGGAATCTGAAAAGGTCCTTTTTAAAAATAAAAGAAACTTGCCCCACATTTCTAGGAATCCACAGTGAGATGGTAACATCAGAGGGAGAGATTTATTCCTGCTCCCAGGCAGAATCTCCTTGTGCCACACAGCCAGTGGAGGGCTAGGGCTGCTCTGCCCACTTGGAAAAGGCCTGGATTTAGGAAGTGGCAGTTCTCATGGGGGGATTTGATGCAGAGCAGATCAGGAGGGCCTGTCCTAACTCCTGGCTCTGTGTTCCAGCTGTACCTGTGCTTTTCAAACAAGCCCTGGAGAACACGGCTGTGGAGGAAGGGAAATCCGTCTCCTTGCGCTGTGAACTCACAAAAGCTGATGCCACCACCGTGGTGTGGAAGAAGGGAGAAGCCACGCTCCAGGCAAGTGCCAAATATGAAATGAAGCAGAAGGGGACAGTGGCAGAGCTGGTGATTCATAATGCAGAGCCAGAAGATGCGGGAAGATACACCTGTGACACTGGAGACCAGCAGACCACAGCCCAAGTCCAGATCCATGGTAGGAATGAGACACCTGCTTGTGACCATTTGTTGTTGTTCTTGCCATGGTCCTGCTAACCCTGGGCACTTTCAGAGAGTGCTCAGGACAACAAGGATCAGCACAAACAAAAGGCTGCTCTGGCTGGGTCCATTATGTTCCTTGTTTTTTGGGGTGATAACTTCATGCTAAAATGTATCAGTCAAAGGTACTTGATAAAATAATATCTTTTCTTCCCTATGAAATGTCTCATGCTTTGGATAGAGATGACTGTCCAAGCTCTAAGCCAAGAGGTAAGAAGGGTCTCAGCTACACCTTTTATGGAAGAACATTCCATTCTTCTCTCCACTTTCTCAACAAGTTTTTACATGTCTGTGACCAACTTTGGGCAGCATAAGGATAATTATTTTGGTGTTTTAATTATTGGGAAATAATTGTTCTTTTTTTATTTGGACCAAAACTCTTGTTTCTGCTATAAATATCAGCAGACTCCTGGAGGTGCAGGTAGGTCAGAGCTTCTTTGCTTTGTGTGCCAAGAGAATTTGAATTTGTGTTGGCTTTAAGTCCTTGAAGTGTGAGGTCCCCAGGTGGTGACGATGTGCCTGAAGTAAACTGAGAATGCTTCACTCCTCAGCTGTGCCCGTGCTCTTCAAGGAAGAGCTGAAGCCCGTGGAAGCTGTAGAAGGTGGGACAGCCACCCTGAGGTGCCAGCTGGGCACAGAGGCCCCCGTGGAGTGGAGGAAGGGGCAAACTCTTCTCCGGGCCAGTAACAAGTACAAGATGAGGCAGGAGGGCACCATGGCTGAGCTGCTGATCCACGACCTGGAGCCAAAGGATGCTGGAGACTATTCATGCCTAGTGGGGAACCAAAAAACCACAGCAGCTTTGTCAGTGAATGGTAAAAAGGCAGAAATAACCTGTGAAACTCTGGAGTGTTTTTGTCCACCTCTTTCTCCTCCTCTCTGCACATTCCCTCACAACAACTTCCTCCATGTCCTGCTTCCACTGCTTTCTTCCATCCACTTGCTCGTGCCACTCCTGTCCCCAATCTCCATTTCACTGTACCCCATGCTGGATGTGTGTGTGTTGTGTTGTCTTCTCACCTTCCCTCGAGTGAAGGATGTTGTCCTGCATGTATGTTTTCCTGAATTGGCATGGAAACATAAGATTCCTTTGGATTTTCTGTTTCAGAGATTCATAACGTGTAACAATGAGAATGAGTTTGTCTCTCTTTATGCATGATCTCAGGCAATCAAGATCATGGTTTTGTTGATTCCCATAGAACAATTCAGTAGAGAATTTCTTTCCCACCCATGAAAAAAGACAGGATGTGCTTCAGTATTGTATTTGTGGGGTGCCCTGTGGCAGGAAGGAATGGTGAATCTGATTCCATGTTCTCAGAAGGCTAATTTATTATTTTGTGATACTATATTATATTAAAGAATGCTATACTAAAGAATACAGAAAGGATACTTACAGAAGGCTAAAAAGATAATAATGAAAACTCCTGACACTTTCCAGAACCTCGACACTGCTTGACCATGATTGGTCAGTAAGTCAAAACAATTCACATGAAACCAATGAAACAATCGCCTGTGGGTAAACAATCTCCAAACACATTCCACATGAGAGCACAACACAGGATTCTTATCTCAAATGAGATAAGAATTGTTTTCATTTTCTCTGAGGCTTCTCACCTTCCGAGGAGACAATCCTGGTGAAGGGATTTTTCCAGAAAATATGACTGCCACAATTAAGGGGTAAAGGTGTTGGAGTAAGGCTTAGGTAGACACGCGATAAATCATACCTCAACCTCTGAGCGGGGTCTAGGGTGGCAATCCCTTTCCATTGTGCATCTCTCAGCCCTGCCAGTCCGTTTCAAGCAAGAGCTGAGGAACGAGGAGGCCACGGAGAGCGGGACGGCGACGCTGCAGTGTGAGCTGAGCCGCGCGGGCGGCTCCGTGCGCTGGAGGAAGGACGGGAAGGAGCTGGTCCCGAGTGGGAAGTACCAAACACGGCGGGAAGGGCGCTTTGTCGAGCTGGTCATCCATGACCTGGACCTGACGGATGCTGGGAACTACACCTGTGTGTGTGGAGAGCAGGAGAGCACAGCTGCTTTGAGAGTGAATGGTAAACCTCCTACACACGTTTGTGTTTAAACCCCAAACGTATTGCCAGCTAGTACAAATCACAAATGGGATGGAACTGCCAGGAACGGGCCTTGAGCTGTTTGATTTTCCAGCATCAGTCTCATTCCATGGTTATGTCAATGGGAAGATGCCATCAGCTCACATCCCAGGCAGCAGACCAAGAACTCAATGTTACAACTTACTTTAAAAGTTTTTTGACCAATCACACAAAGCAAAAGCACATTGACAGTAGTTCTATCCAATCACTATAAGCACGCCTATCTTTGGTTAAAACAATGCTTGCTTATTTCAAATACAATACCTGCTTGTAAGCCTTAAAATACAATGGAGAGAGTTCCATTAGTAAGCTTAGAACTTCCTAATATCTCACTACATAAACTTTTCTGCAGTTTAGGGAGTTATTCTAGACAAGAGTTAATACACAGACCATTGTTCTGTTTGTCTTTATTTTCTATTTAGTTTTTCTGCTGACCAATCTTATGGCTACTGCTTAGCTCTAATCACAGTTCTGCTGTCTCTGAGGCCTGCCTTTTGCAGCTTTCCCAAAACTCTCTGATTTAATTGATTTCCACACAAATGTAGCAATTTTGGCAGCATTCCTGGTCAACCAGAGTGTGATTTCTTAGGGTTTTTGTGCTCTTGGCTCTGTAGTGCCAGAGAGTTGCCCTAATAGGTAATATTCCCTTGTGGTTTTTTTTTTTGCCTTGAGACAGCACCTGTATGTTGTATATTGTTTAATTTATTTCTCTCTCCTCTAGGAGGTTTTACCCCTTTTTTCAATTGTACCCACCTAGAAACAGAGCATTTTTGATTGAGTGCACACACTGCAGCCCAGTAACTCCAGTTCATTTCATTCTGATGCTGATTCCTTCTCTGTTGGTGTTGCATTCTTCAGCCTTGCCTATCCTCTTCCAAGAAGAACTGATGAACAAGGAAGCTACAGAGGGGGAGGCAGTCACTTTGCACTGCAAACTGAGCAAACCAGCCCCAGCTGAGTGGAAAAAGGGGAATACAGTGCTCAAGCCAAGTGAAAAGTACAAAATAGTGCAGGAAGGTCCCTTTGTGGAGCTGACAATCCAGGATTTGGATTTGGCAGATGCTGGGGATTACAGCTGTGTGTGTGGAGACCGACAGACTACGGCTGCTCTGGCAGTAAATGGTAAAAAAGAAATTCTCAGCACGTGTTCCAAGCCAGCCTGTGTAATTCCAAGATCTCTTCCTCTCTTACTTCTGCTTCCTCTGATCCCTGTGTACTTCCAATCCTTCTTTCTGCTGATTAATCTTCCTATCCTTTCTTCCTTCTCTCTTTTTCTCCTTTCACCTTTTTGTGCTTCCAAGGTGCTTTAGTCAAAAGACAGGTGGAGAACAGGTTGCCAAATCAACACAACCTCCCTAGTTCAGAATAGCTTCTTGTTTAGAAGTTTTCCCATAGCAACTGACTTAAAAGGGGGAATGATATTGAATTTTCATGACTTAGGCTGTGGCACTTGTTGCTCCTAAGAGGAACAAGTTTTCATCAATGTATGATGCTACACAAGGACAGCTTAATAAAAAATAGGCTTTTAATGCTCCTGCTATTCCCAGCTCTTTTTTTTACCAATTTTGGCTTAATATTTCCCAAGCAAATATTTTATTTCTGCAAAAACCTGACAGCATGTTTGCAACTGCTTTGCTTTAAGGGACTCTTGTTTATAAAAATTCAGACAGTGCCATGAATCAGGCCCTTCTGTAGAACTCCTGCTTTTCTCAAAGGAAGCAAAATGTTCTGGCTCTCATATTGAAATGCAGCCTCTAATTTTTTGTCCTTGATTTTATGGTGTATAAAGTAAAGGGTAGTTGATTTGTCAACTAATTTGCAGGTAGACTTGAATTTAAATAAAGTTTTAAACCCCGAGGACAGAAAAAAAATTAGACTGAATTATCTTTTGAAGGGTTAACCCTTTTGAAGGGTTAGAAGCTGGAGAAAAATTGTGGAGGAACTAAATTCTGGAGGAGACCAAGAAGGTCTGGTGGCTCCAGGGAGATAAGAGAGGGATAGAGTCATGGATTCAGGCTTTCCCAGGGTTGATGCCATGTCCGTGTTTGCTCTGCAGTCCTCCCTGCTCTTTTCACCAAGGGACTCACGGACAAAGGAGCAACTGAGGGTAAAAGTGTCTCTCTGAGCTGTGAGCTGAACAAGGCTGCTGCTAACGTGGAGTGGAAGAAGGGCTTCAAGACCCTCAAGCCAAGTGACAAATACAAAATGAGGCGGGAAGGTGTCGTGGCTGAGCTTACAATCCAAAGTCTAGACACGGCGGATGCTGGGAATTATTCCTGTGTGTGTGGAGACCAGCAGACCATGGCAGTTTTAACAGTTCATGGTAAAACAAACAAAACAAGGCACATCCTGAAAGTAACTACCCTGATTTCTCTCTTCCTTTGGGCAGACCCCTGGTTACCCTCCCATCTCCTTCTTCAGCCAGACCTTTATCCACAGCTCACCAATGCCAGTGAAATGCACCCATTGGCATCCGTGCAGCTGGAATTTGTGGCATGAGAGGGAAATTGGTGTCCAAGCTCAGAGTAAGGCAACCAGGCTTGCTGCCACTCTTTTAATTAGGGGCCTCCATTTTGCTTTTCCCTTGAAAGGTTCTTTATTAGACCTCCTGTTATGCTCAAGACAAAAATGGGTTGCTTCAAAGGGATTATGTCTTAGGGATTTTAAGGTTTTGTAAAATTCCAAAAGGTTAGGTTATTCCGTGGAATCTTATGCCCATACTCCATTCCTGAGACAACAAAATGCTTCTATACTTACAGCCCAGTTGTCATAGAATTCAGTTGGTGTTCTGTGCAAAACAAGCCCAGGACTTCTAAAGGACAATCATTCTCAGGGAGAACTTTGATTTTTACTGAACCTGACATCTTTGAAAGGGTATGTCAGTTCAGGTGAAAATGCTTGTTTTCCCA
Organism: Loriotus luctuosus; assembly: GCA_035582745.1. Lineage (NCBI taxonomy): Eukaryota > Metazoa > Chordata > Aves > Passeriformes > Thraupidae > Loriotus > Loriotus luctuosus. Next base: position 2,291,772 of record JAWWEY010000115.1, read on the forward strand.
CCATGTATTGAAATGAACAATTTCATTTCAAATTGACATTTAAAATGAAACTCCAGTGTTTCATTTTTTTAAAAAAATGTAAAACGTCTCTTTGTTTGCTTAAGTATGTGGAAACAGCAAACATCCTCCTGTTGTGTTTTAAAATGTCATAAAAGAAAACCATTTTCTTTCCAGAAATTTCAAATTTGTGTTTGTTCCTTTTGATTGAAATTTCACAGGGAAAAAAATGGTATTTTGAACTCTATTTGTATTGATTTGTGTAAAATACCTCTATGGATTATTGCAAGCATTACATCCTCTCCTGGTGATGACATTTCTTTCCCAATGCTGATTCATGGAGACCCATGAGAATCTCTATTCTTGTGTTGATAAATCAAGTTCAAGATAAGAGGGGAAAAGGAAACTTAAACATAATTTTAACTCTTTGGAGTGCTACATCTCACTGCTGATATTGCTGTCCTTCAGCTTTGCCTGCATTTTTCAAGGAAGGGTTGAAGAACAGGGAAGCCACAGACGGTGCCACAGCCACTCTGCGCTGCGAGCTGAGCAAGGCGGGCGTCCCGGTGGAGTGGAGAAAAGGGGATAAGGCACTCAAACCAAGTGAAAAGTACAGGATGAGACAGGAAGACACAGCTGCAGAGCTGCTGATCCGAGATCTGGAGGTGGAAGACACAGGAGAATACACCTGTGTGTGTGGAGACCAGAAGACCTCGGCTGTCTTGACAGTCCACGGTAAAAAAGCCGCTCTCCGTTGGGATAGCAGTACCTCAAGGACATCCCTTTTCTCTCTCTCCCTCCCACTTGCTTTGGTGTTTTGATTCTGCAGCATTTTCCTGGTTTGCTGGTGCTGTTTCATCCCATCTCCCGGTGTCTGTCAGTTTGAAACTGATGGCTTTATATCAGAGTAAAGAAAAGCTGTGAGAATTTCTCATCTCAGGGAGCAAGAGCGAGCAGACCTCCAGCAGAAGATTGTTGTCAGGGGTTTTCTCATTGTGTCTCCCTGACATCAGTGGATTTTCATGCTTAACCTGAAGGAAAGTTCTTTAAATCTGCTGAGCTCAGTCAGTGAGAGGTTTTCCCATTCAGGAATGAGTGACCACCCTCCTCTTCTGCAGGATTTTGGTATATTCTGCTGAGGAAATGGTACTTATAGAAATCCCCACCCCTCAGCATTATTCTGCAGGTCCTGACTTAGGGAATAATGGGGGGAATTTTGTTCCTGGCTCTGCCATGGAGAATTGTGATAAGCTCTGGTTGCCCTTCCAGAAGGAGCAGCTCATGTACAGCTCCCATAGGTGGGAGAACAGCTTTTATTTAAGATATCTCTTATGGATAAAAAGCTGCCAAAGACAAAGGGAAATTGAGGAGGCAAAACTATTCTCCCAGATTTTCTGCACACTTTTTCTTCATCTTCTTTCTCCCAGGTGGAGGAATTTTTCTTCCTCCTCTCTTTGACCTATTATTTTCTTCCCTATGCAAGTCACTTCCATTTAATTTTAGGGCACATCATAAGACAACTTGTTGAATGCTGCTAAAAACCCCTATAATCCTAATACTAGTGCCATTATATTCTTGGAAATCTTAGGTTAAAGGTGCACCTGAAGCTATATTACTGGCTTTTTTTCCTGAACCAGAAATATAAATTATGATGTTAGGAAAGGCAGGGATCTCCAGCAGTGCTGTCACCCTGGCTGATGACTTTTAATCAAAATTCAGATCACTAATGTTCAAGATAGATTATTTCAGAGTGAAATAGGTAGAGAGGAGTATTGGAATCAGCTGTCAAGAGGTGAATATGAACAAGTTAATGTTAGAAGCAGATCATGGTGGAAATTATCCCAGTGGGATCCTGTAGTAGTTTTCTGTTAGGGACAGATTTCCACACTGATTTCTTTTCTTGTAATGGTGAAGGACTGGCCACAGACCCCAGCCCTGAGTTCCCCAAGGTCTGGTTAATGGTTTTGATGTCCTCTCTGTTTATGTTACACCCCATAGCTCTGCCTGCACTGTTCAAAAGAGATCTTGTCAATGTGGAAGGCACAGAAAACAGGACGGCTGTTCTGCAGTGTGAGCTGAGCAAACCTGCCCCAGTGGAGTGGAGGAGGGGGCAGGAGGTGCTCAGAGCCAGTGAAAAATACAAAATGAGGCTGAAGGACACCACTGCTGAGCTGACAATCCACAGCCTGGAGGAGGGAGATGCAGGAGATTACACCTGTGTGTGTGGAGACAAGACAACCACAGCTTCCCTGACAGTGCATGGTAAAATATCTGGGTTAAGAGGAATTTTCTGCGTTGTCATCTGTGATCCTCCTGTGGGATCACAATCTGCTCTTGGTCCCTTCTGTTATTTTGAGATGTTGTGGCAGCTGTTCCAACCACTGGGAATATCTTCCACTGAAAGCCCTTCCTTTGGGACTGATAAACAGCATCAGAGATTCTTTTCAGTCCCTGTTCTCTCCTGTTGATGGAAGCTGGAAGTGGATAATGAAAAGCTTGATGAAGTCAGAAATAGGACTTTGGAGTATTTTCACTCCTTAATTTCTTTAGGGTATATCACCGATATTTCACTTGGTTTTCTTGGATGAAGTTGAAAAGTAGTGAAATTTTAATTTTAAACAACATGGTGTTCATTTTAATTCTTAATCTGGTTTTGAGAAAAAGCTGTGCACAGCTCCTTGAAATCTTGGGATCAGCTTTCTGTTGTTGCATCTTAAAATGCTTTTAAAACATACCTCCCAGTACTGATATTTTAGTTTTATAGATTCCCAAATCAGTGAGAGCTCAGGGACTGAGGCTGGTGTGATTCTCCATGCTATGCCATGTCTCATGTCATTAAAAACACCCTCTGATTTATGAATAAGGTGTTTTCCAGCTGTCCAAACTCACTCTTTTATGGTTCTCAGAGTTGTTATAAATCAACACTGATTTCCAAGTCATTGGAAATCCTGGATTCTGTGAATGTGGTGTCTTGCAAGGCCCAAGTCAGGGATGCCCCTGAAATCACCCTTTGCTCCCAGGTTCTGTACATTCTAAACCATTTTAAAGTGTTTTAATTCAGTGGAGCAGTCAAGACAGGATGTTTGCTCAATTTTAAAGTGCTGTCTTTCACCTGTGATCTTCAGCCCTCCCTCCTCACTTTAAGAAAGAGCTGAAGAACGTGGAAGGCACAGAAAATGGCACAGCCACTTTCTGCTGTGAGCTGAGCAAAGCTGGAGCTGCTGTGGCCTGGAGGAAAGGAGACAAAACCCTGGGGACAAGTGACAAGTTCACCATGAGGTGCCAGGGCACTGTGGCTGAGCTGGTGATCCATGATTTAGTCCTGGCAGATGCTGGAGATTACACGTGCTCTTGTGGAGAGCAGGAAACCACGGCCGCGCTCAAAGTGAATGGTAAAAATCAAAAAAAAAAAAAGGAAATTCATCATAAATTAGAGATGGCTTTAAAACAGTTTTTTGGTTTTTTAAGAGTGTGGGAGTGTCAGTTTTGAAAGTGCAGCTCTGTGTGTGATGAGTTTAGCAAAATCTGGTTGGACATTATAATAAATTCCTGGATGCTTTGGTCGGTGTCAGGCACAAGTTGGAGGCTCATGGCAAAAATTGCAGATATTCAGCCTGGTGCTAATTCGTGTTTTTGATCCTTTTGTCCAGCAGTAGGTGCTGAGGAATGGAAAATCACATTTTTGTGATGTTGGTTGTAAAGATGTTGCAATCATAAAGCTGAGAAGATTTTTTGATGAGATGTTTTTGAGACAGTTATCAGTGTTTCAGTATAATTTGATGGTCAAGCACTGCTAGACCACTGTAGGAGGTGAAGTTAAAGAGTAGTTGGAGTTGAAAAGGACCTTTTAAAGGTCCCTCATGGAAAAGTGAAACTGATGCCTCACATATAGGTTCATTTATGAACTTTTTTAGTAACAATTTGCATTTCCATAGAATTTAGGTGCTTTGGTTAGGATTGATTTTCCGTTCTAGCAGGAAATAGCCAAGGTAGGTCTCAGTCATGCAGGTCTGAAGTTAAGACTGATGTGGTTCTTCACTTTATACCATGGATTTCACCCTGAAAAACCCTCTCTGACTTATGCATGAGCTGTTTTCCAGCTTTCCAAAGCCAGTCTCATGGTTCTCAGATGGATTTGATTAGGAAAGGCTTTGCTTATCACTTGTGCTTGTCAGACCACACAAAATGGTTACTAGAGGTGCTGCCATGGTCCCACATTCTGCTCCTTTTGAACCCCCCAGCCCTGCCTGTGCACTTCCAGGAGGAGATGAGGGATGAGGAAGCCACAGAAGGTGCCACAGCCACCCTGCAGTGCGAGCTGTCCAGGGCTGCCCCCGTGGAGTGGAGGAAGAAGCACAAAGTGCTCAAACCCAGTGAAAAATACACCATGAGGCAGGAGGGCAGCAGAGCCCAGCTGCTGGTCCATGCCCTGGAGCTCAGGGATGCTGGGGAGTACACCTGTGTGTGTGGAGAGGAGAAGACAACAGCAGCACTGACAGTGCACGGTAAAGGGCACGGAAATGGGGCATTTTTGGGTGGTGATTGTCCCTCCTCCTCTGCAAGCCTCAGTACTTACACACCACGAGTTCTCCCTCTAATCTTGCCATCATTAATTCTGTTTGTAACAGATTTCCTTCTTTTTATTGTGGTTTTTGTCTAATTCTAACCACGGTTGTAGTTCTATCAATTTTACTAAATTTTTCCCTTGCTCTTGTTGGTGCAGGACTGTATTTCTTTGTAAAGGCTGAAGGATGTCACGGATTTGCTTTTTTTTATTCTGTTTTACTCATTTTCACTTGAACCTAAACAGATGGAGCAGCATAAACATTCATAGCTCTTTAAAAGAAGACTTTTATTTCAAGTTGCATCAGGATTTGACAATTTAACAAGTAATGAAAAGAAAACTTGGTTCAGTGTAATTTTCTTTGTAACTCTGACCAAGAATAATGCTGATTTTTATTCAGGTACTCCAGAATACTCAGCATTAGAGTAGGAGAATATTTCACAGTCCTCAGCCAAAATAATCTGCTAACTTCCCATGGAAGAGAGGGAAACTTTATTTTCACTATTAATACAGGACAGTCAGAAATAGTTTCACCCTATTTCTCACCTGGAAATCCAGGAAGTCTGAATTCAGGGAGTTGATTTCATTTTATGCCCATCTTTGTATTTTATGATAAAACATGGATTGCTTCAGTCTTGAACTTCCAATTGAACCATGAAAAATAGAATTGAAATAAACTTGTACAGGTCAGTCCATCCTTGAACCCCAAGTCACCATCATTGCTGCCAGAAAGTTCTTCTTTATATCAACAAAAGTATTTATTGAACTGGCTTAAGTAATTACTTCTTACAGAAACAGAGAAATATTTGGATGAAATTTAAACCAAGAAGTAATGTGACACTCCAAGCTACACATCTCAATTATGAGGATTTATTTGCATCAGACTTGAACTTTTTGACTTGAATTTTCTCCACAAACTGTTGTAACCCCAAAACCCTCACCGCAGATCTGCTTCTTCTTGTATTTGTGTTATTGACTGTTCCTAAATATTTTTATCTGCCCTTGTTGAATTGAAGCCTATTTTATCACCACTACTTCATACAAATCTTCTGTATCTCAATCCAGTTTAAAGAAGTGGTTTTTTTACCCTTTCTCCCTTCCCACCTTGAGATCATCTGCAAAATTATTGAAACTTTGCTTTTCATTGTCCAAGTTGCTACAGAAAATGCTGAATAATCCTGAGCTCAGGCTAGTGAGAAACTCTGCTCAATTCATTCTTTCATTGTGAGTGTAAACCCCAGTCCAATATCCTGTAACTGTGGTTTTCAGATTAGTAGCACTTCCCTTCTGTAATTCCACCTGTATCAAAGTTAAAACTTTACTAAAATAATAATAATATGAACATATAATTTGTCCTTCTGTCAAGGAAGCTTAATCTATACCAAGAAAAAATTACCCTGGTCCACTCCTTCATGAAGAGAAAAGCTCTTGACAAATCTGAGTTTTTCAAAGAATTGAGTTCATAATTCCTCAGATTCTCTCTCTCTCTTTTTCTATGACAAGCATTATGAATGGGATTCAGCTTTAAGACTGAAGAGTATTCCCAGATTCCCATTTTTGTCAGTGGAGACCTATCAAACTCAGACCATGGGAATCAGGGAGACCTCGAGCTCATTTTAAAGCAGACATTTACATTTGGAGCTCTATTGGCCCCACTGACTTTACACAAGTGATTTTTCTTTCTTTACTCTCTGGGATTTTAGAATCTCAGTTTATACAGCAAGAATTAAATGTGTGTATTTCTATCTGAAATATATTTTTCACCTCTTAGTTTCTGTTTTCTCCATACTTGAGGAAAATCAGCAACTCTTTGATTTCTCCAGGGTCACTGTCAGTGTCTGAAATTGGTTGTGCCTGCACCTTAAGAATTCCAGGACAAATTTCATCACACCAAGCTGCTTTGAGAATATATTTATTTAAATATTCTCCAATCCTTTTTTTTTTCCCAAGCCATAATTTCTATTACTTCCTTAATTAAAAGTAGCATTTAATAATAATGAAGAAAAAGGAATTAAACACTTCAGCTTTCCCTATGTCCACTCATCATCAACTTACTTTCCTGAAAGAGAGGCAGACCAACATCTCCCTTGTTGTTTTCCTTCCTTCTAATCTATTTACAATAATGTCTGCACAGTTATCTCCACATCCTTACTCTCAATTATTTCTTTCTTGCTGGTCAGGGTCAGGAGTTGGAGACCATCCTCTCAAGCTCTTTCTTAGCTATTTTATATTCAAATGTAGTTCCCACCCCATTCCAAAGCTTTAGTGGTGTCATCTCATCCTGTTTCTTCCACATATTGCCACATTTCCATCCACTCTTACAGTCTGAATAATTCTGTTTGTTGTTCCAAAAGGGATGAGGTGTCAGGAAGCACCTGAACTTCCCGGGGTGAGGGAATTATGGCAGATTTCTGTAGTGGCTGCATCATCCTTCTCTTTCCTTTTTATTCCTACCCAAACACTTTCAGGATCTCTCTCTGAGCCTTCTCTTCAGTCTTATCTTAACTCTGGGCTAGGTCTGAAGGCATCCTTAAAATGTGAATTAAAAGGTTATATTTTTTTCCTTTAGCTTTTTTCCTGATCATGGTGTAACCTGTTGTATTAGTCATCTAGGCTGGGTTATACTGAGAAAGTTGCAGTTTTGACCATACATGAAGTTTCCCCATTTTTGCTGATTATTTTCCATACATCTCTAAACCAATTAGCAAACTCATTTAATATTTGCTGAAATAAATAACAAGACCCTTTTTGTCTATGATACAAATCAGCATTTTCCTTCTGTGAGATATCTTCATGTTGGTGACCAGGCAGGGATGGATGTTGGTGAACATTGTTTATTTTGGTGGTCAAGAGCTGCTTGTCATGAGAACCTTTGCTGCTCTGTTTCTCAGCCCTTCCTGCTCTGTTCAAAGAAGAGTTAAGAGATGAGGAGGCCAAGGAGGGTGAAGCAGTGACTCTGCACTGTGAGCTGACCAAACCTGCCCCAGTGGAGTGGAGAAAGGGACACACAGCCCTCAAATCTAGTGAGAAATACAAAATGAGGCAGAAGGATGTCACTGCAGAGCTGGTGATCCACAGTCTGACCCAGAGTGATGCTGGGGACTACACCTGTGTGTGTGGGGAGCAGCAGTCCACAGCTTCCTTGGCAGTACATGGTAATGACCAACTCCATCTGGATGCCATCACTGTTGAGATTATGGTTTGAATTGTGTTATCAACATGGTCATTGTTATGTGTGCACAGTTCCTCTGAGTCTGACCGTGCATGGCATGACCAGGAGGATGAATTTTGTGATTTAGGGGTAAAACCTTCCACAATTCCATGTGCAAAGTGGTTTTAGGACCTGATTCCTGGAGCAGATGTGAGGTCAAGCCTGAAGACACCTCCCCACCTGATGCCTTGTGCAGGTTGATCTAGAACAGAAGCTACACAGAGTTAAAGAATAAAGCAGGGATTTATTAAAAGGATCTCCTCCATGTATGCACCTTGGACAGCACAAGAGCCCAGCCAGGGCTGCACCCAAGATGAACCAAAATGGCCCCAAAATGCACGAGCGCTCCCGGGGTCT
>JAWWEY010000115.1:2318788-2336955 GCA_035582745.1 Loriotus luctuosus
CCCAGGTTGTTCCAAGCCCTGTCCAGCCTGGCCTTGGACACTTCCAGGGATCCAGGGGCAGCCACAGCTTCTCTGGGCAACCTCTTCCAGGGCCTCACCATCCTCACAGGGATCAATTTCTTTCTAACATCTAAGCTAACCTGTCCTCTTTCAGTTTGAAACCATTCCCCTTTTATCTGCTCCTATAAAAACTCCTTCTTCCTCTTTTTATAAGCCATCATAATCCTTCTCTTCCAAACTGAACACTCCCAGATTTATTATTTAGGGCCTCAAATAACAACAACATAGTGCTGTTGAGAAAGAGCCTAATGACATGTTTAACCCAGGAAGCATCCCTTGAAAGTAGAGCTCAAAGTCTGTTGCCCTTTCCATGAAGAAGCAGCAGCCACCATCGTGGAGGGGCTGAGAGATGTGGCCACGTACGAAGGAGAAGACGCGGTGTTCGAGTGCAGGCTGTCCCAGGAAACAGCTCAAGATGCCCAGTGGTTCTTGGGGGATGTTCCCCTGCAATCCAACGAAATGAATGAGATCAGAGTGCGAGGGACACGTCACAGCTTGACCTTGAGGAAGGTGACCCTGGAGGACTGTGGGTCCGTCAGTTTCAAAGTGGGGCAGCATTCGTCGGCGGCGCAGCTGAAGGTGGAAGGTGAGCAGCCTCTCAGGAAGAGGGGTTGAGCAGGTACTGGCAGGCAGTGCTTGGACTTTTGGAGAGGTGTATTTGGGATTAGGGAGCCTTGGAAACTTTGGGAGATTCTGCTAATCTAATTTAGCAATTTAGAGAGGCACATCTGAGCCAGTTGTTCCAGTTGTTTTTATTGTATGTGGAATGAAGATTAACATCCTTTGATGTTATTTGATATAACAATTAACATTAACATCCTTTGATGTTATTTAATATAATAATTAACATTAACATCCTTTGAAGACCATCCAACTACGCAGCTGATCACATGTCACAATCAATGCTGAAGAGTGTCACGAATATACTCTGGACTAATCTCCTACTTATGATGCTTTCAGATCATATTTACAAAGAAAAAGTCTGAAAGCTCTGAAAAACCTTTCTTTTAAGATATATAGAAGGATTTTTGAATGATGGCCCACTCCAATGCCTTGTGCTGCTTGTTCCTCTTCGACCTGGTTCCAAATGTAACCACAGACCCCCAGCTCTGTCCTGGGGGTGATGCTGGGTGAGGATGCTGCAGCAGCGCTGGTCCACTCTCCCCACAGCTGCCCCCGCCACCTTTGTGAAGGCTCTGCACAACCTGGAGCTGCAGGAGGGTGGCACTGCCCACCTGTCCTGCGAGCTGTCCAAGCCTGATGTCCCCGTGGAGTGGAAGAAAGGCACGTCTGTGATCCAGCCCAGCCACAAGTGCAGCATCCAGCAGGAGGGGAAGGTGCACACGCTGCTCATCCGCGACCTGAACCGCGCCGACTCCGGGGAGTACAGCTGCCACACGGCTGCTGGCAAGACCACAGCCAGGCTGGAGGTCAAAGGTAGGGTTCCTCTGTGCCCAGCAGTGGTGAGAGGAGGGAAGATTGATTTTTAGAGCTCTCTATTTCAAAAGAGTCACTGATCAGTGGAGCAAGTGCAACAGAATCCACCAAGTTTGTCAGAGGGCTGGAGCACGTGAAGGACATGGACAAACCCTGTTGTGATAGGACAAGGGATGATGGTTTTAAACCAAAAGGGGTATGATTTAGATTAGGTATAAGAAAGATACTTTTTACAATGAGGATGGTGAGGCTGTAGCACAGGCTGCCCAGAGAAGCTATGGCTACCCTGGATCCCTGGAAGTGTTCAAGACCAGGCTGGACAGGGTTTGGAGCATTCTGGGACAGTGGAAGGTGTCCCTGATGGTGGCAGGATTTGGAAAAAGATGAAAGTACCTTCTAATTTAAACCATTCTGGAATCTAAGTGTAAGCAGAAGCAAAGACAACTGTGTTTGATAACTGGGTAAGAGAAAATGGAAGGGAGACTTTGGTGCTCTCTGCAGCTTCCTAGTGGAGATCTACAGAGGAGAGAAGCACAGAACTTTCTTGGAGGGTTCAGTAAACAGATGACAGGCAAGAAGTGCAAGCTGCAGTGAGAGAAATTCAGATTAGAAAAAGCCAGACTTTTCACATGAAGGGGTGGCCAGACTTTAGAACTGAGATCCAGAGGAGTGGAGCAATCTCCATCCATGAGGTCTTCCTGAGGTCTACCTTAACTGTTCTGTAATTGATCTCTGGCAGCAAGATCTGAAACTTTGGATTGTAACCCCAGATTTATATATTCTGTATATATTCTCATATAATCTATATATATTATTCTCTATATTAATAATATTTATATTATATTATATATATAATTCTATTTTGTATATTATATTCTATTATAACAATCTACATATTCTATATATTCTATTATTGTCAATATAGTCAAATTTTCTGTTATATTCTATATATTCTAATATATATTATTATATATTATATTTATACACATATATATTTATGTACTTTAAAATATTTTTTATTTTTTATATGCATATGATTCTGAGTGATTTTACCCCTTTCTATGATTTTATTTCAAGGATGAAAAGCTGTCTGGCCTTCAGTGATAATTCCTGAACTTTGAATTCTTTGTGAAAAGAAGTCTGGGATATGGGGAGAGAAATTTATCTCACATAGATTATTGTCACCCTTACTTTTTAAGTTTTTCTAAGCCTTCTGATGTTTACATTCTTTTAACGAACTTTCTCATGCACTTTATGCAAATAACTTATTGTTCTGCATTCTTTTATGGAGGAGGAGAAATTTGATGGACTGCTAGTTTGTCCAGTGTCACTGGAGAGGTGGCACTTCCACGCTCCAAACCACTGTCACTTTTGGAAAACTATAAATGTTGGAGTCAGATAATAAACTTCCCTTTTCTTCACATTGAGAGCAGTGCTGTGTGTGCTTGTGCTGTTTCATATCCTATAGTGGCAGACTATTCTGATTAATTATTGTTATGCTGATTAATTCCCTTTCCTCCTCCTCCTCCTCTATCTAGGTTTGGCACCCTGGACACTCTCGTTAGGGAAACCCAACCAGAATTGTCCACGAACTTCATAACTACCTCTACCCACACCTTAATGATAAAACACCCCTCTATTTTCTATTTTTGCCTTACCCATTTTTCATTTCAAGGATAGAAAGCTGTCTGGCCTTCAGTGATAACTACTGAACTTTGAATTCTTTGTGAAAAGAAGCCTGGGATATGGGGAGAGAAATTTAGCTCACATAGATTATTCTGATTAATTTTTATTATGCTGATTAATTCCCTTTGCTCCTCGTCCTCTATCTAGGTTTGGCATTCCTGGACGCTCTCCTTAGGGAAACACAACCAGAATTGTCCACGAACTTCATAACTGCCTCTACCCACACCTTAACAATAAAACACCCCTCTATTTTCTATTTTCTATTTTTGCCTCACCTATTCTTTTTTCCCCCTGGCCAGGCCTGCCCGTGCTGTTCCAGCAGTGGCTGAGGAACGAGGAGGTGGAGGAAGGGCGCACGGCCGCGCTGCGCTGCGAGCTGACGCGGCCCCACGCGCGCCTGCAGTGGCGCAAGGGGGACACGGTGCTGCAGCCCGGGGACAAGTACCAGATGCGCCAGGAGGGGACACGAGCTGAGCTCCTTATCTACCAGGCTGAGGCTCAGGATGCTGGGGAATACACCTGTGACTCGGGGGATCAGCAGACCACGGCTTATCTGCAGGTCAAAGGTAGGTTGCCTTACGGTTTTATTCATTTTGTGCTAATTCTGTGTCCTTTAGATTAGACCACGCTTGTAGATTGTGGGTTTGGTCACAAACTCCTGCTCAGAGCATGTGGTTTCAGAGCTTAAAGACCCAAAATCTCATGTGCCAGCTGAGGGAATTAGGGTTTTTTAACCATTGTACGTCTTGGTGCCTGAGCAACCCATAAATTGTGATTCTTTGCCTTTCTTAGTGTCTGTGTTTTTGGATTTTATAGTTTTATTCATTTTGTATTAAGAACTCTATGGTTTGGGATTTTACAGTTTTATTCATTTTGTGCTAAGAATTCTACGTCCTTTAGATTAGATCACAATTGTAGATTGTGGGTTTGGTCACCACAACAAATTCCTGCTCAGAACATGTGATTTCAGAGGTTAAACACCCAAAATCTCATGTGCCAGATGAGGGGTTTTTTAACCATTTTATGTCTTGGTGCCTGAGCAACCCATAAATTGTGATTCTTTGCCTTTCTCAGTGTCTGTGTTTTTGGATTTTATAGTTTTATTCATTCTGTATTAAGAACTTTGTGGTTTGGGATTTTACAGTTTTATTAATTTCGCACTAAGAACTCAGTGGTGTTGGATTTTACAGTTTTATTTTGTACTAAGAACTCTATGGTTTGGGATTTTACAGTTTTATTCATTTTGTACTAACTCTATGGGTTTGGATTTTACAGTTTTATTTTGTACGAAGAACTCTATGGTTTGGGATTTTGCATTTTTATTAATTTCACACTAAGAATTCTATGGGTTTGGGATTTTATAGTTTTATTCATTTTGTGCTAAGAATTCCATGTCCTTTAGATTAAATGACACTTGTAGATTGTGGGTTTGGTCGCCATAACAAACTCCTGCTCAGAGCATGTGATTTCAGAGCTTAAACACCCAAAATCTCATGCTGCAGCTGAGGGAATTGGGTTTCTTTTAACCTGGAGAAAAGGAGGTTTGGGGGAGATATTATCACTCTCTGCAACTACCAACAGGAGGTCGTGGTGAGGTAAAGGTTGGTCTATTTCAAAAGTGACAAGCAATAGGCTGAGAGGAAATGGCCTCAAGTTGCACCAAGGTGGGTTTAGATTTGGTATTGAGAAATAATTCTTCGCTGAAAGAGTGGCCAAGCATTGTCACAGACTGCCCTGAGAAGCAGTGGAGTCACCATCCCTGGAGATACTTAAAAGATGAGTAGATGTGACACTTGGGGATGTGGCTTTGTGGTGGATTTGGCTGTACTGGGTTAATGGCTGGACTTGATCTTAAAGGTATTTTCCAACCTAAGGGGTTGTTGATTGGTGGTGTTGTGCTGTGTGTGCTTCCACTGAGAATGGTGAGTATGGCCATGTAAAGACCTTTAGAGGCCCAGAGCAGCACTGAACACTTTTGCAGCATCAGCACCTGATTCCATGAGTGGCCAGCAGGCAAAACTGTGGTCCAGAAGGAGGGGAGCAGCCCAGCTGCAAAAGTCACAAGCAGGTTTCTCACCCCTGAGCGCTGTCACTGATGCAGTTGCTTCTCCACCACAGTACTGCCAGTGCTGTTTAACAAAGAGCTGAAAAACGTAGAGGCTGAAGAAGGGGGAACGGCAGTTTTGCACTGTGAGATCTCCAAGCCTGATGCTCCTGTTGAGTGGAGGAAAGGAGGGGTGGTCATTGAGCCCAGTGACAAGTACGAGCTGAAGCTGAAGGGCAGCGTGGCTGAGCTGGTCATCCACGGTGTAGAAGCTGATGACTGTGGGGATTATACCTGCAGCACTGGATACGAGATCACCACAGGGTCTGTGTACGTGCAAGGTAAGGTGGTGGAAATGCTCTGGTTTTCTGCCTGGATTTCTTGCTCCAAAATCTTTGACAGTAACTGGCCAAACAGCAGAAAGTACTCTCATTTCTTTCCTGATTCCAGCGAAAATATAAACACTCACCTGAAGGCTGAGCTTTGACCCATCTTTTTAAGTTAAGCTAGTTTAAAGTACTGACCACGCTGTGTCTCAGAACAGATGGTGGTACTGCTGAAAAACTTGGAGCAGTGGTTGTAAAAATACTGAAATTCTTTTTACAACTGATTGCAGCTTCTATCATTGTTGATAATCTTATTACTCTTTTAAAGCACCCAAGTGAACATTTAAATCTTTAAGAACCTCCCTGCCTCATACAATTTCTGCAGATGATTGCAACACACAGGAGAGCCAGAGCAAGGAGTGGAGTTTCCTCCCAGTGAAATGATGTTTGCAGACACACACCCTGCTCCTACATGCTGGAGGGATGGTTTCTAACCCTCTTCAAGACAATTTTAGTTCCTTTTTTCCCCTTGGAAAAGCCCTACAGGTTTAACTCTGCCAGAGCTGTGCTTGGGCTTGGTTTAGCTCTGCAGGGAGCGAGCCATGCACGTTTGTTTTCTTGTCTTCAAGACAATTTTAGTTCTTTTTTTCCCCTTGGAAAAGCCCTACAAGTTTAACTCTCCTACAAGTAGCTGGAGGGATGGAAGTGGTTTCTAAGCCTCTTCAAGGCAATTTTATTTCCTTTTTTTCCCTTGGAAAAGCCCTACAGGTTTAACTCTGCTGGAGCTGCACTTGGACTTGGGTTAGCTCTGCAGGGAGTGAGCCGTGCGCGTTTGTTTTTGTTTTCTTGTTTTCAAGACAATTTTAGGGTTTTTTTTTTTCCCTTGGAAAAAGCCCTACAAGTTTAACTCCCCTACAAGCTTTACTCTCCTACAAGCAGCTGGAGGGATGGAAGGTGGTTTCTAACCCTCTTCAAGACAATTTTAGTTCCTTTTTTCCTTGGAAAAGCCCTACAAGTTTAACTCTCCTACAAGTAGCTGGAGGGATGCAAGGTGGTTTCTAACCCTCTTCAAGACAATTTTAGTTCTTTTCTTTCCCCTTGGAAAAGCCCTACAAGTTTAATTCTGCTTGGGCTTGGGTTAGCTCTGCAGGGAGCGAGCCGTGCGTGTTTGTTTTTGTTTTCTTGTCTTCAAGACAATTTTAGGGGTTTTTTTTCCCTTGGAAAAAGCCCTACAAGTTTAACTCTCCTACAAGTTTAACTCTCCTACATGTATCTGGAGGGATGGAAGTGGTTTCTGAGCCTCTTCAAGGCAATTTTATTTCCTTTTTTTCCCTTGGAAAAGCCCTACAAGTTTAACTCAGCTGGAGCTGCGCTTGGGCTTGGGTTAGCTCTGTGAGGGAGCGAGTTAGGAAGCGAGTTAGGGAGCGAGCTGTGTGTATTTGTTTTTGTTTTTGCTTTGGCACCTTCTCTTGCTCTGTCACGCAGAAGAAGCAGCAGTGATAGTGTCTGGTCTGAGGAGCACAGACGTCTTTGTGGGCGAGTCAGCCACATTCACCTGCGAGCTCTCGCCGCCGGGCGTGAGGAACGTGCAGTGGTGGCTGGACGGGACCCCCCTCCACAACAACCTGGTGACTGAGATCTCTCAGCAGGACGGCAGGATCCACACTTTAACCCTAAACGACGTGGCGTGCCATGATTCAGGCACTGTCACCTTCAGAGCTGGCTCCCTTATATCCTCTGCTAAATTATTAGTCAAAGGTATTGCCCTGTGAGCAAGAAACACGTGGCCACCTCTGGACGTGCTCCATGTGCTGGTGCTTCTGCCTTCCAGGCTACCCTTACTAAATCCTTCACGTGCCCTGCAACCCTCCCACTCTGCAAGACACCCACTCTTGCCCCAGAATTTTTCTGGCTACAACCATGCTGATTTTTTTATTTTTTTTTCCCCTCACCCTCCAGTGTTTTTGGATTTTATAGGTGAGGGAGGGTTGCAGGGTCAGGGCTGCTGCTTTCACCTGACATCAAAGAAGAGATAAACATAAACAAGTGTGGTAGCACCTGACTTTATATCCCCACTTCAGCTTTTTTTTCCAAAATACCTCAAAATCTTGCGGGGGTGGTAATTCCCAAATTCCCCATTGTGCTGCTCCATAGCTGGGCTACTGGTGCTGAGCTCAGCATGTTCCCAGGACAGGATTTTGGGCTGTTCCTGGAATCCAATGGGTGTGTGGCATTCCAGTAACACAGAGACAAAATGTACCTTGTTTCTGAAAGCTCATCCCTGCACTGGCAAAGCTTTCTGGTCTGTTGAATAATTTTTTTTCCCCATTTGGTAAGGGTAGCCAAAAGCTGCAAATAACACTGAGCTCCAGACTTGATAAAGCAAGGTCCTTCCCACTCAGTCCTTTTATAGCTGTGGGGAAGATCTGTTGTTTTTCAGACAAAATTAAGGCTTATTCCCTGCTTGAAAATGGATATATAGAGATATAAAGGGTTAAAATGTCTTTATGTAAATCTACTCCTGTCCTATAACTGGGCCATAACAGGAATGATCCACAATATGGAATAGTAGTCAGTGGTTGATGTCTCCTTCTCTGCATCATGTGTCCCTTGTACATTCAGGAAATTTGGTTCTCTGTGGAGATAAAATGTGAAATCACTTCTTCATGGTATAGAATGATGCAGTGACAACACAGTGGGCAGACCCCACAAGTCCTGTGTCAGTTTGCATCCATTTTCAGAGACAGAACCTGGTTCTGAGATCTCCAGGCAAAAAAAAAAAAATAATCCAGTGGACCTAAAATATAAATTAAAAATAAATGCATTGTTAGGTATTCTACTCAGTGAATTAACAGGCTCCTGAGATATTTCCATTTCATGGAATCACAGCATCATTGATTTTGGGAGAAATGTCTGGAGATCATCCAGTCCAACCCCACAGCTCGTGCAGGTACACATGTGTATGTGGATATTTTGTGCTTCCATGAAGCCAAGATTCCTGAATTGCAAACCTGAATCACACTAGCAGTATTTTATTATTGGATTGGGATAACCCCAGTTACACTGTGCTCAGTAACACTTGATTTCATAGAAAAGTGAAACACTTAAAATTCCAACCATCCTTGCATTGAAAATTTTGTGCGCTTTATTTTGTCCACAAATTTAAGCACAAATCTTTGTTTGAGATATATTTCAGACTATCAAGCCATTCTTGGCTTGCTCTTCATCAAGGAGCAAGCTGGCTTTGTTCCTTGTACCTCATTCTCCTGGTTTAAGGCACGTTGGTAATTTGATTTATTCTGTAACAAGTGAGATCTCAGCTTTCCATGCTGGGCCTCCACAACATCACTGCCCTACAACTGCCTTCATTCCATGACCTGGAGTGATGGTTCACAGATGATGGGGGCAGGATGGAGAAGGGTGAAGGAGCTGCTGCTGTTTTCTAGCTCCTCTGGGCAGGTGAGAATTGCAGGTTCCAGGGCACACTTTGGCTCCTCAGCCCCAAAGAGCTGCACAGGTGAACGGGGCCCCCAAAGTCCTTGCCCTGGCCAGCTGTGGTTATTAATAATTAATTACTGTGGTTATTAATTGTTGCAGTGTTGTTGAGGGTCTCCAGGACGAGGTGAGAGATGAGAATTGAGTCCAAGTTTTCAGAAGGTTGATTTATTATGATATATATTATATTAAAAGAATACTATACTACAACTGCACTAAAGAAAGAGAAAGGAGACATCAGAAGGCTAGAAAGGAATGAATAATAAAAAGCTCGTGACTGACCAGAGTCCTGACACAGCTGGACTGGGATTGGTCATTAATTAAAAACAATTCACATGGAACTAATCAAAGATGCACCTGTTGGTAAGCAACTTCTAAACCACATTTTAAGCAATCAAATAATTCTTATTTACATTTCGTTTCTGAGGCTTCTCAGGAAAAAAATCTTAGCAAAAGGATTTTTCGTAAAATATGACAATAACAACTAACAGCGAGGGGACAGTGGAACCAGGACCTTCTGCAGTACCACAGGTGATATTTGCTGTGAGAAACACATTTCTACATCTTGTGGAAGGGGACGAGGTTGTGCTCCCCAGCTGCACAGACACCTGCTTGTCTCTTCAGCCAGCAAAACATCTCCAAGATCTTCCATGGAGGCTCCTCTCCATAAACACACATGGAAGAGGGAACCTCAGTGAGTGGGATCAAGCCCTGCAGCAGGTTTCCAAGTGGTGTTTGCAAAGCTCTCTTTGCTCCCCAAGGTCTGCCAGGAGCACCCCAAAGCCTCAGCCTGCTGCAGCAGTTCCAAGAGGAGCACTCCAGACAGATCCAGTTGGGTTATCCCAGCTGGCTTGTGAGCAGAGAACTATTTGAAGAATAAGGACATCACAGAATCACAGAATGTCCTGAGCTGGAAGGGTTCCTCAGGGATCATCACAGCTCCTCCTCAAGGATATCTCAGCTTTCTCTGACTCTCATCTTTTTATGTCCCTTTGCAGCCCTATCATATATTTTTATTTTAAGCTGACATAATTCTGCTAAGAATGATGTTTCAGAGAGACTTCAATTTTCAGACTGCATTGATATTTTTCCTTTTGACCTGCATATTGCATTGTAGATGGATGGTCCAGTCTGACATCTCAGCAGGGACCCTTGGCTGCTTTGGGAGCTCACAGTATTTTAGGTCAGATATATCTACTGTGCCTTGCAGCTGCCTCACAAGAGGCAGAACTTGGGTTTTAAAAGTGCTTAAAAGCAACATTATGGATCTCAACACCTTCAGAGGAGCTGCATATCCAGCTGCTGTCAGCATTTTATGGGCTCTCAGTCTGAGATGTCAGTGGTTTATTATCTCTCAGTGGTCTCTAGATGAAGTTACTGTAAAGGAAATCCTGTTGTTTTTCTCCAAATAATGTGTCTGCTGCAGGGAAACACACAAATAATCAAAACAATACTCATCTGCTCCTGTGGAGTGCCCTTTTTTTGTCACAGCTGTCCTGGATATTTGCTCAAGACAGCCAAGACCACCCCAGGACAGGAATGAGTGTCTGCATTTGAGAACTGTGTTTGTTGCTGATGAGTAGTTATATTTTAGCCACACAAGGAGCTTCCAGTAGGGTTTTGTGGTGTTTTCCTATTGCTCTGTGAGGTTGAGAGTTGCAGGGAACCACTCCCTGCAGTCCTCTGCATCACATTTCTGCTCCACATTCAGGAAGCAGAAGTGTTTCCCACCCAGTGCTTCCCAGCCTGGAAGATCTCAGAGACACTGGGAGAAACACAAAATTGGAGAAGCAGTCCAAACTCAGGACTGTTCCAGCACAAGCCTCAGTTCCTGGTGGCCCATTTCCCAGTGTCATGGTCACGTTCTAATGCACCAGTCTGGCTTCCATCCTGCTTGATGCTGACACAGGCACGGACTAAACTGCTAATCCCCCTGCTAGCACTGCCACTCTGCTTGCTCCCCACAGGCTCTGTGCTTGGCAAAAAACCCTCCAAGGGGTGATTTCCACGGGGATCCACTAATGCATGTCCTTCCTGACGTGTTGGTTAACAGATCCCACCATTGAAGTGGTCAGTCCCATGCAGGACATAACTGTTGATGAAGATGGCCCAGCAGAGTTCATATGCCAATATTCTAGGCCAGTGCACGCCATCTGGAAGAAAAATGATCAGGAAATACATGCAGATGGGCAGCGAGTGATTATCGATCAGGACTGGAATGTGAGCATGCTAAAAATTAACCCCACGGTCCCAGAAGACACTGGCATCTATTCTTGTGAAGCTGAAGGCATTAAAGTGATGGCTACACTTGATGTTCAAGGTGAGGTCTTCCAGCCAGAGAGGAAGACTACCATGGGTTCCAAACAAACGAGGTAGAAAAATCATGGCAAGGCTTTTGCAGTAAGGGACACGTCAGATACCTGCTCTTGGTGTTCGCTCCAGTACTGAAAATGAGGATAAAAATAGTTGGGGGATAATGGGAGTTGAATGTGAAACTGCAGGGTTATCTTATTTCTAATTGACACTCACTCATTACACCACTTAGCCAGCCCACCTCTTCTGCAGTGAGCTGGAATGGGATGTGAGTGTGACTGGATGTGTCCTGCTGAATTGTAAAATCACAGGTGTATTGCTGGTCCAAAGGAATAACACAAATATTGTTTTGCTGTTAAAGAGCACTTTTTACCTAAAACCAGTAACTAATGGATAGCGTGGAATTCCATTTTATTTTGCTGGGTAAAGGAGGTTGGTAATTTACCTATGTCAAACAGTCATCCCTCAGGACTTACCTCCTCACTCAGCACTCATATTTCTGGAGACCCTGAGGAACAATATATACAAAATTAATGAAAAAGTTAGGATTTTACATGGAAATTTCTTCTTTTTTTTTCTGTTGCATACGGAATTCCTGGGATTGGTTACCAAGTGAATTGGAGTGATCAGCAACAGCAGGTTCTGATTTCTGAATATTTGTGGCTATTTTGCCTTCTTGCTTAACTGCAGTTGGTTGTTAGTGCAGAAGAAAAGGGTGTTATTTATTATAATGCTTTCTACATTGATAAGCACTTTCCATTGTAGAGATTTAAAAATATTTTAATGAACATAATCTAAAAGCATCCCAGAAGAGGTAGGGTTAGCAATTGGCTGCTTTCCATAATTATGGAAACCAGCACTTCCAAAGTACACAGATAAACAATTTGGGTTGTCCTAACAAAAATTATACATTCTCCAAGAAGAGTCTGCAACCCCCTCATTGTTCTCCATAAGTATGAATCTTATAAAATTCAGAATATTTTTAGTACTATAGAAGCCCAGAATAGTTTGGGTTGGAAAAGACCTTAAAGGTCATGTAGTTCCAAACCCCCTGCCATGGGAAGGGACACCTTCCACTGTCCCAGATTGCTCCAAGCCCCATCCAACCTGGCCTTGGACACTTCCAGGGATGGGGAGTCCACACACAACATATCTGGGCACCTAGTAATTAGTAATAAGTTAATAAATATCTGGTGGCTTGTGCTTTTTGGGTATGTTTGTTTGTTTTTACCATTAAAAAAATGCCTCAGTTTGGAGTTTTTTTAACATTTTATTTATTTTTACAATTTTTTTTTTTTGCTGGGCATGGTTCCAAATGATCTGTAGAGGTCTAAACAGAGATGTCTTGGGGTCTTGGTTTCTAACACAAATCATGCTGACCATTTTATGGCATTTGTGCAAACTGTATTTACTCAACCTTTGTGCATGTCATTTGTCCCTGTAGCAACATGAATTATACCCACATGCACCACCCTGCATTTAATTTGGCATCCAGCTAATTGTTCCTGTCCAGATGCCAACTGATGCATGGCTGGAGTGTGGAGCTTTGTGCATGTGTCTGACCCCACAACTCACCACACAGCATGGGAAAATAAACCTAAATGTCACAGATCTTTTATAGTAATTCAGAAATTTACTATTCAAAGTAATCTTGATAGATATTTTGACTTTGTGTGTTTCCTAGAGGCAGAATTATCTCGGATAATTGTCACTATAGCTTTGCCATCCATAATATTATCTTACATTTGCTTTGTAAGAAAAGTAATGAGATTTTATCATGAGCTGTCAGTGGATTCGCATTTCCCCTGTCATGATGATAATTGTGTTGTTTGGGAGATCTTTGGGAAACTGTCACAGGACAAAAGGAATTTGATTACACTTTATCTTCCTGAGCTATGCCTTCCTATTGACTATTGGCCTGATTCATGCAAATATGTCCCTTTTTTTTCATTACTTATAAAAAACAGGTTTTTGGAGGAAATCTGGGTGAAATGCTAGAGGTTCTAGAGGTTTATCATTACTTTTAAACTGTCTTTAAATCTTTTTATTGTAATACTTTGTTAGAGGATGGATTGCAATCAACAATTAAACCTACAAGCATGGTTTATCACATCCACGTTTTTCCATCAGCTTTGCAGCAGTGGGAATCATCCAATGCTCTGACTCTTGCTAATATTCAGAGATATAGAGCCAAATAATTAATAATGTTAATTGTCCTTCTTTTCTAGCCAAGAACAGCATTGTGCAGGGCCTGGAGAACGTGGAGGCTGTGGAAGGAGGGGAAGCCCTGTTCGAGTGTTACCTCTCCAAGCCTGAGACCTACAATTACAACTGGCTGATTGATGATGAACCTGCCAAAACCACGGAAAACACTGAGATGGTTTACTTTGAAAATGGCCTCAGGCATATCCTGCTGCTGAAGAATTTAACACCCCAGGACAGCTGCAGGGTGACTTTCATGTGCAGCGATGCGGTGACCTCAGCCTTCCTCACAGTGAAAGGTAACTCAGGTGCTTGGGCAGGGGAAATCTTCAAGTTCTGCTTGGAAAGGGGGAAAGAAACCAGGGTAATATGATGAGTAGCAGCAAGGAAATGTTGCATTTGTTGTTTCTCTTACCTAAATGTTCTTCCCACATGATAAATAATAGAATCATTCAGGTTGGGAAAGATCTCTGAGATCATCAAACCCACCACTAACCCACAGAATCATAGAATGGGTTGGTTTGGAGGGGACCTTACAGATCACCCAGTGCCACCCCCTGCCATGGGCTGGGACACCTTCCACTATCCCAGGCTGCTCCAAGCCCTGTGCAACCTGGCCTTGGACACTTCCAGGGATCCAGGGGCAGCCACAGCTTCTCTGGACACCCTGTGCCAGGGCCTCCCCATCCTCACAGCAAACAATTTCTCCTAATATCTCATGTAAACCTATTCTCTGTCCATCTGAATCTATTCCCCTTTGTCCTGTCACTCTCCACCTTTCTTGTTGGCTCCCTTCATGTAAAAAATAAGGTCATCCCAAAGCATTTTGTTTTCCCTGAAAAAATCCAATTCTCTCACCCCTAAACAGATGATGCTTTACAATTCCCTTCTTTTCTTGCTCTGTAGGATGTGAGGTGGTTTATAAGCAGCACTAGTTGGCACTGAATTAGCAGCAAATTACTGTCTCAGAGCTGTCATGATTCTGATGAGTTTGGTTGTGTTTATAGACACTTCAGGGCTCCAGAGAGGAGGGTTTTATCAGCAACAACATTATCTCTGTCTCCTTTTACTTTATGCTGTTACAGAAGACCCTGGTGGGGACCAGAATCCCTTTCTGTACATGAAAATAAGATTACAAAAGCAGAGATCAGTCCCCACTTATGGATTAGATGGGGTTTGGAGCAAGCTGGTCTGGTGGAAGGTGTCCCCAAGGCAGGGGATGCAACAAGATGAGCTTTAAAGTCCAAACCAAACCATTCTGTGATTCCAAACCTTCTGTTCTGGCAATGTATATAAACCTTCTAATGATCTCCTTGCTCTCCAAGGCCTGGCTGTTCAGAGTTTCAGCACAAATATTCACAAAATCTCCTGATTGTTTCTGTAACTGAGGGCTTGATCACTGATTTTAATCTACAGGGTGGCGCCTGCAGTTCCTGCAGCCCCTCACGGATGTGGAAGTGTCTCTGGGGGAAAAAGCAACATTTAGCTGTGTCCTCAGTGAAGCTGTGCCAGTGAATGAAGTGGCCTGGTACAGCAATGACATAGAGATCCAGGCGGGGGAGGACTGGGAGGTACAAGCAGATGGAAACAAATACAAACTTATCCTGAAAAAAGCCCAACTGCATCATTCTGGAGAGGTGACCTTTGCTTCCAGGGAGGCCATTTCATCAGCCAAGCTTTCTGTCATTGGTAAGTGTGTGTTGTTCCAGCCCAGGGGCACTCAAAATCTCAAACTTTGATATTGAGCTACAGCCTCGAATTTCCCAATCTTTGTGCTGATTCTTTCCACTTTGCCTCACATGTACCAAAATGGTGTTCTTAGGCTGAGAAGATACTTCTGGCAACTTGTTCTTTGACCAGATCCACCTCATCAGAAGAAAAATATACCAGGCTAGTGATGGTAGAGATGCTCCCCAACTTTCTTTAGCTGCAGTCTTTTGTAAAATGTAACATGAACTCTAACAAAAATCAGTATTCTTCACTCTTGGCAAACGTGGACACAGGAGGGAGCTGAGCTAGAGTCCATGTGGAAAAATTATCCAAAACACCAGAGGAATCTTTGAAATCAGCTCAGGTGCAGGGCAAACAGTTTTCCAGATTAATAAGTAGCATATTAAAAACCTCAAGAGGGGGACACCCACAAAGCACACACCTGCTCCAGAGACACAGAGTGAATAGTTAAATAGGGAAGATGATAATTCCCTAATTCCCTCATGGAGCAGGTTGGATGATGCCATCAGTGTCCATTTCAGCACCCAGGATCTGGCTCCTTCCTACAGCAGGACCAGTGGGTGACCCAGCAGTGGTCACACAGCACCATCCCAGTGATGGTTATGAGATAATGAAATGTATTTTAGCTGTAGATGAGATGTTAGAGAGTCACTGATGGACCATCTATACTTTAAATGGCTACAGGCAATCTCTGTCTAGTCATTTCTGAGACTTCAGGGGTCTCTGTTACACATTCCAGTAATTTCCACCACAATAAAAAAAAAAGTTTGATGGATTTAAATCAGCTTTTTCTAATTTTGGGTACTTACATTTAATGAACTTCCAAATAAAAATACAATAGTCTTCCTGTTGACAGATTTTTCTCTATGAAGTTTGTCTGACAACAGAGAAAAGACTTTATGTTGTTCTTGTGGTGTCCAGAGTTAAAGAACTGGCTGTTGACCATATTTGCCTTTAATTCTTTGGATTGGTGTGTCCTGGCAGGTCATTTACATCATAAATGTCTTGAACTCAAGACTGAAAGAATTATTTCTGTCTTTTAGGCCAAAGTGTAATGTAAGCAAGGAACATTTTCCAGTGTGCTGAGTGTAGGGATTGGGATTAGATGATCTTCAAGGCCCCAACCCAAACCATTCTATGATCATGGACAGCAGGACACCAGATCATTCCCATCACATATTTATTTGTTATTTCCTGATGCTGTGACACATTCTGCAATCACACAGAAGTGGAGTGACTCGTTATTAAAATATTTGAGTTATTCTTTAGTCCCATAATAACTTGATTTCAATTAAGGCCAGACCTAAAAGAAACACAATCAAGGCTCAAATGTGCTTGAAATTTTCAGTTAAATTCCTTGCTAATATGGACTGTGTAGGATTATCTTTATTCTAAGCTTGGTGAGACAAAGAGGTTAATTATTTGAGATGAGAGTTGGAAAATGAAAGTTTGTCATCGGCAGCATAGATCAGGACAGACAAGGACAAATCAGTGGTGCACAGGTGCTCATGGTTGTGACTTTATGGTGACTTTACACTCAACTTTACAACAAGGAGAATGTTCAGTCCATTGCGCTACCGTCCTCAGGGCTTGCAGAAGGCTCTTGTGAAATAGGAGCCTCCTCGAGCCAAGTCTCATAAGCTCTTGGAGGTCTATTTCACACCCAGGAGAGCTCAGGTACTGTGGAAGGCATAAAACCAGCAGGATGGCTTCTGTTGCAGTGTTGGAAACAAAAAGGTTTTAATAAAAAGCAAAATAACAAAACTCTTTACAGAGAAAAACCGATTGAGGTGCAAGAGGTTCTTGGTCCTGGTAAAACGCCTCACAGAAGCCATTAGTCTCTTTGTTCTCTTCTTTTTCTAGTAAATTGCTCAGGTGGGACTTTTTGGCTCCTGTCCAATTAGCTATCCTTAAGTTTGAGGTGAAATCCCCCAGGTCTTATGAGATGCCTTTTTCACCTAATCGAGGAGAGAAACTTCTGGGCATCTTTCCTTTTTAAGGGGACAAAGGACAGTTTTGTCACTCCATCAACCAGGGGCACATTCCTACACGCTTGGGTGTTTTAGGATGGAGTGTTCCTGCTCACATCATACATCACAGCACCTCTGTTGTGCCCCCAGCCCTCCCCGAGCCACCCGAAGCGCCAGAAGTCCTGAGTCAGAGCAGCCACTCCGTCACCCTGTCCTGGCACAAGCCGCTGGGTGACGGCAGCCAGGACATCCTGGGCTACAAGGTGGAGAGGAAAATCCCAGGAGTTGGCTGGCAGTCCTGCAGTGAGGGCCTCATCCCAAACACGGAGCTCACCGTGGATGGCCTCAGCCCAGGGGAGCCCTACAGATTCCGAGTGTCGGCTGTGAATAAAGCGGGCGCCAGCGAGGCGCTGCACTTCCCCCAGATGGTGCGGTTAGGTGAGGATGGACACAGGCTCAGAGAGGACTGCAAGCTCCTGCAGACCTTACATTTTGCATGGCATGCCTGCTTCACCCATTCCAGGCATCTCCCAGTGCAGTATCTTTCAGTGCTTGGCTACCAGCACAGTAGAGGAGGAAGAGCTTGGGATAAAAAAGTCGTTCTGGGCTGCTGTGAACAAAAGCTGCTGCGTTTTTAGCACTGTTCTTTGGTGTCCTCCAAACTGCATCCAGCTGTCTTGCAGCTTGCACTGCATCATCCACGTGCTGGCCCCTCACCATGGGTTTCTTGCACTCCATGTGTTGGCCATGAGTGTCTTTTCTGGTGGAGTTAGGAGGGAATGAGTGAAAAAGGGCATGCTGGAATGTGTTTGGGGCAACCATGATATGAGTGGGCAATGTTGTCTTCTTCACCCATCTTTCTCCTTCTTTTTTTTTTTGGTTTTTTTTTTGTTTTTTTTTTTT